>JAJLSM010000007.1:0-562508 GCA_030567595.1 Kuraishia piskuri
TCTTCCTTGTATCGCAACCCTGATCGTCCCTTGCCATGCCCATGCTCACGCACCCTATTATCATTTGCGCGTAACAGTGGCTGCCTCCCACACCATCGCCTCTCTATTGGATCACGCCGCATGGACCGTTGCATATAACCGATCGTCTCCACATGAACGGCCGTTAGACCGCTTGGGCTCATAACGGACATTTGACAGAACTCCACCTGTTGTCCATAGAGTGACATTTATTTACCGAGTTACTCTTCCAGTGGCAATGGCCAAGTTATCAAAACCAATAAATCGAGCACTGGAGTACGCTCGATTTCATCTGCACCGGTGCCTTCCTCTCCCCTCCCCGCTTTCCCCTGCAATCCCCCCATCGTCTATACATGCTCCCTCGAGGCGGCGACCGTTGTGTAATGTTGTCTTACTCATGCCGCACTCGCCCGCCCGCCTGCGTATTCTACCAGAAAACCTGTAAGATGCATACGAGCCCTGGACTCATGTGCTCTTCTCCCCCCCCCACCATACAATTCCTGGCCTGCCTCTCTCTACTACATTGTTTCTTTCTGCACGTCCCATAGATAGCGAGACCGAGTGGAGTAGCGTAGCGTCAGCTCCATACAGAGCGGAGTAGGGGGATGTATTAGACGTTGCTCTTATTGTCTGTCGAACAATACACCATTAGTCAAGGAGAGTCACACACAGCCAGAGTATACACCTATATACATATACATACCTACATACATAAAAAGACAAACAGGGAAGCAGATAGGTACCGTTGAACGTGCTTATAATAACAAGCTGCAATCATTGGGGTGTTTTTGTGATTGGACTTGATAGCCACGACACCCACCTACCCACCTACCCACACATACACAGACACATACACATATATACCTTATTTGTCTTTGTTTCCGACCGCTACCACGTATAGCCATGGCATCCAATCCCGCGGGCCGTACCGGGGCGGTCCCCGTGATAACGGCTGAAGACTCAATGGTTGTTTCTGTGTACGATAGGTTGGAGTCCTTGTTGCCATTGAAGACGGGCCTCAAGGTGGAGCAGCTCGAGAAGGATCCCTTCTACATCGAGTGCCGCAACCTTCTGATAAGCGTCGTGGACACATTTCTCTTTGACCACATTGTGCTCTGTTCCTGCAATGTATTGGACAACATCAACAAGGTGAGTTTCAATGCTTCTCTTCCGCTCCGCTCCCCCCACCTTCCCACGTATATCTTACTAACTATTGTAGCTTGATCAACATACACCATTGAAAGAGAGGAAGAAGGCATCATTGCGTTCCACCTTGATCATCCTCAGACTGCTTGCGGATCTTGGCGAAACGGTATGGCAGGACAAGGAGGATATCTCCGTCAATTTGGGCATCAACAACAGACTTTCTGCAAACTATCTCGGTTCAATTGGCGGCATAGGCAGCGCCTTCAGGAGGGTGCAACACCATGTGGTGAGGCCGACGCCTGTATCAACTGCGATTGCCAAGAGGGCCATTGCCATAATCGCAAGACTCAGATCCGAAAACACATTTGCTAATGCCATGCTGCTCGTCACCAACCCCGCAACCGAACTGCCCGTTCCAACCAACGTACAGGAGTCGTTGATCAAAGACATTGACACAAACTGTGATGAGATACTACGCTATTTGTCAGCCTCCAACCCAGAGGACTACTTCTCCTTTGTTTCAAGAGAGCTCAAGGTGCTCCAGATGGCTGCCTCCTCCGAGAGTTTGTACATATACCACATGGATCTATTGGGTCTTGCATATCTGGATCCCCATTGGGTGGTGGAGTACATCAAGGAGGTGAGATCACTGTTGGACAACTGCCGAAACCCGCTTCACCAGAGTTTGCTGATGTTGTTTTTCACAACCTCCATCGAGAACTGGATAGTGAGCAAGTCCGAGGAATACGACGACTGCACAAAAGACGGCTCAAGCGTGAGCCTTGCCGGAGAAATGCTGTTTGACGCCTTCATTAAGACCATAGATATAAAAACGTACAACTTCAACAACTTCAGAATACTGGCAACCCTCTTGCTGCTGATGCCCAAGCACATTGAGCGTTTTCTGGTTGAATTCAACAAGGCGTCAAGCCCGCTGGCATCTCCATCACTCCCTGCCATCACATCTTTGGCAAAACATACCGTCATAGGAAAGGGCTCCCAAAAACAAAGGTTCCTGGATATGGTGCTGATGCTTTCAGACTCAGATCCGAAGGCTCTCTTCACATTTGTGCCATTTGCTCTCGTAAGTGGATGTCTCGCCATGAATCAGAGGTTGGACCATGTGTTGCTGGAGTTTGCGCCATTGTTCGTGGAGAAGATATATGTGGCCCTTTCTATTGAGCAGCCAGAGCTGGTGCCTTCCGGGCTCAACCTCACCACGATCTCCTCGCTGAGGGCTGATTTGTGTTGTGCTGCAATAATGCTGCAGCCGGAAGAAACAACACAAAAGACAATCTTGGCATTTCGCAGCGCAAACACAACACTGGCATTCATCTCGGGTGCAACCGAGGGTATCCGTCGTTTGATGACCATACCGAAGGGAAAGGATATCTATCTGATGTATCTGGACCTGTGCATAAACCCAGCTCAGAGAATCATGACGGGTATTGCTACGGTCATACAGGAGGAGAACAAAAACAAGAAGGGTGGCACATTTAGCCCAGAGTCCTCTGTAAGCCCTGCATCCTCCATGATTGACCTCAAGGATGTGTTGCAGGATCATGCCCCCTCACAGGTATCTCTGCAACCGCAGAGGCCAGTGCCTTCCTCCCAGCCGCAGGCCTCCGCATCATCTGCGTTGAGTGTTCCGCTGTCGGTGACAACTGCTGCTGCCTCCATTGTTTCCGAAGCAGACACAATCGTGTCGAACAAGTCTTCAAACAGCTCAGCAAACAGCCAGTCGGGCAAGCCCAACACCAACCACTCGTCGGAGCAGAGTGGCTCCTCACTTAAGCATCTCTACAGAAATAACACACTTGCATCAAAGAGCAAAAAGTTTTTCCGCTCCACACACTCCTCCTCTAATTCGCCCCTGAGTCCAAATGTCAAGTCCACTCTTTCGCCATACCTATCGTCAGCAAAGAACTCTCCATATGGGGCATCACGGTCTGCTTTGGGTGAGAACTCATCAGACTCAACTCCCCCCTCTGTCTTGCATTCTGCAACCGGTAGCAGCAATAGTGGAGACAGTATAACACCGGGCGAGGGCTTGGCCGCTCATTCTCAAGTTTCCTCTCTTCAGGACAGAGGTTACTACAAAACGCAGATAGATTCCCGTGCCACTTCGAGAAGAATCCTTGCCAACTTCTTTTACATATTTGAGACATGCTCATATGCTTGGTACCTCGAGGATACATCTACCCTCCCCGTTCCACCGGTGTTTGAAACATTTGAGTTTGATAGCTTCTATGTCAAGTACAAGAAGTTTATCCAGGGAATGGTAGCTATGCTCGTTGATGACGATTCCGCTTTGGCTGAAGGTGCGGGTCGTTTTATGGTTAGCTTCCTTGGAACTCTGGATGAGAATAGCACGGATGGTGAAGCGTGTGTTGGGTACCTCTGTTGTGTCGCAATAGTGCAGAGCATTTCCAAGCTGCTTGTTGAGTGGGATATGACCCCATCCAAGGCAAACGAACTGCTGGATTTCCTGGTGAGGTTCTTGGAGGGAAGACGTAAGGCCCACAACGTTTACCGAGGCGATGCCATAGGCAAGCTCAACTTCCACAAGGGAACCATGTGTCAAAATGCTTTTGGCGCTTTGGAGCATGCTCTTCTCTTTTGTCTATTTTGCCAGAGCGTTGAATCCTATAGGCTTGTGCGCCGTGGGTTTGTGGAATTCCTCTCAGAATCACAGTTTTCATGGCATTGCGCTCAGTGTATCGGAGATGCAAACCTGGATTTCTACAACTCCATCTGTGGCGAAATCTTTGTCACGGGATCTGTGGCTCTTAGGAAGGGCTTGCGTGATCATCTCTGCAGGCTCAGACAGCCCACGACTGGACTGTTACTTGCGTGGAACACCATGTACAACAGATGGAACTCTGAAGACTTTATATCAGCGCCATATTCCCGTGATGAGGCAGAACTTAACTACTGTTCCTACCTCTCCTCTCTGGGCGGAGTGTTTTTGGCCAGAGAATGGCGTCACCATCCAAGGCAGCAGGAGATCGTTGAGAAGGCCAAACACTTTATACAGTCACAGATGGCACTCTTGGTATCGGATGATTCATCAGTCAGGGATCAAGCAAAAGAGGTGCTTGCCGCAGCTCCTCATCCTTTCTTCTGTGGCGAGATCATCACCACCCTGAAGGAGATGGTATCCAAGTTTTCGGGACAGCTCGCCGATAAAGACTATGTGACGCTGGACCTGCTCTTTGCTGTTTTCAAAGCCGTATGCCACACCGAGACCAACTCATTGTTTCCACACATTACTAAGGTGTGGCAGGTCAACATGTATTTGACTTCTCTGATGCACGAGCAGCGTGACACCCCGCTGTCGCTGAGGGGTAAGATCAAGGTCGCAGTGCTGCAGAGCGAGTTTGTAGCGCGTGGTGAAGACCTCGGGTTCCAAGGTTTTCTGGTAACGCGCAACAGATTCACCAAGATGCTATGCGACTGGCTGGAGGTTGCGATTTTCCATGAGGACAAACAGTCCAAATCCAGCAATGATGTGAAAGACTCCAAGGTGCTATCCTTTGACAGCAAAAACAATCACGTCACCAGCACCCAGCAACCTAAGCTCACGCATGCCCTAACACACGCTGCCACGACAAGTACACCAGTTGCTCATTCTCACCCCACGCATCTCTCCACCACCCAGATCCCAACGACCCATCATCCCATCCACCACAACTCGAGTCCTATACCGGGCCATGCTCTACAAGAAACCAAAAAGACCCCAGATAATACAAGGCTTTACTTTGACCTTGCGGTCGAGGTGTCTAAAGTGCTTTCCTTTGCGTTTGATGGCCTCACCCTTGACAACACCACACTCTCTGCAGACACCTCTGCTGCACAAGGTGTTGATTTCAGAAACTATTTCAATCTCTTTGTGAGAATCATGGAAAAATTCAACGCTGCACAGGCTGCAGTCTCTACCCCTGCAGCGAAACATCGTGTTGCAATTATCCTGGAGAACATTGTTGCCGCTCTTGTGAGTTTGCTCAAGTCAAATGTAGGAGTCGGTCTCAAGTATGTACTGCCATTGGGATTCCAAGAGAATAGCAAGATCAGACTTGCCTTCATCAAAGTGTTCACCAGCATCGTGGCTGATCTGCGTGCTGAAATGCCAGAGGCCTCTTCTGCAAGACGCCTGGAGAGTATGGAGGCTGGCTTACGTCTTTTTACGGATAACACCGCTCTCCTGCTCGCATGTGCCCGTGCTTGTCCCACCTCAGAGGTGGATGCCTTGGCACGTTCTTTGGTGGGTATGACTAGTGACAGAAAACAAGTGATGGATATGCTGGAGGTGCTTGTGACCGACGATATCGGACGTGCAAATGACTCTGTAGAGATCCTGCGTAGCAACAGCGTTGCAACGAGGTTGGTTGCTCTATTCGCCAACTCAGAAGCGGAGAGCTATCTGCACAGGGTGCTTTACCCTCTGTTTGAGCGGATCACCACCGCACACGATACATTTGAAGTTGAGAGGCTCAGACCACCGCAGTCCGCCTCCACGGCCACTGTCATTGCAGGCGTTCCGCAAATGGAAACCATCACAGAGAAAGCCAACGATATGGAGCTGTTCATGACATATCTGACGTTTTTGGTGGACTCCATCCACGATTCCCTTGAGTATGTGCCTCCTGTGATCCGTAGCATCTGTAGTTGCATCTACAGTGCCACCTCACTCAAGTTCCCTGAGTCCAAAGTGACGGCAGTTGGCGCGTTTGTCTTCCTGAGACTGTTCAACCCTGCCATTGTCTCACCGGAGCGCGCAAACATCTATTCCAACGTCACTGATCCCGCTCTCAAGCGTTCCATCATGCAGTTGGCCAGAATCTTGCAGATGATGGCTAATGGTTCGCTGTCATCGCTCAAATGGGCTCCTCTCTTACCGGAGATGGACAGGCTCAACGTCTTGAATAAGAAGGTAGTGAAGTTCCTCAAGGAAGTGTCTGTTGCTAGCAAGGTTGACCTACAGCTGGCTCCTCAATCCCCCGAGAAGAGCTCAGAGTTCAACCCAGTAGTTGCGGCAAACGCACCAGCTTTGGATGAGGTTAATCCTCCAATTGCTGAGACCACCCATTTCTTCCTCCATAGGTTCTTTTTTGACAATTGGGTGAACATTCGTCAGGCATTCATGGTGTGCTCTGCTGAACAGGACGATGAAAATGAGGCACAGACAAGGCGTGTGGTGAGAGAACTGGATTCCGTCATTTGCAAGCTCGGAGCACCTGAGATCTCATATGGCTACAGAATCCCAGATTCTATCAAGAACGATACGTCTGAGCGTGGTATTCAACTGTATGACTTTATGACGCAGTATCTTTTAAACTATGCAGAGCACTCCTCGGATAACAACAACTTTGTCAGGGAGTCGATCTCCAAGGATGGTTTGCCCATGATCATCTTTTCATACTATGATATTCCAGAAGATGCTGAGCCAGAAAGAGTGTTGTACAGACTTTTCCAGGCGCTCAGTAGTATATGGCATAATCCATACTGCTTCTTTGCAGATTGCACAGGATTCCGCTCAAGCGATATCTATGTCCGTTTGATGGCAATGCTAGATCAGCTCTTCCCAGAACAGTTCCAAGCAAACTGTGTGAGATACTATTACTATAACATGTCGCAGGCATACTTTGCAGCGCTCAAGTCCAACATGCGCCAGAGGTCAAAGGTTAAGTATATGCCAAATGCAGAGTTTGTTTTTGTCAATTCACTGGATGATTCACAAACTTTGTCCAGCGTGGGACTGTCTGGGTACTCCAGCCATATCCTTCATGATGACAGAGTGTCATTCAACGATGTGACGCTCTTCCAAGAGGCTGAAAATAGGTTTGTCCCCGTGAAACTCAAGATTGGTAATGAGTTCTTACAGATATGTTTCAGGCAACCAATCAGGGTGAAGATGGAAGGCCAGCTGAGAAACATCTCTCTGTTGGATGTCTACCGTATTGCTGATTTGACCCGCATCGAACCATCAGATATCACCGGAGTCACAAACGAGATGTCCATCACAGACACGAGGCTCAACGCCCGGATCATCCTCTGTGCAAACAAGAAGATAGAAATCATGCGTACGCTTTACTTTGCCAAATCGCGCCATCTTGACAATGCCAAACATGATGTTGGGCAGAACGACTCGACAAGCGTGATGGCTGCTATTGGAGAACTGCTCAACATTGACATGCTGGGACTCTTGTCGCGCCATGACACTATTCGTAGTGCAAGTTTCCTGCTGCTCTCCTCTCTGGGCAGATCGTTCAATCTCAATTTTGGCCGCAAGATCGAGGCAGTCAATGACTTGAGCTTCCCCGCTGGTAACTTTGCGTATGTGATCAATGTCTCAAGGTCTTTGGCTCGTTCGCACCCTGAGTACACCTATGCATTTTTAAATGGGTTCTTCTCTGCTTTCGAAAGAGCGGTGCCCACATCTAAGCAGAGCGTGATAATGTACGCTTCTCCGTGGGTGCCTAATATTTATGAGCACGTTTATCTCGCGGACCCTGAATACGGCCCTGATAGAACGGTTCATCTCATAAAGAGATTTGTGAGGGCTTCTTCGATGGACCGTGCGAACGCCCATGCCTTTGCAAGATATGTATGGGGAGTTCTGGCGCTAGAAGATGGCCTTGCAGAGATGATCCTTGACGAGGTTGTGGCTGCAGCCATAGACCACGATGCAGAGGGCCATGAGTGGGACATCATCACGACACTGTGGCCACTCACCCCCACGGCGGAGATCTTTGGTCTTATTGTGTTTCGTTTGCGTCAACGCTCAAAGATCGTCGTTCCTAAGGGTGAATCAGTCGCTGAAGCCCACACTCGCTGGATTGAGATCACAATTCTGGTGAAGTCACTTGCCCATCTTGTGTTTGACTCGTTGTTGTTTGCCGAGAAGTATCTGGGTGATATCTTCTATATCATATCGGTATTCCTCGATGTTGGCCCTCTCCAACTCAGAGTTGCTCTACACAAGCTGGCGCTCAAGTCGATCCACGCTTTCCTCACAAAGGATGGCTTATCTGACCTTGCGCGTAGGCAAATTGTGGATATTATGGATATCTTAAACGGTGTGCGCTGCAAAATGCTCTTTGGTCTTAATCGTGACGACTCTGTGGAGTCTTCTGCAACCCATGACTACTATGGCATAGAGCTGATCAACAAGGCAAATTCATTGGAAGGATTCTGCGACTTGTTGCTCTCATTTCCACAGATTGTCTCCAAGAATGAACTGGATACACTGTGGAAGGTGAGGTGGGATGCCTATGCTATAGACACAGCCTTTACCAAGGGTTGCCTTCTCCAGGCCAGAGGTGTTTTGGTGATGGGCAACCTGACGAAGGGCGGGGCCACCGAAGCCCTTGCAGAGAAGTTTTTGAGAGGAATTTCAGATCTCTTGGACAGAATCCTACGTGATTCTCTGCACAATGATCCGGATGTGTTTTTCTTGGAGGTATGCTGTCTCACAGCAATGGGCCAGATCTCTGAAGGACTGTGGCCAACATCTCCGTTCTTGGGCAAATTATTTTGGCTCGGTGTCACCTGTTGTGGACTTGAGAACCTCATCTTTTACCAGTCTTCCATCAAGTTTGTCGGAAGAACGCTGGAGTCACTCAGCAAAGACCACTTCCACAATGATGGTGCACTTCTGGACTTCCTCTTTGATGAGCGTTCTATTTTCAACAAGGTTCTTGGAGGGCTAGAGGAGTTCCACGGTATCCGCTTCACAAAGGAGTATTTTGACATCGCCATGCTGTTCTACACTGCTAGAGGCGTGCAGATTCCATTCACACGGACTGTGTCATTGGAAACCCTCAAGAGCATTTGCAGAATCAGAACTCTCAATGCCCTGCACCTCTCTGAGAAAACTGGAGTGCCATTTGACGTCAACTGCTACGCATACACAATGTTCTTGTACCTCATTGCAACAAGCGATGAAGAGCTTGTGTATAGTCTGGAGGAGTGTGGCATCGAAGATGCCGAGCTCATTCCACTTACGGATTCCTTTGGAGTTCCCCAAATTTTGGTGGATTTCTTGCAAACAGAGTCTACCCAAGCCATATATACACTGCTCATGGCAGCACAGCATTTTCAGTGTGCCGGAACAGATGAACCTCCTAAGATCAGGTTCCTTCACTTGATGAAACTGCTTGGCGAGCGCACAACGAGAATTCGTTGGCTCATCTACAGCAACATGGTGAAGACTTTGCGCAGTTTTGGAGCATCATCAAGCTCCATTGGTCTCCTCAACACAACTTTCCAGGTCGTCTCTGCTGCTGTATCTGATCCAAACTACTTAAAGCTGCAGGAATATACAGACGAGCTGCTTAGCATGCTTGCCGCTGATGGTCTCATGGGAATTTTACAGTGGGACTTTCCATATGATGTCTCTTATTCGTTATCGAGTGAAGATGTCTCGATCGAGGTGAGAGCAAAGAGAACTAAGTACTTGAAATTATTGGTGGATCGGATTATCTCCTCGTATGTTGAAGTGGAGTAAGCAGGGGGGATGCTACCTGGGAAATGCATGCATATATATTTTTTATATTTTTTAAGTTTTTTCTATTCCATTTTTCACAAGTTTGGTTTTTGTCAGACTATTATATAGACGGGTTTTTGTTATGCTTTGTATTGTTCATATGAATGACCAGTTACGATTCTGTATATTCGGAGACATCCTCAAGTAGGAGGAATATCCATGCATCTAATCTAATTCCAGCTCTTCTTGCTTCTATTCTGCATTGCCTGCTTCTCGAATTCCTTTTTGTTCAACCTATACAACATCATTGTTGCTCTCGCATCCTCTACCGAAGAGTGCTCGCCTTCTTGAATGGTCACCTTGAGCACTTCTTGGGTCAGCTTTTTCAAAGATGGGGTCTTTCCGCCGGCCAGCTTCCTGAAAGGCATGTGCCTTGATGTGTCTCTTATCTGAGACTTTGGGTGTGACAGCATTAGTGCTTCCAAATCGTGATCCACTGCGTGACCCACAAGTGTCCTGCCTGTCAAGAGATCAGATGCCCGCTGCTGAGCTTCCTTAAATGTGATTGCGTTCTTCATGTGCTTGGGAGTGACACCGCTGACCCAAGTTCTCCAGTCCGTGACCTTCTCCCTGGGTTTCACAAACTCATCTAACACCACGTGTCCGTAAAAGTTGACAATCGAAACTCTGGCCAGAGCGGACTCCACACCTTCTGGACCCACACCCACAAACTCACAGTCAATTGCGAGGTATCTCCCTATCTCCATCTTTCGCGAGCTCATACCTTTAGTGGGAGCCAACATCCTCTTGCTGTCGGTGCTGGCGCTGCTCGTAATGTTGTATACTTTCTCCACGTCGCCGACCCCAATATCATTTTCTTCGGCCCAAAGCGATAATTCCAGGGCTGTTTTTTTCGCATTTTGTGATTCGGCTGGCGCCTTGGCGTCTGCGTCTATCTTTGAGGTAATATCATTCAAAACCTTTTGTGCTATGTTGTTATCTTCTTCAGCATCTTCTTCGGAATCTGTGGGTTTTGATATCTTCTTCACCTTCTTATTCAGCTTCTTAGGTTTCGTCACTTTGCCGATACCGCTTTTCTTCTGTAATTTCAGCCAGTTAGACGACAATTGTGCCGGTGCTGACATTGCGGTGCAATCTGTGTGAAGTATGAGAGAAACGGTAGGCTGGCTGCTGTAGTGGCACAGTATGCTTCAAAGAACAGATGTGAAAAATACCAATTGTAGAAATTCTAGGCAATCTTTATGAACAAAAAGGAGAGCAAATGTTGTTGTAGTTACAAGTTGTACACCACTATAGATAGACATTTCACTCGCAGCTCATTTATCTTTACGAGATGCAGAAAATAACTAAAAAAAAAATTGGTGCGGCTTCTCATCTTGCATTGATCGGCCAGTACACTACATGATGGAACTTCCGTTATCATAGATGTGGGGAAAAGATAGCCATATGCATCATAACATTAACAAATATATATATATATATATATATATATATATACATAACCCATGGACTATATAGTCTGGCCTAGTCTTCTTTGTTACCTTCGCCTAGTGTATGCCTTTGCCAGGGAGTTGACCTTGGCAACGATGTCTCTACATTGTGAAGGGTTGACTGCTTCTAGATCATATCTCTTTGGTCCGTTTGCTTTGTTGATCACAATCTTGAAGTTTACAGGGTTTTTCCGAGACTGTTTACATTTGACGATCTGAGAGGCATGGAACGAGGAGGTTTTGTAGTTATCGTTCCAGGAGCCCCTGCCATCTGAAAAGGGCAATATGTATATCTGGGTACCATCAATGGCGAGCGTCCTTTCGTGTCTGCTCATGAATGTCATTGGTTGACGTCTCCAGACTGCCCATCTTTGGTAAGCCGTTGAAAGGTATTCGGGTGTGGCAGTTGCTGAAGCATGCTCCAACTGGGTGAGATCCACTCCCGACCGCGCCCCCAGGCTTGCCTTTGCCTTACTCTTTGATAAAGAACTTGGAAACAGTGGCCTCTGCCTATGGGAAAATGATACTCTCTTGTCATTTTTTTCTTTCTTGAATCGCGACTCCTGGTCAGCCACACCGGAGTTAGTTCTTGATATGTGTCCGTGATGGAGACGGCGGGAATCTCCATCGTACTCGTTAACCCCTTCCTCTATGGCTATGTCGTTGGCAACGCTGCCCATACTACCGCTTTCAATGGGCCGCATTATTGGAGTCAGCTCAGCAGGAAGGTCACCCATGAATAGGTTTTGAGAATTTGTCAATGTGTGCATGGTCACCATGTCGACGCCATTCATGTCGGCTGATGATTTCAATGTGCTCTGCAGGGCTGCATCAACCATGCTCTTTCCGGGCACGATCGGTCTGGGATCAACAACAGCTTCACTGGTGTCCGCACTCCCATCGTTCTTTTCATACGGTAACGGAGTCAGTTTTAGGTTTCGCTTGTAATCGGAATTGGCGCATTCTGATAGCACAAACTCATCAGCACCATATGAGGAGATCTGACGAGTTCTGTCCAACACACCAAATTCATCCAACATTTCACCGTCATCACCAAGGTACAGACACCACCAGTTGGGATCCAGTAAAGGCTCTGTATTGCTCACCTTCTCAGCCTTTTGATACACGAGCAGAATATAGCCAATTACTTCGACAATCGTTGCACTCTTCTTCACACGCAACTTGAGAGGCGACTCAGCGTGCTTTGCCCAGTGTGACATGAAAACCCGGATAGATAGGGAGTCGTTGAACACACCCGCTACACGTGTCTTTGGTGCATCCGACACACCAGATCCGCCGTCAGAAGAGACAAAGGAGTAGAATTCGAGATGGCTCTTCTGCATTTTATCGTGGATCATTGACGTGAGGTTTGATAGGGTCGGATGCTTAGCCACGACTTCCTGCTTGAATGACTGTCCCTGGAAGATATCACTCCCCTTTTCGCCGGATCCTTCCTGTAGAAGGCTCGTAAATGATCTAGAGTCTTTCCTCAAAACCGCACTGGGGATAGAGTTCGAAGCTACCGACCTCCTGCTGGAGATAAAGGACGCGGAAGTTTTACCCAAAGGCTTCTTTGTCACCAGCTGTGAATATCCTGGTGTCGAAGCGGTCGAGCGTGACTTGGATACAGAGCGCTTGCGGCGTTCAGTGCTTCGGCTGCTGCTGATACCAAAGCCAATATCATCGGGACTATACAAGTCTCCTGTGCCGTTGTCATCCAGAGGATTCACACTCTCATCATTCGAGAGGAAATCTGAATCACTGAGGAACTCATCACTGTCGAAGTCATCCAGATAATCTAATTCCTCATTGTCATCGATATTTGCTGACCCAAACTCGTCATCATTGGTGGTACTCGCAAGATGTGAGTTCCCAACGTCATCCACGGTGGAGGTATCGCCACGGTGTGGTTTGGCAACGTGAGAATCAGAATCAGAGTCTAGTATCAGTGAAGAATCATTTGACAACGAGAGCATATCACTGCTCAGAGAAGAGCTGCCATTGATACTTGCGTCGTCGAAGCTCTCCTCAGCCACATCAGGCTTGGATGCAGTGTTTTTAGAGTGTGCTGCAGAGGCGTTCTGCGCACTGTTACCTTTGTCACGTTCCTCACGTTGGAGGCCTGATGAATCACCACTTCTCAGGCTGGCCGCATCTGTTGACTTGGTAGAAGCCTTCCTAGAGTTGGCCGAGGAAACAACCGACACTTTGGAAGACGAGTCATTCTTGTCTTTATCTGTGGATGCTCCTGAGCGGAATAGCTTTGAAAACTTGAGAATAGACTGTCGCTGTGTTCTTGGCTGCACTGTGGAAGGTGTTGACTGGTCACTGCTGGAAAGCACCACCGGAGTTGTGTCTGAGTTCTCAAATGCTGCTGGGATGCCAGTGCTCGTATCTGCCGAGTTTTGATCCAAGATGGTGCTGAGGGTGCTTGCCTTGCGATCCGTGGAACGGCGAGATAGCCGGCCGGGCGCTGTTACCGGTACAGGAATATGCTGATCTGTGGCAGCACCGGGCGTTAACTCTGCATCTGATATCACCTCGGCATTAGATGCACTGGAATTGCTCCTGGAAGGGGCTATGGTAGTAAATGGTGTGTCTATGGCACCTCGGTTTGCTGTTGTGTTGTTTGTGCTTTCACCGCCTTTGATATCGCTCTCCTTTCTACTGTGGTTGATGCGTTTCGATCGTGACCCCATTTCAAGCATTAGGTTAAACTGGATCGGGGGCGAGTTGTTGCCAGCCTGTTGGACTAGAGGGAACACCCTTTTGATATCTATGGCATTGTATCTGTTTGCATCGAACGGCTCCACGATCCGTCGTGTCGCGGCCCGTAGCTGGTCATTGCCATCGTTTTGGTCAGATAGTTGTATGTAACTCTCCCGCAGGAGGTTCACCATGGAAGATATATCTGAGGGGAATGCCATTACGGAAGCCTAGAGATGAAAAACCCACTAAACCAGCATTCTCGGAGGGAATGCAACACCACAAATGCTCGATGTGTGAACGCAAACACTCTATGTGTGAACGTAAAACACTCTATGTGTAAATCCCTGTATGATAGGACTGATCGTCAAATGCCTTTGACGTGCTATGGCTCTCGGAATTGTCTCTATTCTCAAACCGGCCCGTTTACTAGGAACAACCCTCCCCAGATCTCCCCAGATCCCACATACACATTTACTTACCTCTCCATACCTCATCTCTGAATACACTAAGGCGCATTCCAACCCTATATAGATAACGTGCATAGAGAGCGGTGTATGCTGCATGGATTATAGCCCGCTAAGAGTTCCTCTGTAGTGTACTTGCCAAATGAGCCGATGGAAGCTGTCTGTGATTTTCCACCTCTTCGGGACCGTCAGCCAATGAGCGCACCCTTCTGCAGTGAATCGGAGGAGATGAATGATAGATGTATGTAGCATAGAGTAAGGCAGGGTTTAGAAAAGTGAGTTTGCAAAGAGTAAGCTTATTGCGGCACTACACACTGTAAAATATATTCAACACACAAAAATGGCTTCTGCTTACACTATTCTCGGAAGATCTGTGCCTGCTCACTACGTAAGTGTTGATCCACGGTGAAGGAAGGATGTGCTTTCAAAAAGCTCGAGTTTAGAGCTTCAGCTCGAGCTAGGAGCTTGGAGCTTGGAGATTGGAGATTGGTCCACATAGTTCAGCCCATTCAATTTGCGGAATGATTGGTTCAGAGACCATGATGTTCTTTTAATGTCTCTTCATAGAGGTTGAGAACGATACATCTTTTGGTTAATGCAGCTTTTGTCTTACGAGTCGTCTTTAAGGTTAACCTCCAAGGTCCATAGCTCTCACGGTGCCCACATATTCAAATCTCGGTGACTAACATCTTTCATAGCTCTCCCTCGGTACCATTGGTGCTGTGCTGCTTGTTGTGGTGCCAAAGCCATGGGCCCCAAAGATTAAGAACGAGCCAAAGATTGAGGCTGCTTCCCCAGAGGAGGAGAAGTTCATCAAGGACTTCCTTGCCAAGCACGAGAAATAAGCTTTATGAAAACACACAGAATACAAAAAACAAATGTGTGGTGGAACGGGTTTTTGAGGGTGATTAGGCGGTTATGTAGAATGTCATTTTAGATGCAATAAACAAAGTTCAAAAATTAGTATCGCAGATTCAACAAAAGCGCGCCGTAGGCACTCGTATGCATTTATCTTCTACTTGGCACAACAAACTACTTAAACAACACACCGTTGGCAAGAGGGTCTGCCTCGACGATCTCGTTCCTCTTCCTTATCTTTCTCTCCAGAGCATCGTCAGCTCTCTTACGTGCCTGCTCGGCAGCCTGTTGCTTCACCTGGGCTCTCACAAAGTTTGGTGACACGTACTCCTTGTTCTCGTATATCTTTGGACCTCCAAAAGAACCTTCCAGCACTGTGATAAGAGTCATGACAAATCTAGGGCCAATCTCGATCAAAGTCATATCCTGCAGCTCCTCTTCTGTCTTGGTGGCATCATCGTCGTCCTTAAGAGCCACACTCTCGTTGATCTGGTAGTTTCTACACCATATCTTACCATCCACAATGGAGAAAGTCATCACATGGTCAATAAATGGCTTGCTCTTTCTAGCCTGTGGTGGAACGCCAAACACGTGGATAAACATCTCCTTGATGAGCTTGTAGTGGTCAGACTCCTCGAAAGCAGAGTCAAACGAGAGGATTGGTCTGGAGCCCTTCAAGCAGTTACCGGTGAAGTTGAGCTCGTCCATTGTGTGCAAATTCTGGATGTGAAACTTGAGAGTTGGGCCGTTTGGAGGCTTCGACACCCACATGTATAGGTCCATGTGCTTTCTGGCCTCGAAGTAGAGCACATTGTTGCAGTTGTACAGCTCGGCAATCTCGTTTAGTTCGTACAAACTCTTCTTTGTGTCCAACTTTGGCTCTTTCCTCGAGTGTGGGAGCATAGAGCTCAAGTCCTGGATAAGATATCTGTGTCTGTATGTGATACCTCTCGAAGATATCAGCAGCACACGCTGCCTGTTAATGCGCTTCTTCTCATTCTTCTCCACGGAGCCGTGGGAGATACGCTTGTCCTTGCCTCCAGAGAGCGCCTTATATATAGCAGACATGTTTTAATTGTGTGCTGACAGTCTGTTTCGATCCTTGAAATGGTTCACCCTTCTCTTTATGTCTCTCTTTACGTAGATAAGCAAAGTGAAGAAATATTTAGAGAGGGAAAAAAATTTAGAGATGCGCATCGCATGTTACCCGGCATAGATACATAGTGGCTCGCATACAGTGTAACGCATCTCCAGCCTGCAAGGTGCGGAACGGTGTAAAGTGAAATATGTGGATGGAGGAGTGTGGTTTAGAAAAAGAACGGGGTGTCAATTGATGGATCACTGCATATAGTTTTATGTCACACCGGCAGAAGAGATACTTCCCGGGGAAAGAGACGGGTCTATTGGAAGATGGATCATCTTCTGATGGTGACAACAGTGCCAATGAGGACGAGAGGGAGGTTGACCGTCGCATCAAGATACAGAAGATCGAGAGGATAGTTGAAGGGCCCAACAAGGTCCTCGATTATAGCCTTGCTAGTGGCAGTGTAGAGTTGGTGACTGGAGGCACGGGTCATCTTGATACCAAGATCGAGGCATCTAGTGACTCGGGAGATAAATCTGATGTGGATGAAGAATCGGGTTCGGACGAGAGTTCGGACGAGAACTCAGACGAGAGCTCAGACGAGAGTTCAGATGGCGATGCACCCATGTTGAAGCCAGTGTTTGTTGCGAAAAACAAGCGTAATGGGTTAACGACAGCAATACACACAACTAGCCAAGAAGAAGAGGATGCCGGAAGGAGAGCACGCGCTCTCCAGGCAATTGAACACACAGTTAAAACCACCATACAACAAGAAGAACAAAAGGCCATCGAAGACAAGGCAGACGACTTGGAGGATCTGGGAGACATCGATGATGCAGATGATGTGGACCCCGAGGAGGAAAAGGCATTGTGGAAGGTGCGTGAGTTGCAGAGGCTCAGGAGAGACAGAGATACCCTCATACAGCGTGAGAAAGAGTTGGAAGAGGTGGAGAGGAATAGACGAGAAGCTGAGCAATTGACGTAATGCGGTGAGCGATGCATGGCCTGTTGTTTTGTATATGACCGAGATTTGACAACAAACTCTGATACTGATACTGAAAGGAAAGCAGGCACACCGTGCAGACATACAATACCGACATACAGTACAGACACACACAGTACGCAATACAGAGAGACATAGACTGACAGGTCCGCCTCTATGTATTGGGCTCTACACTCTGCATAGCCATTGCGTCACGGCCGGTCAAAGCCACGACGATATAGATCTTCCCCCTCTGAACGTTTTCTTCTCCAATATATATATATATATATCTTCTGGTAAATGTCAAAAATACACACTCGTCAAAGCTACACTACACGATACTATACAATTATCGTAACCATCTCTTGACCCATCGTATGCCCTTTGCCTACCGTATTCCCCAGACGCCTGGAGTCATTGTAAGCCATTGTGTGCACTCACCACTGTACCCCTCGCTTGGTGCCTTCGGTTCTCCTCCTCCCCCTCCGCATTGCATGCAGCTGCTGGTTGGCTCGGCCGTTTTTCTCTTGGCCCTCCACAGCTAAGTGCGTGCGTAGGTGCGTAGGTGCGTAGGAGAGTGCCTGCCTACCTGTAGATGGGCTCTTAGTAAGAGATGCCCGCAAAGGTGGAGTGGAGTGGAGTGGAGTGCATTCACCCACTCACCCCCCTTAAGTATAAGGGGAGATGGAGGGGAGAGAGAGAATTGAAGGAATTTTTGTTGGTTTCTACGACTGTTGTGGTTAAAAGGGGAAGGAAGCTGTGAAAAATTGTTACAATGTCGAAGCCAAAGACCACAAAGAGCATCACGTACGTTTTGGGCTCGACTCATGTGGACGCCGGCCACTCTTTAGGGATTAACTCGCTGCAGTACTCCAGCAGGACGAATACCCTCTTCTCCGCAGGACGGGATGGACTTGTCGCGTGCTGGGGTGGCCATTATGCCAGCACTGGTACCTTGGAGGCCGGTGCTGTAGGTGACGGGGAGGCATATGACGACTTTGACGCAGAGTACAACACGAGCGAACAGATACACAACTACATAAATAAGAACGTTGACGACGAGACGGAGATTGTACGTCTGGAACACCGCATACGCCAGGGTCTCAACTTCAAGCAAGCACAGCACAGGGATTTCCGCCTCACCAATTCTGTGCAATTGCACTCCAATTGGATCAACGACATCAAGATCTTGGACAATGGCACTTCCATTGCGTCTGCTTCCTCTGATCTGTCGGTGAAGCTCTGGGATTCCAACAACAACTCAACCACCACCATTGGTCACCACAACGACTATGTCAAGTGCTTGGCCTACACAGGCGGACATTCGCTCGTTTCAGGTGGCCTCGACAGAACTATCAACATATGGGACCTCGCCAAGGCCACAAAGATCGCCTCCTACACAGGACCCTCTGAAAGGTCCTCCATCTACGCATTGGCCGCCAAGGATGACCTCGTTATCTCCGGTGGACCGGATAACAAGGTGAGCCTTTTTGATAGGCGCTCCATGACTGCACCTGTCAAGACCTTTTTGGGCCACCAGGACAATGTGCGTTGTCTGCTGTTGAGGAGTAAGTATTTCCTTTCTGGATCCTCAGACTCCTCCCTCAAGCTTTGGTGTCTGAGGACAAATAGAATCCTTAGAACTTTTGACATGCACAGTTCCTCTGTGTGGTCTCTTTATTCTCCAGAGTTTGAAGACCCCCGTGAAGACTTCTCCGTTTTCTATTCCGGTGATAAGAGCGGGTACCTCATCAAGACGGACCTAAGGAGCTGTGACTACAGTGCCAACGATCTGGGGTCAAATAATGCAACGCTCATCACCAACAAGTTGAATGAGAACCTTGGCCTGAGCACCCTCATTGCTAATGTCTCCGGAGGTAGAGGCGTGGAGAATGGTGTCCTTTCCATTGTAGAGGGAGACAACACCGTATGGACGGCAACGGCAGGTGCAACGGCTGCAGCACCTGAGACAAAGGCCTCGTCTGGGGATTCAAGTTCTGACTTTGATTGGAGCAACGTTTTTCTCCAGCGTTGGAAAGAGCCCATCTTGAACAAGCTGGTGATGTACCAGGGGATCAAGATGAGAAAAAACCTCAAGCTACTCACGAAATCGGTCAACCCTCAGCAGGACCAATCCAATGAGGAACTGTACGATCTTGTGTCGAACTTATCCAACGATACCTCTACCTATGATCTTACCCATATAGATGATGCCCTCTCTGCCAACATGGCGCTGGGTAGTGGGTTTGCCCTCGGAGCCTCCAATGCATTCAACGAGCAGTTGATGAATTTGCAAGAAGGAGGATTCATAACGCATTTTGTATCCTTCAACGGCGGACCCAATTTGGAATTCTTCACCGTGGATGCTTCATCTTCCACATCCTCGTTGTCAGACAGCTCGACGGTTCCATCAGAGACGCATTCCATGGAAGGACACAGAGAGAGCTTGATTACTCCCCCAGCAGCGAAAACCAGAACAGGTTCAAGGTTGGAACTCGTTTATGAGCCTGTGCCACCCCATCTGGTTACTTGCGTTCCGATTAATGAGGATCCTGTGGAGTGTCTCAGGGGCTACAGCGGTTTGATTAGGGCGAGATTCCTAAACGACAGGAGACATGTTGTGACCATGGATGCCTCACGGAATATTCAGATCTGGGATATACTTCTCTGTAAGACCCTCAAAACTTATCTACCGGGCGACTTTCCAGAGCATCCGGTAACGGAGCCTGTGGAGGGCGAGCAACCGGTATCCGATGAAGACATATGGAACGACCGTTTTGATGATGTGATTGGCAAACACCAGACAGATGAGACCCTTCCAATGTGGTGTAAAGTGGAGGTTATGGCAGGAAAGTTGTTTGTCTCCCTAGATGATTTGACATTCTTGAATACTGAGATATACGCAGACGAGTTCTACGCGAGCTACCCAGAGGCATTTAGGGCAAAATCGCCTTCGCCAGAGGTGGCAAAGGGCACAGGTTTAGAGCTGGATGATTCTGCGAGGTTCACCATTGGAAAGATCGCGCTGAGAAGTTTATTCGCCAAGTTTATCGAGTTTGAAATACAAGAGGACAAAAAGTACAGAGACGATCTGAAAGCTTCAGGAAAAACCCCAAATAGCGTCGCCAGAAAACCCTCCGGAACGATCGTTCCCCAGTCATCCCAGGCTGCGGCTGCTGCCAAGGCGGCCGAGAGCGAGGGGAAAAAGAAGAAGGGTTTCTTTGGACGCACTAAATCGTCAACTGTGAGCCAAACAGCCACTGCTGCGGCAGCTGCAGCTGCAGAAGCCGAGAGTAAAGAGGCAGAGAAAGAGCCACCAGAGGATACCTTTGAAGATGTGATGAGTGCTATTCATGCCAGGTATGGTACCATACCCTTGGCCCAATTACCATTCTCGTCGGAAATCATAAGTGATGGTGGTGCCGATTGTCCTTCGTTACCAATTGTGAATCCCAACATCATTATTCTCATTAGTGAGAAGGATAGCAAAGGGTTTGGAAATGGTACTGTAGAGCTTTGCAGATCAGCCATCAGCCGCTGGGATAACGACGAGGAGCTCAAACAGCTCGAGCAAAACGTTCCCGGCTGGCTGGCCAATGCCTTGTTATTGAACAAGTTCCCAGCCAGGGACCTCAACAAGGTGGGCTTTATCATACTGGAAGATGCAGAGGCCAGGGAGAAGGTAATTAAGGCAAAGGAGAGCGGCACATCTAGCGTGATCCCACTTCCTCCCATGACCAACTCTCAGACCCGTCTTACTGCATACAATATGCTTAGAGTGAAGAAGATACTCAGCTTCATCGCGGAACGCTTTGACGAAAAGTCACCCGAGATGATAGAAGGACTTCGGCCGGAAGAGTGGTTGGAGTTGTCATGCAGAAATCAACTCCTGCCTTTGAACATGACACTGGCAACGATCAAGGCTAGGATCTGGAAGAGCAGCAACGATGTTGAGCTTGTATTTAGGAGGAAGACAATAACGACCGCTTGAGCCAAAAACTGGAACATCTCAAAGCGCTACAGATTGATATATTTAGGTGGTATCTGTGATGTATGCTGTTTTTTTTCAGTTCACGATTTATATGTTTAGAACTAGAACATAACATGTATTGTCCTTGATACATTCATTTAAACAGCCAGACAGTGTAAGGGGGAAGGCTTTAAGATAAGACATACACACACCATAGCACCAATGAGATACCTCGACCGTTTACAATGGTGTACAAATTCCTGAATCCTATTAATAATTTGAACAGATGGGTATATGGGTGCCCTTGCAGCAGTTCCCCATACACCAAGGAGAGGCAGCGTACATCACATCATGAACTGCGTACATCATGTACCGTAGAAAATTTCAAGACCTCACTAGTTATGCAGGCAGATTAATAGTAATAGCACAGTGTGAAGTGGTAGAGATGTGTCATGTGTCGAGGATTAAAGATAGCCCCAGGACACCACTAGCGTAAATTTCACCCCATCGATCGACAGGAGGTGATTTCTTTATTTGCATTTTTCTTGTTGTTTCATCCGCTGAATCGTGCCTCCTTCGCGCAACTGCGATTACATGGTTCATTGATCGACAACCCAGCAGCCGCCTACCACATCCACACAGACATATATATATATACATAAAATCACAATGGAAGACGCTGATAGACAAATCTCCAGGTTGTGGAGGGCATCCCGTACGGTGAAGGAGATGGTCAGAGACAGAGGCTACTTCATCACTCAGGAAGAGATAGATATGTCTTTGGATGAGTTCAGAACCAAGATCTGCGACAGCATGAATCTCCCACAGAGAAGGTTGATGTCATTCCAGGCTAACCCAACCCCTGAAGCCCTTGAGAAGTACCCAGAGTTGGGTTCACTTTGGGTGGAGTTCTGTGACGAGGCCTCTGTTGGTATTAACACCATGAAGACCTTCTGTGCGCACATCTCCGACAAGAACTTCTCCACTGGTATCTTTGTGTACCAGACTAGTTTGACGCCATCGGCTACAAAGGCCATTGCCGTTGCTGAGCCAGCCACCATAGAAACTTTCCTCGAGGCTGACTTGGTGGTTAACATCACACACCACGAGCTTGTGCCCAAACATATTAGACTCTCTACCGCTGAAAAGAAGGAGCTGCTCACCAGATATAGACTCAAGGAGTCCCAGTTGCCACGTATCCAAAGAGAAGACCCAGTTGCTCGTTACCTTGGGTTGAAGAGGGGACAGGTGGTGAAGATCATAAGAAGATCAGAGACAAGTGGTCGTTATGCAAGTTACAGAATCTGCCTCTAGAGGAAGCAAACAGGGAGGGGGGTTACACATTAGGTGTTTAGGTCATCGGTTAGTATGTAATATTATAGTGGTTGAAAATTAAATTATCATAACTTTATTGTCTTCGTTAACTCGTAGATTGCGTTGCTTCTTTCTGTGTGTGTATCTCTCTATCTCTAAGTTGGCTTGATACGAGCTGCAAGAACACTGTCCTCCGCCCCTTTCCACCAGTTCTTGTCGACAAGGTCGACCCTAGAAGCAGGTGAGACTTCAACTCCCTGTGAGCCAAGAAACACGGCTCCAACAGTTATTATCAGGGAATCGATGAGATGAGCATTTGCGGAAAGTAGCTCATTAATCACATATGCACCACCCTCGATCATCACGGATTTGATGCCCGTCTTCCTGATTGTGGCAAGGATTTGCTCCCAGTTCAACCTGCCAGATTGCTTATCCACACCGATGATCTCAACTGATACTTCAGGAAACTCCTGATGGAATGCATCCACTGCATCTCGTGGGACCTGATCGCTAGCGATGATCAGTGGAGCCATTCCCTCCCCTGCCAAATAAGTTCTCCTCAACCTTGACGAGGGATATACCTTGAAGAACTTTCCATTGGGATCTAATATGACTGGAGTCAACTGTGCAGAGCGAACACTCGAGTCATAACGGCAGTTCAACCCAGGGTCGTCTGCCAACACAGTGCCTATTCCTACTAGTATGCCCTGGTGAAACGACCGTAGATAGTGTGTCATGGTTTTGGTCTCGAGATGTGAGATGACAGTCTGGGTGCCAGGTTTGGCGGAAATACGAGAATCCAGTGACTGGGCATAAGTGAGTGTCACAAATGGATGGGTCTCATTGTGATGCTCCGATTCTGGCTGGGGCAAGTATGGAGCCAAAAAAGGCACCAAGGATTGCGGCAATGGTATCAAAGGAGCCATCAGGTTCACTACTCGAGCTCTAATTGGCAAACCCTCTAGTTCAAATCGCATATGATATGCGGAGATTTGGAGGGTACTTTACAAAATTCCCGGAATGATACTGTCTTTGCCTGCTGACCGTTTTGATGAGCATCTCCGTTTCCCCATAGTTGAGGTGAAGCGCATACGCATACGCAAGACGGCTGGGAGACGCGCATGTTGTATACATACACGTAAATTATTGGCGTTGCTTTGAAACTTTGGTGACAGTCCAACGAAAGAGTCGAAATCCATTTCTTGTTTTAAACAATTCAGATATTCCTTTTCTTTTAGAATAATTGCATGAATTTATGGAAGCCGGCAGTGATTCATAGACACGATAAACCAAAACCATCTACCTAGGTTATACACTCCACAGGCTACAACCATGAAACAATTAACGACAGAGGAGAAGGAAATAGCGAGTGTATGTCTTCTACGCCACTTATCAAGATGCTTGATTTTGTACTAACTCCTCCAACAGCACCTTAAGGCCAAACTGTGGCTTACTGTGTCGAAGATAACGGAAGAGGAAACCCGCAACTTGTCAGAAGATACTGGTAATGGCAATGAGGTGACGGCGACGCCGAGGTTCACCGCAGCCCTTGCTGAACTGTTATACACACAGGCATGTAAGTATTAATCTGAAGATTAGACAACCGGGAGGGCTTGATACAATACCGTTGCTTGGTCGATATTAACTGGTTTCGCACAGTAACGTTGGGAGAAGACTTGGAGTCATTTGCTCGGTAAGTACAGTTTTATGATGATCTCTAGATGAGTTTTGTAAATCTATCATCGCATGGTTAAGCTAACATTGCAATAAGACATGCAAAGAGGAAGACAATAAACTTAGAAGATATGCAGATGGTGACGAGGAGGAATGATGTGCTCTCAGAAGTTTTGAAAGAGTATGCAATAGAAGTTGATGAGCAGGAAAGACAAAAGAAGGGATTACCAGTTAAACGAACTACACCTCAGTCATCTCGTGCTGACACTGTCAGCAAGGCTAAAAGGAATAAAAGTGACCAAAGAGGATCCAATGGGGACGAAAACAATGACGAGGACTTGAGTGATATAGATGACAATGAGCTACTGGCGATCACCGGCTAAGGCTGCGATACGATGCGAAATCTGTGCAAAAGATATACATGGGATTGTATGTTGATCGGCCTCCAGAGTATTTCCCCCTTTTGTTATGATAATGTATTTCCTGAATATAACGACTTAATGCCATATTCCCCATATTATAAAGTAGGGTAATAATTGTTAACCGGAGAGATCCAGCGACATATTGTGATAGTTGCACGACCTAACTGCACGACTCGATGGTGAGCCAATTTTTCACTGGACACTACTACACAGGCAGACACACTGCTTTACTGGCAGTTAAATGAAATACATCCATAAATTGTTCAGTTGTAGACTTGTGAAATCCAGTCCTTCAGATCCAATATTCGCAATGGTGTTGAGGTCAACCCTTTCACTATACAAGGCTTCACGGCTTGTATCGGGCTTTCCCATAGTGCGCAGAGGTTTCGTCTCATTGAGCCCGGTGCTTAACAGGAGGAGCTTTGCAAGGTCCGAGGAGACCGTGATCCCAGCAGTTACCAGATTTTCCAAGGAGACCAGAAAGGGTGTCATTATCCCCGAGTTTGAAAGCACAAGACTGGTGCCATCTTCTCTTACATTCTATTCGTCGAACCCAGAACATGAGTCCAACATGTTGTCTTTAGAGAATGTTCTCCGCAAGTACATCTCATTGCCATACGACAAGACGGCCACCTCACCATACTCCTGGATCACACTTGGTCAATACAGACAAATTGGAGGTGGAACAAGACTTAAGATCAAGCAGCATAAACAGTTGTTGAACCTGCTGCACAGGATTTCCGTCATTGACACACAGCTACAGAACGACGAGATACAGAGTGCCCTTCAGCCATATATTCGTGACGCCAAGCAGTCAGCTTCCATTTCTGACGTTAAAGAGCTTGATAAATATGGCAGAGCTGTTACTATTGGAAGGAGAAAGTCCTCCTCTGCCAAGGTATATCTCGTTGAAGGCAGCGGTGAGATACTGATCAACAACCGATCCCTGAACGACTTCTTCCCTAAGATCAACGACAGGATGAAGGTGATGTTCCCACTGCAGGTTGTCGACTCCGAGACTAAATACAACGTCTTTGTCAAAGTGCGCGGTGGTGGAACCACAGGCCAGTCTGGCGCCATTGCTCTGGGTGTCGCCAGAGGTATTGTTGTTCATAACCCTCTGTTGAAAAAGAGACTCTACAAGGCTGGTTGTATGACCAGAGACAGAAGAGTGGCAGAGAGAAAGAAGCCTGGTAAGCTCAAGGCCAGAAAGGCACCAACTTGGGTCAAACGTTAAGGGGAAGAGGTCACATAACGAGGATGTTGTTTCTACTGTATATATATATTCATATCGATGGCAGCTGGTAATATAGCCGTTATTTCGTTTAATGCATATACTCATCAAGTTAACTCATTAGATCATACACAAAGGTATGCATGCACCTTAAAGGTCATCTGGCAGTTCAAGATCTGGGAGGGAAAGGCCCATTGCCTGAACCACGTTCCGGAAATGCTTCGAGCCTGTCGATATCAAGTACTTTCGTTGTTCCTGTAGAGTGTTAGGAGCCAGATCGCTGAAAAGAGGAAATCCCTAGTATACTCACAATATCCTTGACACCTTTGGTCGCTATGAATTCTCCCTTGGCATGCTCTATTAAACTGTCTCTCATTTGTGAATCGGGTGCTCCTACATAAGAATTGTTAGCATGTGAGTCTCAAGTCTTTTTTAACAGGCAAATTCACTTACGGTAGGCCGTTCTGATTATTTTGCGGTATAGATTGAGAGCATTTCTCTTGACGATGAACTGGAATGTGTTAGTAAGTGTCTGAAAAGATGCAAAAAGCATTGAAGACTTACCTCATCCAAAGACGGCGTTTCAGCAAAGCGTGAACGCCTCACTGAAGGCCCAGTAGCAGCAAAATGTGTTGATAACGAAGAAAATCTCCTCAAAATGAACCTCTGAGGACTCATCTAGATGTCACGCGTTGTATGCACGGTTTGAGGTTTCTATAAATGTTCGGCCGTGGCAATATTGTGTATCTGATCTGCTGGTGCAGGAGTGGTCTTACTGATATTGAAGTTCACTGATACTCAAGTTCAATGTTGTCAAGTAGCGGAGCAAAAAGGAATGAACAATCCCAGCAGCTAGTGTAGCAAAAAGGAACACCCATCCTACAGGAAACTATTACCCCAAGATGAGATCAATTGCGGATTGAAAAAAATGGACGAGACCGGAGTCGAACCGATGACCTTCTGCTTGCAAGGCAGACGCGCTACCAACTACGCCACACGCCCAGATATATTAGGTTGACGTCACTTGCACGACTATCGCCATTGTATCCAACAAGTTCAGGCTGTGAAATGGAGATTTAATACCTGGAACCTCTTACTGAACCATAATCCACCATTGAATTCTTTCATCTCCTTGTCATTTTATTAGAGTTGCATTACAATTTTTTTGTTCCCATTTTTCTGAGTTATTTTGATTTACTCTATGAATTCGATCCCTAATTTTCAAAGCAGATTCCCGAGCAGAGCCGGATCATCACAGGCACAGGGATTTCTCCATAAACATCATTCTACCTGAATGATAGCAATATATACATATGTGTATATATGTATAGTAAACTGGTGTTATCGAGAGAAATCAAATTCACTACACTCTAGGATGAACTATTTGAGCACACGCTTGTATTATGTGCATCCATCTACTGTGGTTGAAATTTCACAGCATGAGACCTCTCGGTGGCCAAGTTGGCTAAGGCGCGAGACTGTAATTGTTAATTGTTATCTTGAGATCGGGTGTTCGAATCACCCCCGGGAGAGGTTTTTTTTGCATTTTTTTTGCATTTTTTTGTATCCACACCTCATAATAACAAATATAGTTACCATTTACTACTAAAAGCTCTGTTGTAATATTTATTGCAGGAGTGTATTGAAGGATTCCCAAAGCCATAATCCCAGTTGGGTTCACATACCTTTGAATGCATTCATCATGGCGAGGGTGTACAGCAGGAACACTCATACCCACTATATACCGAGATCCCAACACGTAAAACATGTGGGAAAAAATACAACGAAGTAGAAATTCAGAATCCTGGGTACGTAGTGCTGCATTATGCTTTGAATGCTTTATCAACAGGTACACATTAATGCTCTATATATCTGAGAGGGGCCTCTTCTTCTGTCTATTTTTCTTTCCCTTGATAGGCTCCAACTCTGCCTTGTTCCCCTCCTCGTTCTCCTTGTCAGCTAGTTCCTCTCCCTCAAACAGTCTCAGCAACTGAGTTTCGTATTTTTTAAACGTCTTCATTTGCGCTCCCAAGTCACCATAGTTAACCACCATGTTGTCAAACGCAAATAGAACATCTCTTTGGTCGACTGGCTTGAGTTCGCCAACCTGGGAATCATCCACAATTTGATCATAGTGAGTATCCTCTTCTGTAGGATTACAGCAATTTGGAGAGGATTTCCCGTAGACCACGTCAAAGTTTGGCAGCTTTGGGTATCTTTGTGAGAAATGAGTTAGGATGAGTTTTTTACATCTCATATTTCTGGCAACAGTAAGCGCTTCCGAAATGGTGGTGTGACGTTTCTTGATCGCGTCTTCTTGAAGATCGTCTTCCAATGTTGCCTCGTGGATGAGAAGGTCACTATCTAGGCCCAACTCTGAGAAACGCTTGTTCGGCCTAGTATCACCTGAATATGACACGGTGAATGTATCCGCACCATCAGCTTCACCAGTCATGCCTGTATCTGCCAACTTGAACGATAGCGTTACAGAGTATGCCCACTCACAGTGGATTGCTCTACACGTGGATATATCCATGAGGCGAAGACTCTCATACATGTCCTGGATCTCGGCCATTCCGCCACACTGATTATAGTTAAGCCGTACGCCATCCGGAATCGAACCCGCACCGAAATCGGCTTTATCAATATCATCAGGCCCCACACTCAAGAAATCAATCTGTGGCTGAGGATACCTTCTGGTTTCAAACTTGAGGAAATCTTCACAGTTGATCAACACAATGGAGCTTGTATCTATGGCCGACTCGATTCTGTGCCATTCTACTATGAAGTTGGAGTACTGCCAAGGAGCGATGATATACAGTTTCTTGCCCTGTTGTGGATGGGAGACTTGGTACTGCGACCACTCCCGTATGATTGAGAGTATTCCCAAATGGTGATCGGCGTGAAGATGAGATAGGAAAATTGCACCTAATTCGGCCATAGCCTGAGAAACGCCCTCTTGACCGTACATACGCCTGAGAGACCCCAAAGTGTTTTCACCCGCATCCAAGAATATAGATCGGGTGGAGGTGCTCCCATCTTGGCAGACGAAAGGTATTCTCACCATACTGGAAATGACGTTCCTGTACTTAGAAGGAAGCGCACTTCCTGTTCCCAGGATTATTGTCTGTACATTCTCACGAGAATCAACAGATTGACCGGCAGGTGTTCCAAATGTTTCGGTGGAGCTGTCAAATAAAGAAGATGGTTTTGCCAATTCTGGAACAAGCGGCTCAATCTCTTTGTTGTATACAGTATCCCAGTACTGAGAGTCTTGAAGATGTGAATACGGCAAGTCTTCCGTCAACACAAACTCTGCTTCAGGCTTGATCACGAATGTTTGGCCTCCCAATAGAGGAAGAGTTGCTCTTGGGGATGTTGTTATGGTTTTGGTCTCGTGAGAGAACTTCGGCAACGGAAACACCTCTCCTTGCAAAAGTCTCAGCTTTAAGTTCACGAGGGCAGCACGTTCAAAAGTGATAGTGTTCGGACAATAAATGGGATGAGAGATCACATGCTTGCAACTGTCTCCAAACGACTCCATGAATTCAACATACGAGGGGTTGGAGAGAGGATCGGGGACTGAAGCATCAATGAAGTGGTACACCAAGCCGAAAGATGTACTATTCTTCACATCACCTTGTCCCACTTCCACTAAGGAGCTCCATTTCTTTTCTATAGTGCTCTGCAAATACTCCTCTCCAGGAATGTCTAACACCAATACATTCTTGAACCTTCTGGCTGGCTCTAGCACCTGATGTGGATAGACTATCGTTCCGTCATCGAGCCTGAGCTCTTTGCCCTCTGCCAAAATTCTGAAATCTGGTGGGGAGACTCCCAGAGCTTTTGCTTTTTGTGGCAAGAACTTGCCACGTGTGGTGTTGAACTGAACAATATAATTCGTAGAGTACACTGTTTCCTTGATGTCAAAGGGGAGACCCAGCTTGAGAAACTTGCGCAAGTGCTTTTGACTAGCGCTATAGTCGTTCAAGTCAATACCTATGGGGAAGATTCCCTTAACGATCTTGTTCAATAAGTTGTGCGTATCTTTGATGCTGTTATGAGTATCTGCACCATTGTGTGGCGCCATTGAAGGACCAACTGTCACAGCCTTGATTAGGAAATTGTCGTCTTGGAAGTAGGCACCATCATCGAGATCCGTGGCTCTGATATCCATTCCATGTCTGAACACAAAGTACCTCCACGTGGATATGATGTACTTCAGTATGCGGTTGCCCGCGTGCCATATGGATAAGTTTTTCTTTCCTTGATCGCTGATGGTCAATATTAAACCAGGTAACCCCCCCACGCTCGACCAGTCAATAAGGCCAGTGATGAACACGTTCTCCACTTTCCCTAACTTAATGCCTCGCTCATTGAAAATACGTTGGGTACCTTCTCCAATGTTCCCAATCAGGTGCTTGCGACCTGTGGACGGCACTTGCAGAAGCAGTAGTGGGTGTCTCGAATCAACAGTTGGGTGCGATACTGCCGTGAACGTGTACATATTGACTGCTCTCCGATATGTGTTCTCACGTCCTTTCTTGCGGCTGTATGATACTTTGATACGGCGGTTGGCGATTCCTGATGGCAATGGCACTTTCTGCTGTTTCAGAGATCGTGGAGCGCGACCGGAGGAGACACCTCTAATGACTGCAAGGCGTGGATCAATTGCCCGCCTAACGGTTCCTTGAAGTAGTGACACTTTGAAAATGTGTGCTCCATGCAGGAAGATAGCAACTTCTGAAGTGTCAACACAACAAATGATACAACTAGCACCGTCTGGTTAGAAATATATAAGCAACCACCAGCTTCACAGACCACTTTCCATGCAGTTGTCTCAGCCAGTCGGTCTCTACCTAGTTGAAAAATATATATTTGTTAGTGCGATGAGCTGTGGTGATGCATACGGTTGATGCACTACACAGAGGCTTCTGCCTTGGGACAGAATGTGTGGGGAAAGTGGTGAACCAAGCGGAAGTACATCTATAACTGAATGGCAACGAGTTCTATGTATTGCCCTTCAGATCAACGTCCAAATAATCAGTAAACGATGCTGACAAAATCAGCAACCAAAGATTATTCTATCGAATGATAGAACTATATTGTACACATTACACTATAATACATAATTCTCTCGGGGGCGCCTTACCAGCCAACGCCGATCATATCCTTGAGCCAACCCATATCCATTCCCTCGAAATACTTTGTAAAGTCGTCGGAGTTGAACTGGATATGCTCGTTGAAAACATTCTGTCCCAACAGCGTAGCTTCTTTTTCGGGTATCGAGGGCAGAGTTGGTGGAGGAATAAGGGGGTTCCTATCTGGGTCAGGAAGGAGATCGCCACTCTTCACGAGAGGCAAGTCATCCATGATGTTTGCATACTTTTCCTTCAGGTAACAACAAAACACAAAGATGTACTTGTAGTTGAGGAAAAAGCTGTAGTCGTGTGTCATGTAGGTATTCTTTGCGTTGTAGAAAAACCCGCTCAAGAAGGATATCACGTTCTTGACATCCATCATGCCAACATCGATCTGTTTGATGGCCTCTGCGGCACCCGCTGAGAGGTCTCGCTTGTCCTCCCCATAGCCTTTGAACATGGTCTCCTCTAATGGTTTGAAGTCGATGTCATCCACCAATGTCATGGGGCTCGACCTCTGATCAGCAATGACAGGATTTGTTCTCAGCCTCTCAAGCATAAACGTCGAGAGCATGAAGTTGGAGCGTCTGAAAATCTTCCTCAACGATGGCTGCAGAATAAACAGGAATTTCTGAAACAGCCCCTTCCTGTGTCCTGTGATGAAATAATTAACAAAGGAGAGCAAAAAGATAGAAATCTTGAGCGCTCTGTTCTTGCAAGTGTTGTGGATCTCTATTATCTCTGTGCGCTCGTCAGGAGTGAGAATGTTCATCTTTTCCTCGTCGTTGACGTACTGCCCAAGAACGCAATACAGGTGGGTATAAAGACATTGTACCATCTCTGAAATCTCCAGCTTCATCGCCAACTCCCATACTGCTCCCGGTGAATCTGGGGATAGGATGAGCGACTGCAATGACCTAGTCTGGTTCACCAGGTAGTCCTCGAGAACGGATATTTCTACTTGGATCTCTGATATCGTGAGCGGTCTACTGAGATCTGCCATTCTCCTAGCCACTCTTCTCACCAAGGCCGTAGCCACGGTGAAATGGCGGTCAAATATATCAATCGGCAGTGTGTCCGAGACTTCGTCGTAGATTTGCAGTGGGGTTCCTGAAGTGAAGGCACCGTCGCCATCGAGGTATTTCAACGTGAGCCACAGTGACCTCCAACAGGTATTGGAGACACTTGGTTCAACTTCATCTGGTGGACCCTTGATGACCGATGTAAGCACGGTGGGGTCCCTGTGCAAGCCCATGGACATTGCCAGGCTGATGGCCAGGGTCAGGATTGGGCCTGAGTTTGTGCCGTCACCGCCATCACATTCTTTGAGATCAAAGACCCTGAACATTCCAAGCATCACAAGACTTTGAACAGCTATGATGGAAGGGTTACGGTGAAACTCGGAAAGCCCGAGGGCCTCCTCGGCCAAGGATATGAGGTTATCAGCCTTGTCATCAAAATCCAAGTGATGGTTCGATACACCCGCAAAGAAAATCGCCAAACGGACACAGATGAGAGTGAGGGCCACTTTGGCCAAGTCGGTGGATTTATCACGGATGACCAGACGAACGCTGCCATCGTCATTTGCAGAGAAACACTGTTTGTATGACCTCTCCAGCAGATCCTGTTCCAAGAAGGGGAAGTAACGCAGAATGTGAACGACGAACTTTTCCCATGCAACGTTGAAAAGCTCAAAACGTGGTAGCGCTTGCTCAACAACATGGGCAATATCGTCCTTTCGAGCTGGATCGGCATGGCAGTCAAAGATGCAATTGAGAGGTTTGGTCAACCCGCTATACTTAGGATTTTTGTACTTTGCCTTCCAGATCTTCCTCTCTTTCTTTATGCAATTGGCAAAGGAACTGACACATCTTCCTAGAGATCCGTCGTGGGCGATGAAAGTGCGCCAGCAGGTGGGACCAAAGAACTGGGTTGTACTGCTCTTCCTCCAGATGAGATTTCTCGAGAGCTCTGGAAGCACCTTGTGCCTGATGCTCTGATCATAGCGCATCCGCTGAGTGCTGCTGATGTTGCTGCTAGCTTCTATTAAGCTCACAACAGGCACCCCATTTCCGTTGCCGGTGTGTATTTTGCCCTGGAGCGAGTGGATCATCATCTTGAGGGAGTCCAGCTCTTTCTGCAGAGCGTTATCCCTCTCTATGAGCATTCTGTTAAGGTTGTCATTCTCGGCTCTCAGCTGGCTGAGTTCAGCAGTCTGCACCGGAGAATCACCTTGGTCGCTACCCGAATCCCACTTGACATCGCCGTAGACACAGGAACCCGGAGGCATTCCATTCCTGATACAGGTGCTGCAAACGGGCCGCTGTCGGTCACACTTGACCTTGCGCTTCTTGCAAGAGTAGCATGAGACCGAGGGTCTGTTTCTCTTGCGCTTGGGCTGATCAAGCGGGTCCTTGGATATCTCCACGAGCTGGTTGTGGGTGTTGAGACTCGTTGTGACAAATGAGCCCATGGTGATCTATTGGTGTGCTATGTATACCCAGAGCGGGAGTAGTCGGTGAGAAAAGGAACCGCAATTATATTGGATCTCCGATTTGTACACCGACTCGTGGTTGTGGTCGCGGGAAGCGATACCTGCTTATATGCGAGAACGGAGATAAGGGTTGTTATGATATGGCCGGTGTACTTAGAGTGAGCCTGTGTGGTCTGTGGTTGCACTGGGGGGTCGAATATCAAAAAAGCTCCGAAACACACATGGGACAGTGGTTGTTTAGTGTGAAAAATATCTTGAGTAAGTGATAATCTTTTTTCTCTTTTTTTTGCCTCTAAGGTTTCAGGTGAGGGTCCAGGTTTATTCCCATCACGGCCTTCGTATGTGCGAGGGATGAGGTTTATGGAGAAGATGCGCCATATGCCTCGGGCAGTCGACCCTAAAGGATATACCGGATATGACTAGTGTCTGTGGATATGCGGCGCTTGGCTCTAATGAGCAGGGAGCAAAGGAGCCGACAGCCGGCAACTGCAATGAGCGGGCACAGCGGGCACAGCGGACACAGCGGGCATAGCGGGCGCAGCTGACTGACGCCGAGAGTCTTCCAGATGACGGAGTTTAATTAGACGCTTATGTCATAGGGGAGCCCGGAGGGGATATGTGCATGGGAATGGGCAATCTGTTGTGGCGATGCCTCTACCCGGCGCCCAAACCCCGAATGGCCAAGAAGGTTTGGTTTATTAATCAGGTACCTGGGGAGCCTATGTGGATCCAAAGCGGCGAATGGTTTGGACCCGGGCTGTTGAAAGTGATAAGTATCGAAGGTATATATGGGATCTTCATGATGTGGAACTCTTATTTGTACACATCACCTTTGACATGGCCTCTGAGGAGGTGGACGGGTCAGCGCCTTGCCATGAGCTCCAACCTCCTACCTCCAACCTCCAAGTCCGAGGCACTGGCACACTCATTTGTCATGTTCGTATTGCGAATCTGCCGTTCTGCTAGTGCTTTTGCGCGTGCAGGGCCTCTTGGCTCAACCAGGAACCCTCCCCCATGCATGCCAACCAGGAAGGAGACTGGGAACGTTAAGCGATGCATATCTCAACGGATAACACGGAGATAACACCCATTTTATCGCACGACTTATGCACTGTGAATTTATTTACCCGTTATGAGTACGTCCTGTAGTGGCAGGAGTCTTCGGGTCGTGCGTTCTGTTGCAGCGTGCACCATACCTATCAGCTTTGATGTGCATGCAATTTTAGACTTTGACGCACAAGAGAAGGAGTTAACCGGAGCTACTCGCAGGGAATGTGTTGTCTCCAACAGTTTTGCAGGTTTTCGATATAGAGATGGCGATTGTCCAATCGTTAATAACACAGTAGACTATCAGCTATGACTGGACTGTGAAATTCATTTTGATCTCTTCTTCACCGCTAACGAATGTGTTCAGACTGTCTGCCTGTATGACTGTTTGACTGTATGGCTGTACCTTTGCAGCCTACGTGTTAAAACTGTGTTCCCTGTTTTTTTTACCTCTTTCAATGTCTATCTCTGTCTTCATGCATCTATCCACAGATCGACATATCAAACTCAAACTACAGACCTGTCCAAAAGACATTTTGGGATGGGTCCCTAACGTTTCTAAAAACGGCATTTTTGCTTTCAGCGGAAAGCTTTACAGTGTATTGAATCCTTCCTTCACGCAAAGATTCGCATCTGTTACTCTGTTGACTTGCGTCGCATATACTTGCCCAATGTAGTTAAGAGTGGGGGTAAGTACATTATGCTACCAGCTTCTGGCACTCTCAATAAAAACTAGCAAAGACTCTTAACCCAACCATACATTCTAGATATATATTAACTCCATGTCCATAAAATGAATTACCAAAACATAAATGTATCATAACGAATTGTTAAAATCGATCCCGAAGGGAGCTTCGAAATCAACGGTATTCGTGCCCTCCTGTCTGCTGAAGTATTCGAGGAAATCATCCGGATCAAAATCAAACAGCATCTGCTGGACTTGAAACGTTTTGACCTCCTCATTCTTGTTGACCATTTTCGAAAACTCCTTCCGGATCAACTCATCGTCCTCCGCAGACTCCTGCACTTTCTTCTTGATCCTCATGACTGAACCCAGCGTGGGCTCCACCTCACTCACCTTGCCCCCAATCAACATTGATCTTCGCTCTTCCACGTAACAGCAGAAGATGTATAGCAATTTGTAATTGACAAAGAAACAATAGTCATAGTTGGCATAGGACTTGCGAGAGTTATAGAAGAAATCGCTCAACAGCGAGAGAAGTGCCCTTGGATCCTCACAGCACCTCGAGAAGTCCTCCACAAAGGCTATTGGCAACCCCACTTCCTCGAAATCAGCATCATAGGGCTTGAGAATAAGCTTTTCCAGGCTCAACAAATCAAAATCTTTTGTCAGCGACGGCAAGCTGGGTGAGGTGACATCTTTATGCTCGTCTATCACAGTGCTGTCAAGTACCATGGCACTAATCATTATATTCGCCCGCAGAACCACTGACCTCAACTGCGGCTGCATGGCCATGATGAATCGCCTCTGGCCTCCGAATACAATCTTTTCAAAGTTGTTGAGAAGATGATTCACCATTATCACCAAGAACACAGAAATTTGCAGAGCCTTGGTTCTGTAGATCTGCCTTAACCTCTCCAGCTCATCTAGCTGTGATTGGGTTGGAGGAGGCTGTATATTGGCCACTACATCTTTCCGGCTCAAAGAGCCGTGAATTCTCATGTAGAGCGTCTGTATCATTTCCAAGATTTGCAACTTGTAGCTGACAAGCTCCGCAGTGTGATCTTCTGCCCTCCAACTCATCTTCCTTGGCTCTAATACCGTGGCAAAGAAGTCAAACTCTGTCCGGGCAAACTCCTCGAGACTCCTCAGCTCGTTTTCCAAAAGATCAATGGTGAGTTCATTAGTGGGGGAAGATGTAAACAACCTCACAACACGCCTTACTATCAGACTCATCTTATTCAGTAGGCTATTTTCCTCGTCACCCAGGGGAATATCGACCGCCTTTTCATCAACCACCAGTGGTGTGCCAGAAGAAAAAGAGTGTACACCCTCCATGAACAAGAGTGTGAGCCACAGCCTCCGTTTTGCGAGCAGATCTTGCTCGGCAGAGTATGTAGGATCTCTGATAACATCTCTCTTGATCTTTCTTGGGTCACGGTGAATGCCCATTGAGAGCGATATTGTTAGGGCTAGGTACAAAAGGGAGGAACAATTGGGATCATCTCCTCCATCGCATTCACTGAAATCATACATCTGAATGTGACGCAACAGTGTAAGCGTCTGAATTACTGGGAGGGTAGGCTTCCTCATAAAAGTGCCTAAAGACAGTGCTTGTTGGCAGAGCACCACCAACGTGTTGTCAGAGTCGTCGAATTTGTAGGCAAATTCTCGGCAGTTGGCAAACAGCACCGATATCTTCGTAATGGCAAGTATTAGGGCCACTCTTGCCATGTCCTGCGGTTTTCCGGAATCGACGATCTTGATCTGTCCAGTTTCTGGGATCTCTTGAAAATGTTGTTGGAATGCAAATCGGACAGATTCTGAGGGCACATATCGAAACAGCACATCAAGCTTTTCAATAAATGCTACAACTCTTTCACGGATAGCAGCATATGGCGGCAACGTTCCTTCCAAAAACTGGACAAACTTCTGTTTTTCATCCTGCGATTTGACGATGTTCAAATGATTGTGCATCGAAGGAATGACTCGCCTTTTCTGGTGGCGCAGCTTCCATGATTTACGCTCATCCTGAAGAATGGTACGAAAAGGTGTTATGAATGCTCCAAGATGTTCCTCAACCATCAATGAAGCCCTCCAAGATGTTGCGCCGTGGTATAGTGTTTTGGATTGTTTGCGCTCAATTGCATCATAGGATAGAGACTCTAGCTTCAGATATCTGACGCTATTGGAGTGGTTATGTAAATTGGCCACAGTGAGAGGTGAATGAGGGTCGTAAACGGCCTTACCCTCATTCCAGTGACTCCCCTTTTCATCGAGCTTTCCCTGGAGGTCTTTCAACATCAGTTTCATGGTATCAAGCTGTGCTTGGACATCAGCCTCTTTCTGGGCAAGAGTCGCATGAAGCTTTTCATTCTCATTCTTGAGGACTTGCATCTGGGCGAGCAGGTCACTCTCGTCTGGGAGGAGGTTGTCCCATTTAGCCTCTTCGTAGGTACAGAGATGACCGGGAACGTTACTTTTCAGACAAGCGCCACATACTGGCCGCACCTTATCACATTTTACCTTTCTCTTCTTGCAAGACCAGCATGACACCGAATACCTGCTACGCTTCTTTCTATTTTTGGGCTCATCGGAGAGCACAACCAGCTCATTCGAGCTGTTGACTGCTGTGGAGACGAAGGAAGTCATGTGTCCCCTATTCGGTCCCGAAAGATCATCAATTAACCGCTCTCAAAGGGTAATATATCGATACAGTGTAAAACCCGTCTCTGGCAGTACAACACAATTCGAACTTCTCTGCCAGTGGGGCACAGCCAGTGCAATACGTGGTATAAAACACAGCCGCGTGGTATTATGCACAGCTATCACTCATGCAAGACTCTTTCCGTATGTTGTCACAGAAAGAGAGTACATTGCTCATGCAAGGGGGGATTCAGTCAGAAATCCACAAGAGATTAATAATAGCGAGAAGAGACAGAGTAATAGCGGCTTTTCCGGTTTTGCCATCTCCCAACTGAGGTTACACTTCATCAAGAATACACCTGCCAGGCTTGCCATTGAGACGCACCTCGCGGAGTTTAACGGAGCATCCTCCCCCAGATTGTAAATTTCCAGCAGGCAGATCATGCATGTTTCTCCGAGCTAACGGGAGCCATGCGGCTTCAGCGCAGCATGCGTGGAGTTAGTTAGCTACAGAGTGGGCGGGCCACCTACGCACAGTGTGAGCCAGCTACTTGCACAATGTAAAGGGAAAATGATTTTATACAGCTACAGCTCAGGCTCCTCACAACTATGGTTGGTATTGATCAAAGCATCTTTGTTATTCGGATTTCTCTTTTGCACCATTTTTATTGTTCTAATGTGGGTCAATAGATAGGCACAGACAGCTAGGTGCACGCACCGGCTTACGGCATATAACGTAGCACGCACGGGATTACGGCATAACGTTGCACGCAACTGGTATCTAAGTCTACAACTGTGAGAGAAATGCTAATAGATGTGTATATATTGACTTCATCATCTGTGGCTATCTCAATACACATGCCGCAAATACTTATAAAGCGCCTTCATTACTCACTTGCGGATTCTAGTCAAGGTATACCACTCCAAGATCGCCCCGGAGCTCTCATCTCATGCTTCCTACAATAAGCAGGCACAGCATGCTGTAAGGGCAAAGGTTTCTATGCAGCTACAGGCGATGAGCTCCATCGCAGAGCTGCAAGAGATGGGATGCCGGCTGATTGCGATGACGTTTATATGCTTGCTAAACGGTGTGTCTGGAGAACATCTAAAGGTGTGACGGTAAAAGATTTTTGAAGCGTTTAATGAGGCACTTCAACCAAAAAACGGTTTGGTGTTGAACCTTTTATTGCCAGTATTTGTGTGCACGATTTTGAGCAGGAGGCACTCTCGTATGGTGAGTGTAAAGCCTCTCTCATATACTACTCTCATACCACTTTTTGCATCCTGTTGAACAGCATCACCGAAGATTTTCGAGTCACATGTATATCGCTAAGAGAAGATCTGGGAAACATCTGCTTATTCATGTCCATGGCTCGGAATTTTCACTGCTGTAGTTCAGCATATCTCAAATGAGCTCATCTGATCCGCCACAGGCAACCGGAGCCTGCAACGTGTTATCCGAAGCACCAGACAACACTCGTGCCACCGAACCCACACCGTCAAACAGCAGCACAGAAACAAACATAACGGTGAAGGCACGAGATGATTCTTTTTCAGAGAAGTTGAAGCTTGCAGCGTGCATTTTCTCGGTGTTTCTGGTGATGTTCCTCTCCGCATTGGATCAGACCATTTTGGTGACCATCATCGCACAGATACAGCGTGAGTTCCAATCGTTTGGTGACATAGGGTGGGCTATTTCTGGATATCTTCTTCCTGTCTCTGTTCTATCTCTCGTATGGGGTCGTATGGGGTTGATATTTGGATGTAAGCCGGTAACTTGCATCTCGGTTGTGATATTTGAGGCTGGATCTTTGATTACCGCTCTCTCGAGATCTATGAACATGCTGATTGTAGGGCGAGTGGTTAGTGGTATTGGTGGAGGAGGAATTCAGACACTTGTGTATCTGATCATCAATGACATTTCCACAATACAAAGGCGTGGGTTGTTCTTCAACATTGTCAACATAGCCTTTGCGGTGTCGTCTGTTTGTGGTCCTTTAATGGGCGGTGCCTTCAGCAGTTCCGCTACACTGACTTGGAGGTGGTGCTTTTACATCAACTTACCCATTGGTGGTTTTGCATTGATTCTGTTGATTGTGGCATACAAGCCACGTGCAGCCCCTGATGAATACTATAGAAAAGAGCTCTTCCGTCTTTTGGACGGAACAGGTTTGATATTGCTCACTCCAGGTCTGACCTTGATATTGCTAGCGCTCTCGTTTGGTGGGTCTCAGTTCAAATGGAAATCAGCTGCGGTCATACTGTGTTTTGTTCTCGGTGGGTTGTTCCTCATTGCATTCTGCCTGTATGAATTCAAGGGTTACCGAGAAACACCTAGATACCGGCCTTTGATCCCCTGGAGAGTTTTCAAACTCTCCCCTGTTTACACCGCAGGGCTATTTTTGTTCTTTGCTGAGATGGTGTTCATCATTAACTGTGTTTACCTATCGGATTATTTGCAGTATATCAAAGGCCTAACCGAGTGGATGACCGGTGTGTATTTGCTGCCACTTATAGTTTCAGTGGTGCTACTCTCCGTTCTTTCCGGTATTATTATTACGAGAATCCGCTATATTAAGCCATTTGCATTGATGGGAGGGGCACTGTCGCCACTGGGAAGTGGAATGCTATCAATATTGAATGCATCCTCGTCTACGGGCCATATATTGGGGCTCCAGATTTTTGCAGGTGCTGCCTTTGGTCTCATTATCCAACCAGGAATGTTGAGCGCTCAGGTAGCTGTCAGTAAAGACAGGCCGGAGCTAATGAACATCGTAACGAGTTTCTTGGCATGTACAAGGGCACTAGGTGCGGCTTTGGGTTCTAATTTGGGAGAGGTTATATTTTCATCCAGCGTGGAACGTAAGGTGGCACAAGTCAAGGACCAGCTGGAGGATATCCTCGGACCCATAATCATTAACAGAGTGTTAGAACTGCCTCGCTCATCAGATGTATCCACCACGAATCAGCAGAGACACCTGGCACTGAATGCTGTAATGTATGGGTACCGTATAGTGATGTTATCTGGAGTGGCTTTTGGTGGAGTGGAATTCATTGCTGGGTTATTCACCAGCAGTGCGGTGCTACCACCGAAGGATGAGGATGATAATATACCTGATGACACGAAAGCAGAAGGTTCAGCACAGGAAGACAACAGTCAGGAAACAATGGTGGAACCCTAATAGCGAGACGGCTGTGATTAATAACAAAATTGTTCTTTGTTTTACATGAGATTTCAGAAATCACACAGATGATGGGGAGGGGGCAAAGAGGTTGATCACTAATTATTGTACATAGCGAAAGACTCTTTAAATGATCAACAAATAATCAACAAATAATCAATTTATATAAATAGATAAATATAAAATATAAATAATTAACCAAAAATATATCAGGAGGACAGTCAGTCATTTAGGTTTCTAAAACTTGTTCTTCATGTTTCTGAGTTTATCCATCACGTCAACCTTATCGGTGACACCTGTAGCCTTGAGCACCTCAGGGTCATCCAGTCTCATGAACGGGTTGAACGACTTCTCCTGCTTCATATTCCAGATACCAGTGGTGAACTCGTTTTCCTTGGCAAACTTTTCTGCCTCTTTCAAAGCAGCGTTTGTTGGCAAAACTGTTTTGGAGAAACGTATATTGCTGGCGGTGTACTCGTGGCCAGGATAGATGAGGGTGTCATCTGGCAGCGAACCCAACACTCTGTTAAGGGCAGTGTCCATCTCTTGAGCAGTTCCCTCAAAGAATCTGCCACATCCAGAAGAAAAGAGAGTGTCACCGGTAAAGACAGCCTTCTGCTTGGTAGCCTTGTCGACTGCGAAGTAGCAGATAGAGTCCTGTGTATGACAGGGAGTGTGAAGAGCGGTGACTTCAACGTTGTTGCCCAGTTGCACAACTTCCTTGTGCGTTGGTGTGTAAGATACCAGAGGTGAATCCTTACCGGCAATCACTGGCAAGCCTTTGAAAGCCGAAGCCATCTTCTCGTTTCCGCCGGCGTGGTCATAGTGATGGTGGGTGTTGACGATTGCCTTGAGGTTGATATCATGCTTCGTCAACGCAGGAAGAACCCTGGGATGATGTTGGTTAGTATCAGAGAATTCACTCTTGGCATTCCATACCAAAATATACCTACTCGTGGGGCTCGGCTGGATCGATAATCCAAGCATCCTTCGTCTCATCATCCTTCAGCACATAACAGTAGTTGTCACCGGTGCCCCATCTCATGGGGATGTAGTCAATATGCATTGTTCTGCTATGGCTGAGTAACGACGGATTATTCCTGTATATCAATTGAGTACGATACAAGCACCTAAACATCAGTTATGGCACTTATTGAAGTAGTGGTCTCCGGCCTTGGAAAATTGATCTCCAGGCTTTTCACTTCCGCCACACCATGATGAATAATCACCATTCCCCACTGCGTTCTGCCCCGCGCAATGTGCCCTTCAGCAGTGAATTACCTCTTTGGGAAGGCATCCTGTAGCGCGCGCACTACCTCATCTCTTTTTTCAACATATCCATAGTAGCACACCTAACTATGGGGGGAGGATATGAGTAGTCTTACTGGAGAGTTTAAGAGAGTGTGAGTGATATCTGGTGAGGTATAATTCTATTTTGTGGGTCGTGTGATTGTTCTTTGCCGTCACACTTTTGGACCAGATGTTGAGGTCACAGCTCCCATTACAGGGATCGCTTCGACGCTCGCTCGTGCGATGGTGCACCATGGGATGCATGCAACAGCGACATATGGTGAACATGAGGACTACGAGCACAGAACACAACTTAGACGAGAGCCCGATCGTGAGCCGACAGCTGCGGAGTCAAGTTGACAGTACTGAGGTAAAGGATTGGAGGATTGGAGCTGGTGTTCCGCATCCACTCTCAGAGGCTGACAGGATAGTACAGGCAATAGACGAATGCATCACCTCAGACTTTACGCGGGCACAGCAGCTGGTGGCATCTGCGGAGCCTGGAGAGTTGAGGAGCATACGAAGGAGAATACACAACCGGGCAAAACATTCACCAGTGGTCGAAAAACTGATGCTGGTGCAGCTTCTGTTCCCAGAAACAGATGAACCGGGAAGAATTCAAGACAGACGGATGGGTTCAATATTGGATTTGACCATCAACCGTATAATCAGTGCTGCTGGGGATGATCCAACAGAATGTACAGGGCGCATTTCTGTGTTGCTACGGCTCATACGACAGATTCAGGCGACTTCTGAGCCCGAGCTTTCCACCACACCAAAGACAGTGCGTTTGTACCGAGGCACGATGAAACGTCTGGTTGAGATACTACCGAGGGAGGCCTATGGTCCCATTTTCGTGGCTCTCTTGGATATTGGTATATATCTCCATGAAGAATCACCCTTGAAACTAATCACCAGTGCCCTGATGGCGGGAACTAATGAAGAGCGTTTTATCATCGGCACGGGTAGTTCACCCTCGCAGCAGGGCAGCGATTCTCTGGTGGTAGAACCATCCCGGCTAAACGGTGATGTTATTAGCCAGCTGTATTCTTTTCAGATGCTGGGCAGCCTTATTGAACAGTCCATAAAGAAACGAGATGGACACCTCACAGAAGAGTATCTCTTGCTGTATCATAAAAAGCTGAGAACAGTGTCAAGCGTGAAGGGTAGGGCCTTGCCCAAACATGCAAATGACTACTTCCACATCCTATCCTTGAAGTATGCGTTGTGCTTCAAAGGATGGGACTCTGCAAACATGGTCCTATCACAGATGAAGAACCATGACACCCACACGATCAGTCTGGCGCTGTTCTCGGTGTTGAATCGGCATAGAGCAGCTGGTGACCTTGAGAATTTTCTACAAGTGGTAGAGAAGATCATTGCTTTACATGGCAACAAGTCCCCGATACCCCTCAAGACCGTTCTACATCTCAACACTGAGTTTCTAAAATTGCTGGAAGATTTTGGAAATAAAGATGTGAAGGTGTTCATCGGATACTTCAACGCTTTCTTCAAACAAGGTGAACGTCTGTTGTATGATCTTGGAGTAATGTCATATGCATTGGAGCAGCGAGTAGATAACAAGTTGTCCCAACATCATCCCGAACTGGTGAAGGCGGAAGTTCAACCATCACTGGCCATCGCAGAATATCCATTGATTGCTTCTGTCGATGTCATGTACAGGCAGTTTTTCAAGCTGTGTGATGTCAGCACCAAAGACACGGTGCAACTGTTCCATCAGTATCTAGGGATTGTGCGTGAGGTGCAGACTCTGGAAAAATCCAGTGTTCAAATACGTGAACGGCATCCGTTTTCAACGCTTAATCTGGACGGCGGGGTGCTGAATGCATTTCTGTGGAATTTGGTAATCCATAACAGAGATACCTCTGCTGCTGATGATCTGTTGGGAACGATGTTGTTGTCTGGTATCTCATCCAGAAAGGGCGTCGTATCCCACCACAGTCTCTCCCTGTTGGTTTATGCCCTATCGAAGCGCGACCTCGTGAGGGCCATCCACTACATCTATGAAGCCCAGAAGATGAACATTCAACTCACCTTCTACCCACTTTTAGGTGTAATCATGGGATGCCTGAGAATGGGCAACACTCGCCAGGCGATGGAATACTTTGAAATGATGAAAGCATATTGCAAGAATATAGACCACCACATCATTATCCAGGAGGCTCAGAGAAACAACTGGGAGCTGCCGGAGAAGTTGCAGCTGCTTTTAAAGGGATTGGCTGAAGGCGTCCCTGTTACACCGGAAGCATTTGAACACACCCCACAAGTGGACGCATTTGAGGAGCAGATGGACCAACAAGTGCGTAATGCCTTTGAAGGTGCTGTTGCCCCGGAAGATGACTTATTCGATGAGGATCTTGATGTGGTGGCACAACCAAGAGACACCTCCAACTATGAGCAGGAGGAAACCTTAAAGGAGATACAGACAGCCGTTGATACTTCGATGAAGCTGATGGAGAAGTTGATTGCCGGAAGAGCACGAATGACGTGAACTTCTCACATTTATGATATTAATGACTTACATATGTATATAGTGATGACCTCTTTGCATTAATAGACCTATAGATTCATATCGATATTCTATCATATAAATGAATCCTCCATTAAAATTAAAAATCAACCAGTGATAGACAAAAAATCCAAATACCCAAAACGTCTATCCCCTGTGCATTTTCTTTTTTGGTTGTATCTGTGCTCAAATGTCCTCTCCCATGAGGTCGATCGAGACAACTTCACCAGGCTTGAATGGAGGCAGTCCCAAGTAAGGGCAACCATCACATCTGAAGGCATCGCCTAGAGCACACGATCCACAACCACCGGTCTTTCCCTTGATGGTGAAATCGATCTCTGTGATATCCTCACTGGTAAACTTCACCTCTGTGCCGAGCTTTGAGGCTTCTCTTCTTTTGATCTTCTCCTCTATCCTCTTTGCCTCCTCGTTTGCAGACCTGGCCATGTTGCTGAGTAGACTGTCTTGAAGGGACCGCTGCTGCTGTTCCTCGGCCTCTTCAAGCTCTCTGAGACCACAGGTGCAGTCCTTGCAAGCCTTCCTTCTCCTCTTGCCGTTTGGTAGCTCACACTTGGCAGGCACGGTGATCGGCTTGGACAATATGTTGTCTGCCAGGAGATCCTGTTCATCAATGATATCTATATCTCCCGCTGTGTCCATATCTGCGTCGTCATCGTCCTCAAAGTAGGTGAGCTTTGACTCCTTGAGTTTGTTTTCAGCAGAATCGGAGTCTTCGTCTCCGAAATCAGATGTGTCGGTGAGTGTAGGTGATGAAACTTTCTTGAAGGTTGGCAGTGCGCTGGGGCGCTTGAAAGTGGGGAGCTTGGTGCCCTCATTGGATGAGGACGTCTTCTTCTTGAGTGGCACAGAAAGGGGTACCGAGGTCTGAGGCTCAGGTCTTGTCCACTTGCTATCATTCACAACAAGGAAGCCAGCCATTATACCATCCAGCTGCGAATCATTTGGGATGGCCCCCTGGAACACACCACCTGTCTTGAGAGAGCCATATATCGTCGACCAGAGCGATGGGGGGAACTTTGTGGAAGCAGCCTCTTCTGGGGCAATGTAGTTGATCACATCAAACGAGTTTTGTGGTAGCTCCACCGCTCCCTTGGCCACTCTGTCTATGATGTTCTGAGATATAGTGGAGCCAGCAGGCAGTTGTGCGAGGAGAGTGGATTTGTGGGACTCCACATCTATCTGGGAAGTCACCACTGTGGGGTGGAGCAATAAAAGAGCAGACGACATTTCTGGTTCACACGCAAATATCCGATGTGTGACTCGCTTGAGTTCTATGTATGGTTTTGTGGAAGCAAGAGGGGGGTGCTCGGTAGTATTAGTCTGTCACCGCCCTTTGTTGATTGACCCTTGACTCCTTCGGGGTTTGAAATATGTAAGCAAAAAGCAACACTGATACAACAATCCCACAGAGAAAAGAGCTGTTCAGGGTTGCAATAGATATGCTTCCGTTTTTGTTCAAGGAAAGAGAATGTAGATGTGTGTTGAGTGTAATAAAGCAACCAGAGAAAAGAAAATAGTCTCTCCATCAACTTTCCAGCAACTCCCTCGCCTCAAATATCTCGATGGGTGCAGAGATTACGCCCTGGGCTATCTGTCATATGTACCAATATGTGCAGTGCATATCACTAAGCTTACTATCACCTCTCTAAGCAAGCAGATTTTTTCTCAACGATACACGACTGAGATAGCCTAAAGCAGCGAAAACTTGCGCGCTGTGGAGAATACAATTGTCTCGCTCTGACTAATCTGTGCGATGGTGTGCTTGGGTTGGGGCAGGAGGAGAAGGCCGGTACAGGAGGAGAGAGAGACAGGAAGTCAGTAAGGTTCTCAGTCAGTCGGGTAGTCAGTCACCCACCAATGGATTGCAAGAGGGGATTGCCGGGAAGACGACAGTCAGCTCAGAAGTTGCCAAATTGATTACATTTACTTGGGTTGACTGGCGGAATAACCCAACTAGTCAGATGCCCATACGGTACGATCAAGAGGGATCTGTACTTGGGGTGCATCAGATAAGTGGAGACGGAGAATGTCCAGCAATGGATGATCTATAGATAGGTCTGCTGCACTAAGATATAGTGCTCTTGGGGTCATTAGGAGATGGTTTTTTTTAAAAGAATATCTGACAATGTATCAGTTGCACACATGAACTAAATTAGGTCACCAAGTGATGGCTCTCTCTACTTCACCCGAGGTCACCCTGCTTATAGCACTTGCTCACAACGGTTCTACACTTTACTGTTCAACCTCCAACAATCCCTTCCCACACTCTTCCTGCAAGTTGGTCTGCCTGTAAGTGGGTGCCTGGCCCTCAGGCACTGTAGTGCACACGATAGGCAGCTTTGGGTCTCACACCCCCCATATGAATGGTGTACCTTTTTCTTTTTAGGTATATCTGCCCGTTACGGTGATGCGATGAGGAATGCAGAGCCATGTACTGTCTGTAGTCCAAATGCGGCAGGATGTAAACACAAAGAAAGATGTAGACGCAACGCCCTGACGTGGAGTAATTATCGTCTCTATTGAATATGTTTATCGAGAAATCAGATGAAAGGAGATGATACTATGACATGGTTATTTGAATATACCGAGTGAAAACTATTAGATACTCCCAAGCAGGGAAAGCATTATATACTTGGTTATTAGCTGGGCTACACCATCACCATCACCACCACCACCACCCAACTCTTCAGGTCTCTTCAACATACCTCGACATACCCAAGATATCTATATCCCTGCGACACAATGTCCATTCCACCGAACGAGAGCTGGGCTCAGTTCACCCCTCAGCAGCTGAACCATATATTTCAAACCATCACCAATATGGGCAAACACACGATTCAGCCCACCACTCCAGATACCGTCTCTCGGACTCATTCTTTAATCCATCCCACAGACTACACACACAGCCACGTCTCAGCAACCCCCACCTCACAGAGTGGCATCAGCTCAGTTTATATCAGGCGAAGTAATAGAGTAGTTTCAGATTCTGCAGCCTTAAGGAAAGACTCCAAACTTGATTGGGCGACTCATGCCTCCGTCGTGGACGGCCCCACGGCTAATAAACCCATAGAACCAGCTGCAATCTCTAGTATTACCGCACGATTGGAGCAGATAGTGAACAGTTGCTCTGTAATAGGAAATGACCAAATAGACACAGTGTCAGAATGTGAAGCTGCTCTGTTGCAGGTTGCAAATGAGTTCTGTAGCTCCATCGAAGCAGTGAAAGAGCGCATGTCGGGTGACATAATTCGTTTAGCTGCAGTTTATGCCGCATGTAAAGGTATACAGTCGCGTTTTGGTAAAACATTGACCAGCCTTGGCAGTTTAGCCTCAAAAGGAAGGCAATTCTTGGAGTCGACGCAGCCACATACAGCAAGTGTAGAAGATGTGCTAAACTATGTAACTAGCAACAACACAACCCTGTCTGCACTCAACAACGATATAGCGGTCGAGGTTCAGTCGCTGCTTCCCAGCATCCAAGACACGCTGCAAAAGATTAACCATGTTGTTTGCATATTCTACAGCTATCACCAGATAGTGGGCGAACAAGAGATACCGCCTAACTTCCCGACACTCGACGACTGTAGTCTTCTGACACAACTCAGCGACAACATCACTATCGACAACATCATACTAATCATGGGGAGACCATTATTTGCCGAGATCAGCACCTCGACATACGAGTCAGTCCTCAAACAAACAGATGAACTAAAAAGAAAAGTAGACCTAACTGTTGGAGATCTCGTCAAGACTTGCCTGTCGATAGTTGACCTTTGCCAAGTACTCAGTATGCCTACTACACAACTCAGCACCAACATTTTAGTGGTGTGTGGTATGGTTGAAGAGAAGATTATATCCACAATCGGTATATCCAAATCTCTGAAGTCTGATCAGTTACAGGAGGTACTCGAAGAACTCGCTAGGAGTGTAAATCTGAAGGCCTCTTCACTAAATGAGATTGCCACGGTACATGACACTCTGAAAGAAGAGAAACAAAACAGGGAGAAGAAGTTGGCCAAGTTGGTAGCCGAGTGCGAGGAGTTGTGGTCTGTACTTTCACAGGATGAAAGGCATATTGCTTCAATGATGAGGACGAGTACTGTGCTAAGTCCAGAGAATATACAGTCATTTGAGGTTGAGCTAGTGAGACTTCACGAGGAAAAGATGAGATGCATCGGGATGTTCATACAAAAATCAAGACAGAGGATAGCTGAATTCTGGGATATTTTAATGGTTTCTGAATCTGAGAGAGAGAGTTTTTCCATATACTGGGTTGATGACGAGTCTCTATATGATGAGGACATGCTAGAAAGGCATAACGAGGAAATTGACAGGTTGGAAGTATTGGTGAAAGCCATTGAGCCAATGCTGAATCTTATCCAACAGTTCAATGAGTTGCTCCAAGAACAAGCAGCGTTGGAGGAGAGTAGCAAGGATCCATCCAGGCTTTTGCAGAGGGATTCCTTCAAGATTCTTCGACAGGAAGAGAGATCAAGAGCAAAGTTGTCTAAGCTGATGCCCCAAGTGATAAGTGAGTTGAAGGCAAGGTTGTTGGAGTTTGAAGAACAGCATTCTAAGCCATTCCTTAGAGATGGTGAAGTGTATCTTGAGAAGGTTTTAGCGGTTGAAGAGGGACTCAGGAACTCTAGCACTCGCTCCACCACCAGAAAGACTGGCTCTCGCTCGGTCAGCAATGGCACATCGTCTTGTGGGGTTAGGCCCAACAGACCAGCCTCTACGAATAGGTGCGGTGGTAGATTGGAGACCTCGATTTCTGCCAATACCACAACCTCAAGGGTGAACAAGTCTGCTCCATCCACCATACTGAGAGGTACGGCAACGACAACACTCAGCGCCCGTAGGGGCACAAGTATTCAGCGGGGTGCTTTGCGTCAGGATTTGGCGAGAACGACTAATGTCAATGCAATTTCACCTACGAATCCCACAAGAGTTACAAGGGCTCCATTGGCAAGCATTCCCTCTTCTCCGATCAGGAGGAGTGCTGCTCAGCCCGCAGGCGCGTCTCTGGCAGAGAGGAGAAAAAGGATTACAACGCCAAGGGAGCAAATACTTTCTCCCATCTACTCAAGTCCAGCGAGAGCACTCGTGAAGCCAACACAAGTGTACAAGGATACCAACGCTACAATCTCCCAGATCCCAAGGTTGTCTCCTGTGAGATCTCAGGCAAGGTCCACCCAAAGAAGTCCAGTCAGAGTCAGAGAGAGGGATAATGATAAAGAAAACATGCAAAAGAGAACTTTGTTATCACCTGTGAAGTTATCTGCAGTCGAACAGCCCGTTCCTGTTTTGAGTTTTGCCCCAGGCAGGGTTAGTGGTGTTGTCCCTGAAATTCTCTCCAGTTCAGGAGAGGAAGAAAGCTTCTTCGAGGAACAGCAGGCTGGAAGTGAAAATAGAAGAGTGAGCCTGGAAGGGAGGTAACATTAAGATATATGAATTTTAGGACATTGGGAAAACTTTGTGCTTTTTTTATGTTATTTTGGTTAAACTTGGCGTATGAGCCTGGAGTTAAATGCAATATATAGGTTATGTTTGTCATCTATCAATTAGCCTCTTGCCTCTTATCTCCACTGTTTTGCCTCCATTCCATCCGGAGGTGATACCTCAACCTTTTTCTTACCCACCGAGTCCCAGTTTGTGGATAGAGAGGTTCCATTGCTCTCGACGTAACTTTTCATCATTGCCCGTCTTGTATCGTCATCGGCATCGGCATAAAGTTTCTTAAAGAAATCATCAGCACTTGCTTCATCATCTTCATCATCATCCACTTGCAGCGCAGCCCAGTTTGTTCCTCGCTTGGATGATGTGGGATAAGCCAGAACAGATGGGACACTGGATGGGCCATCTTTGGGTATGGCGAGTGTTATGTCTTTGTCAGAAGATGCTTCTAGACTGCTCCAATGTATTCCCGAGTCTTTCTTGTAGAGGTTCAACTCCAACTTTGTTTGGAAAAGTCTGAAGTTTGACTTCTCGGTATCAATTTCATGTGCCAAACGGCTTAGTTCATATGAGAAAGTGCTGTTATCAGCCAATGTGAAATGCACAGCTAGCCTGGAAGGTTCCAGTGTCACCTTGAGCTTATCCTCAGGGATCTTCTTCACAAAGATGGATATGTTCACGAGGTTCGCACTATCATACCAATCAACCCTTGGTGTTAGCTGTTTCTTCTCTTGTTGAGGCACAGTCGCGGTGGTTACGTCTGCAGGCAATGCAATGGGATCGCCTTCAGCAGCGACGTCGGTTGTGGATCTGGATTCTCCAGTTTGTATTATGCCCGAGGTATTGGCTGAGGTGGTTAGCTTCTTCGTAATCTTAGCCTTCCATATGTCAAGTGTGGGATCACTGCAGTTATACGAATCTGCTGCCAATATGGCACTGTGCGAGTCTGCATAGTTCTTTTGGAGAAAGAAAATGATAGCTCTTCTCAAGTGCGCAAGCCCAATTTCCTCTCTCTTCCCTCTAGAGTGGGCCACCTTAACAGCATTCTCCGCATCTTTGAGCGCGTCATCATATTTTTTCTGTCTCTGATAGGCAATCGATCTTTGGATTAGAGGCTTGAAAGCATCGGGACTTTCCTCTAATGCACGGGTGAAAAGTTCCACCGCATCTTCATACTCTTCGCTCTCCAGTGCCGCAGCACCCTCTCTCACCAATTTTTCAATGGCCATCTCCGATCTTTTCCGTATTAGCCTCAAGAGTCTTATGGGAGATCTGAAGTAACCGGATTATTTATTTATCCTCACTCGCCCCGCAATCTCGAAGGTTCCGAGATGCTCTCTCGGGCAAGCAATACTTCCGTTACCCGTCAAAGGCATCACCCGTTCCCGCATTGGGATTATCGTGCAGGAAGGAGAGAAAAAAATATATGCTGGACAAAGTGTGAAAAATTGTGTGGTGTACAGATAAGTGAGGCGAGGTTGAGATTAAGTTGGATAGTGTGGGAGAAGATTTGGCTTGCTCATTTTATTGATACTGAAGTTGATACTGTGACTTTGCATTTTTTTTGTGAACAAGTCATATTTGGGTTTTTTGCAGTTCGAGAGATGGATCAGACTATCAAAGTGAATACCCTGGTGCTGGACGCCGGTCCGCTCATTACACAAAGTGCCACATCACTGCAGCAGAAGGGAAACAGATTTTTCACAACTCCAGGTGTATTTTCTGAGCTTAAAGATGAGAGCGTCAGGGCGCAGTTGCTCATCTGGGGAGATGATCTCCAAGTGAGGCATCCAAAGCAGGAGTTCATTAAGAAGGTGACTGATTTCGCCAAGCTCACTGGTGACTACGCAGTGTTATCGTTGAACGACTTACATATCATTGCTCTAGCATATGAGCTTGAAGTGGAGCAGAATAACGGAGACTGGAGATTGAGGCAGTATCCCGGTGAGAAGAAGGTTTACAACAAGAAGGAGGCAAAGCCTGACACAACAGAGGAGCAGCCTGTAGTATCACAAGAGGATGGGTGGACCACTGTTCCAAGCACTCACAAGGCGGCATCTCAGGAACTATCCACAGTAGAATCTGTGGCGGTGGAGACAGAAACTCAGGAACAGAAGCCAAGGCCACGCCGTAGAGGTGGGAGAAAACACAAGAAGAAGGCACTTCCAGCTGGTGAGGAAGCCATCGATGGGCATGTAATGTCCTCCCCTGAAGCTGAGATGTCTGAACCAGTCCAGCAAGGTGAAGCAGATGAGAGCCAACTTCAGGAAGAATATGACGAAGAGGAAGACGATGGAGAGTGGATTACACCAGAGAATTTGAAAGAAGAGATGCTTAAGGATGCATCGGAGAAGGTTGAGCAGAGTGACGAAACTCTCTCCAAGATCAAGGTTGCTTTGGCAACCGGTGACTTTGCATGTCAGAATGTGTCTCTCCAGATCGGGCTTAACCTGATGAATGCCATGTCAGGGTTACAGATCAAGAGAGTGAGAAACTATATGCTGAGGTGTCACGCATGTTTTAAGCTAACACCTATACCCAAGGATGGTACGCCTAAGCACTTCTGTCCAAAGTGTGGAGGTGCCACGCTGTTGAGGTGCGCCATTTCTGTTTCTGCTGCTACGGGTGAGGTGATCCCCCATCTTAAGAGGAACTTTGAGTGGCATACAAGAGGTGACAGGTACGCGTTGTCATCACCACAGTCGAAGAATGCCTCCAGAAGGATTGGAAATGGTGGTTTCCAGCACAACAAGTCCAAGCAGCCCGAGACCTTGCTACTTAGAGAAGATCAGAAGGAATATCAGCAGGCTTTGAAGGATGATAGGTGGCAGAGGCGTCAAAACGAGAAGGTGTTAGAGTCTTGGGTCGGAGGTGGAAGTGCCGATAACTACATTTCTCCTTTCACCACGAGCGGAGATCTTCAAAGTCACACAGCAGTCAAGGTGGGAAGGGGAAGGTTTGTCAACTCTTCGAGGAGAAGACGGTAGGCTAGATTTAGTTATACATACAGTCACATCAATGCATGCATGGTTAAATATGACATGACATCATCACTGGATATCTGGTAGGTACAGTCCATTTACAAAATGCATAGCAGAGGGCAGAGAGAAAAAAAACCGGGGAAATATGACCGGCGGGAATTTTCCGGAAACAAACCCATTAATCGCATTGACTGTCTTATCATTATCATAGTTCCTGGATGCTGCGGCTTACCTTCCCCACATCCCATCCAACTTGCCCGCAGGATCCCGAGATGTCATCGGTGGCTCATGCACAACTGTAACCGGTCGAAAAAAAGTGAGGCAGAAGGCATTTGCTGGTGGACAACAAAAAAAGACTTGGAAAACAGAGAGGGTTCCAATGATGAGAGAGCAAAAAAAAATAACTCAACCGTCACTCGCAATGTATATTGAGTCTCTCAAAGGCCGCTCTCATCGGAGCAATGAATGACCAATGGTTACTCCATGCCCATACATACCTACAGGCTATAACGTGAGTCCCGTCCACCGTAACGATAACCAGTAACATGATTAGCAGTTAATTAGTTGCCTTACAAAAAAAATGCCCAGGCGTGATCGGCAGTGTCAATGCACCGTCCTTGCATAAACGCCACCCCCCATTTACTGTGATGTAATACCGTGTACCAGCGCTAGTCTGGAGCAATGCTGGATGTGTCCTGTTTGGCAATGACTGGTTAGCCTGACCAGGTTACCTGCTTCTCCGCATGGAGCATTCCAGCAACTTCTCAAGGTTCCCCCGACATCTGACCGTTCCCCCACCATGTCCATGTTCTCCCCACCGTGTCCAGGGGTAATTTTACTCTTCTTAGCGGCGGACGGTAACCCGTCTTTGTGACGAACTAATATGCCTACCTCCCTACACTCTCAGATGCCACCATTCCTCTGCGCAGCGCAGTATGCGGAGAGAAGCACCCCAAGTCCCCCATGACGTGCAGCTGCTCGCTTTGCTTCATCTGGAGACGCCGCCTAATCATGAGCCTGATTGGGTCGTGTACTTCTCACGCAGATAGGGAGAAAAAAAATCTAATCCACAGACTCGTCCCTTCCTCAGAGTAGGGACGGGACACTCTGCCGGTGGAGCAGAGAGGAGAGGATGTCTGTGGTAATGCGGGAGCAGGAGGAGGCATCGCAATATATACATGGTGAAAGCCATGGGTAAGCTGGCGAGCTAATTTGAACATCCAGTACAGAATCTATCGGAGATTGGATTTTTAATTTCTCTCTTGTTTTAGTTGGTATATTTCATCATTTGGAGCTAGGGCTACAGGCGATTAACCCATATCTCTGAGCTAACGGAGTCAAAGTTGGGGGGTTTGTAACCGTACAGCTTTGGTGCTAGGAGGTTGCTCCGTCCTTTCCCTTGATTCGCTGCTTATATCTGGGTTGTGTTTGGTTACTTTTTTTTTTACCCTTATCATTATTATTATTATTTTAATCCTCCTGGTTGACTGTCCAGTCAACCTTGTCATTTGTTAACATTTGAAGGCATAGTATATACACACATACACATCATTACATAGAATACTCACATCATGATCGATCCCGTTGCTAGCACACAGGTGCAAAGTGATTCCACTTCAGCTCTACAAAAACAACAACAGCAGCAGCAGCAGCAGCAGCAGGCACCGCGCTCGGAAGTATCTTCCCCACAACCAGATGATTTATCTGCTGTCTCTTCCAGAAGAAGCACCGTGACATTTGATGTCAATAATCCGGTTGCTAGCACAAAGGTGCTGAAGGTGTCTACTGATTTTAGCTCCACATCTTCCCAGAGCCAGACGCCGGTGGATGGTGAGATATCCGCTTCTGCTGTTTCCAACTCCACATTGAGACCAGAGGATTCTCCTAGGTCTTTGGCCATGTCGAATCTGAGGTGTCCTTCCCCTCCCCCAATCCTGCATCATTCGGCCCAGCTGCCTAATATTCCTCAGACTATTCCTGACATGCCTCTTTCAAGTGTGGTGGCGCCTGTTCCTTCAGCAGCTTCTTCAATTGCAGGCCCTCAGAGGCTCGCCAGCCCTGTCAGCCCTGCTGCTGGTGTCTCATCTTCGTCCTCGTCTGCGGCGCTAGGTTCGCCACACCAGGGGGTTGCACCACCGAGGTCGCCAGTTCCAAGAGATACTGTCCCTGCGGGTGGTGCTCTATTGAGGGGCAGAGCTGCTGCTCAGGCTGTAGTGGCGGCAGTAGCAGCACAAACAGCACGCAATAGGTTTCCCAGTAGGGCGGTGAGCCCTACAGGACAAGTGAGCAAGCTGACTGAGTCGCTGCAAGAAAGTGTCAATAACTCTGCTCTTGCTAATGGCGTCGAGAGACCCAATATCAATGAGCTAAGCAGTGACAGTGGTGAGTTTCTCCTTTCGGCACCAAACGGTTCTAACCACCACAAATCTCCATCTGTGCATGCACACTTCTACGTGGAAGATGCCCTCAGACATGGCGGTGCGGGTAACAGATCGCGGAGCGGTTCACGGAGCACAAACGAGACTCCAAGTATCGCAGATGCTTTGGGTCAGGATGAGAACAATGCTGCCGCTCTTCATAAGTCTCTTCCTCCAGTCACGACTGCACTTCCAGCTGCTGCTCAGCCGCCATCTGCAGTGCCTGGATCGGAGAAACAGGGCCTTACCAACTTGGATGCCAGACTCCCGATCAACGATGGTAAGCTCCACATTCTCTTCGGAGCCTGTGGTGCTATCTCCATCAAGAACACTAGGCATATCATCAATAAGTTGGAGGAAATATACAAGGATAAGGTATCGATCAACCTGATCTTGACGAAAGCTGCAGAGCACTTTGTCTCACGGGGTGAGTTCCCTTCGAATGTCCAGATCTGGCGGGATAAAGATGAATGGGGGTCCTGGACAAATAGGACTGACCCTGTTTTGCATATTAATCTGAGACGTTGGGCAGATATATTGGTGATAGCGCCATGTTCTGCCAACACTCTATCAAAGATTGCCCTTGGACTTTGTGACAACCTTCTCACCAACGTGATACGTGCTTGGAATACGCAGTATCCAATCCTGGTGGCGCCTGCCATGGTGATTTTCTCCTATATGTCGCCTGTGACGAAGCGCCATGCCAAGACTATCAAGGAGGACATGAAATGGATTGAACTGCTCAAACCTACGGAGAAGGTTGTCAGTTCATTTGGTGAAATTGGAATGGGTGGAATGATGGACTGGAACGAGATTGTAGATAAGATCGTGATGAAGTTGGGAGGATATCCAGAAGAAGAAGACGAAGACGAAGATGAAGATGAGGATGAGGAAGAGGATGAGGATGAGAACGGGGAGAATGGGAAAAACGAGGAAGATAACGAAGAGGATGAGGAGGACGAAGGTGATGACAATGATAATACGATCATGGAGGATGTGGATAACGACGACGAACCTCTGGCCAGAAGAACGCGTAAGTTGACGGTGGCGGAAGAGGATGAGTTTAAGCCAAAGAGGAGTTCCTCTGTTTCGTGAGTTTGTTCGTTTTTTGCATTAGTTCAAGAGTGGCAGATGCATGTTTCCGGCTGAAGAAGAGTTGAGGGTCGCTTTAGAGTGTGCGAGTAGAGGGTTGCACATTCTGTCCATTGCATTCTACTTTGTGTGAGTTCGGTTTTGAGTTGTTATTTTTCTATCCTTTTCTCCCTATTTTTGTTGCTAGTTGCCTATTTTTGTACTTGTATTATTTTGGGTGTGGGATGTAATTTGTAGTATTGGCTTCCTCTCTCTCTCTCTCTCTCTTTTGTTTGACCTTAACTACGTTTTGTTTACTATGGCGGCGTCCAGAATAATAGGTAGATTTTTGCCCAATAGCAAGGTACGTTGATTGGTTTGTTTCGTATATCTGATGGGTAGGTTGAGCGGACGGTCAATTAGATGATCGAGGAATGGTCTTGGTGGAGTGCCTTGTCATTGGCCGTTACTAAAGATGTACCCCAGTGTGTCAAATTGTGCATGCGGCTCTGTGCATGTCGTATTTTGCATCATCGTATTAAGTGGATAGTACCCTAAGGGTGTGCCCCCACAGGATATGGAGCCCGGGGCCTGGGGCCATATTTTCCATTGTGTCAACACCATGGTAGCAGGATCATCATCACAGGAGGCATCTGGATTGGAAAATCCCTCAGTCGATCGTAAGAGATTCTGTTTACTGTATGGTGCCCCAACACTGCATATGACGCAACGCCGTTTTTACAGGCCCGGAAAGAAGAGACATAAATGGAGCTGCAAGTGGCAGGTTGCTAGGCAGGCATCGCTCAGCTGATGTTATGCACTCTGACATGAACTGAAAGATCCTTAAGGAGCAGGGCGATTCAAAAAAGGAAAGTCCAGGGCTGATCTAAGAGTGCTTGATACTATGACACATTAGCCAAGGCATGGCAGATCAAGCGAATCCCAGGTGCAGGTAAATCCTAGGTAAATTGCAGGAGCATCAGGTAAATCGCAGGAGCATCACGTAAATCCCACACACATTATATCTTAACAGCGAAGACATCAAGGGAATTGGAGCACTGAGGCACTGGGAGATCTAGTGGAAAAAAACGATTTGTATGTATGAGATAGCCTCTAGTGCCAACAAAGCCAACAATGCCAATGTAGCCAACTAGGCAGAACTAGGCAGAACTAAGCAGAACTAAGCAGAAACTGAGTAGGGCCGAATCGCTTGGACATCTCCCACCAAGTAGTGCCATCCTCAACTCGCCATCCTCCCTCCGGCCATAATACAAAAATAGCCACCCTCAATCCCAGCCACCTGTTACGTGCAGCCAGTCTCTTCGCCCTTCGCCCTGCACTACCGGCGTTGGCGTAGCGCAGCACGTACACAAACACACGCTTCGGCCCGCACCCGGTTTGTTTTCCTTCCCAGAACGATGATTACCCAAGGATGTGTTTTGTTGAGAACCTGTAGCATGGTGCTATGAGAGGGCATGCTGCCTATGAGGATTATGTTGTTGTTTTGTAGAAAGCATTGACGAGAACCGTCTTGTGGGTTTAATCTCAGTGTAATATATTTTTATTTTGATTTTTTTTTTGTCAAACCTCTGTGTTTTGACGTTGGTTCTACAAAGTACAACGCAGCAGGTGTCACATATAGACGTCACAGTATATATATATATTTATATATATATACGGATATATTTGCATGTACAGAGGTGCATTTTGTGACTTGAGCACTTTCATTTCTTGCTAGAACCAGGCAACGTATACCACAGTTTTCCTGTTTGCTCGCCAATTGTGTTTGATAGCTATATTGATTCACTTAGCAACTCTGCTATCTCCCGCGAACCATCTCCCATCTCAATTGTATGGTCACTGCATACTCTATCCTAGCATGAATGCAAACGCTCCTATTGGCAGTGTCGACTTGAGCACTACAGAGGCCAAGGACACCACCATGGGACCCCCCTCTGCCTCCGCCGCTACGGCGGCAGTGACTCCATCTTCCCCTCAGAAGCCGGTTGTACATCGTGTTTCAGATGTCCATCCCACCACAGTTAACACCACTACCGAGAACAACAATGACTCCATCGCATCTGCTGGCTCGCTATCCAACCCTACTAACAGCACCCCTCCTTCCACCCCTCCTCCTTCACATCCCTCAGCATTCACCGCCAGATTTGGCCAACCGGTACATGAAACACCGAAAGTCAGTCCTTCACCTTCCAAGTTCAAGAGGAGGAGCTCTGTCGATTACTATAATGCCAGCATAGTGCCGAGAACACCGGATAAACAGGCTCTTGGTGGTCTGGGATTTGAAGCCACACCCCTGAGGTCCCCACCGGGCTCTGTAAAGAGGAGATCGGCAGACCTTTTTAATTTGTTGAGAACTCCAGAACATAACAAAACAGGATCGTCAGACGCTGAGATCAAAAGGAGATCTCTGGATCTAGCAAAGCTAACGCAAGGAGAGGACGGGGCAGGTTTTCTATTTCACGATCAGTTGCAGTCACCGAAAAAGTCTACGCATAGAGTGACAAAGAAGAACGATGCGGAAATCAAAGAAATATCCGAAAACCTCAAGAGTAGGTTAGGCCAGGCCATCCTCAAGGTAAAGCAGAATGCTGGTACCGTCACTGGTGCAAGCATAACGGTGCCACCAGCTGCCAACAAATCTGGCAGTGCTGGGATGTTTCTCAAGCAGAGCCCTATGAAAGCAGAAGAGGATAGAGCACATGACACAGCCATTGACGATACAAACTCAGATTCACAGTTATCACACAACAGAACTTACGAAGCCTTCTGGCAGACCCAGGGACAGAGTCTCCCATCCTATAGACACAAACCGCCAATGTCGCCGGTTCGTATTCAACGCCATCTCACAACAAAGAAATCAAGGGGCTCCTTGGTGTCCCCTATCGCCTCTCCAAATACAAAGCACGCATCCGCCTTTGCAAGGCCTTCTCTAGATGAAGTTGCGTCACATAAAACACAACACCTCACAGGCGCCGACACTGGTAGTGCTGATCATGCACTGGTGGATGCCTTGACCAAGGCGTCTAATAGAGGCCATCATATGCAAGGAGTATCACCGAAATCTCCTGGGACAGCTGGCAGCCACTCTTATTCGAGACATCAGTCTTCCTCTCAGCCTCCAGCGCCACTTTTGGTGTCATCGCTGCATTCCACAGACAATAAAGTAGAAGAGGTTGCAGAACACGATGCCGTGTTATCACTCATGTCGCTATCATCCCCCGTGAAGTCTCATCCAGGAAGCGGAAATGCCAGCGGAAGCTTCGGCAATGCGGGTAGAAGCCCACAGGGTCTCAATTTTCCAAGGCATAACTCTAGTGGTTGTCTTCCGCCCCTCAACCGGAAGCTGATTCCGCCATTGCCTCCCTCTTTTGCTCCAGTGGGCAACTCTAGGGGCAATGATGAGAATGTGCTGATGACAGATGTTGAAGATACTAATGAAACCGACGTGGAAGAGGAGGCCTCCTCTGTTCAATATGGCTCTTCTACGCACCGAAGTCGTGGGGGTGGAGAGTATGACGATGACGACGCCAAGACTGCTAGTGACTATTCTGAGTAGTCGTCTAATACCTGGGTGTAGTGTTTTGCGAAGAATATTTTGTTGAATGTATGGTTTTTGGGTGCGCTACTGTATATTGGTTTGTTTGTTTTTTAAGAAGCACAGGTGCTCTGTTTCCATTTTTAGGTACTCTGCTCTGTTAAACTTTTGTCTGCTGGGTGTATTTTGTATTTTTACTATGGCTTTTATTCGTTTTGTATATTTTGGCGTGCATAATTCCTTCCCCCACATCCCACTTTTTCCATTACACCGAGCGCATATATCGCCTTTTTGAAATCATAATCTATTTTGGTCTCGGTTATCGTATCGATATACAACTGCTCAAATGAATACTCTCTTTTTTTTACCCCATGCATATCCAAAAGAAAAAAAACGGTTGTAGATGGCGCTAAATTTAGTTATTCCGTTAACATGACGCAGGATGACGAAACGTTTGAATCAATAACTGACAGTTGAGGCGGGTGAATCTTATCGCTGTCAGTGTTCTTCAAGGGGAAAGAAAACAGGCTTATCAAAAGTCAATACAATCAATGTTTCTAATTTAGCTCCATCGGCTCATGGTTTTCCATCCCCCACATGTGCCTAGCTGCAATGTTTGAAGCAGGGCTTATGCGCGTGCCGCACCTCGGTTCCCTTTGGAACAGCGACAGGAGCTGACAATGAAGGCGGCGAGGAGAATTGAATAAAACACAATAGAAACAAACAACTACGCAAAAACTGGTTACTCTATCCCACCTCTCCAACAGGGCCTGGAATCCGCTTTGCCGATCTTTGTTAGGCACTTCGTCCCATCCCACTACATCCCATGCACTAACGATCAATTCTGCCTAAACTCAACTCGATCAGGCGGGACCAAAGGTAGCCAGGGTGCGGGGAGTACAGAACATCCACTACGGCCAACCACAGCTCCAAATGGCCAATTCCGTAAATTATGTGCCCTATTCGCTCCACCTAGGTGCGGCGTATGTTCGAATCTCGAGACATGAAAAAGAATAATGTCAATCTTAAAATAATCAGGGGGTGGTGCCGACTGAGGGGCATTACAAGCAACTGCACGCGGTTTCGGCCCCGCATAATTCTATGTATATGGGAGCTCGGTGGCATCATCTCACCACGTAAAACGGCCCGTCCACGGGCTGTGACTTCTGCCCCCCACCTCCAGTTATATCATATCACACCAAACCGGAAAATGTGCATAACGCCTGAGTGCAAATGGATTTGCCGGGTTTGGGTGGGGCATAAACGCATTACTTAGTACGGTAGACTGGAATTGCCCATTGCTATGGAACCTCCCCTTGTTCCACATACCTAGCAGCAGGCAGTGAGTATCTATTAATAGTCCTCACTAGTTTGACAGTATGCGGAAACGATCCACGAGATGGAAATGGGGCGCTTCAAGAAAGCTCGCTTAACCAGAAAATTCCCAATACAGAGAAATTCACATTATCGCTTCTCTGTCTAATGTATCTGATTAAATAAAATCCCTTGGGGAAGTAACGTGGTAGCGTGTTTGGTGACGCGAGTTATTTGCCCGAAAGGGAAAGTGCTGATTTCGACTATGCACTATAGCTTTACATTCTTGAGCAGATGTGTGAGACGGAAGGAGGCGTTGTCGTCGGGTCGAGTCGCGGGATATACTTGCGTTAAGTGCTTGCATGTTGCAGCAGGCTCATGATACGATCCCCATGGAAACACCACCAAATTGTAGAAGTGGGCATACCTGCAACAGTGGATCGAGTGGAGTAGGGGGGGGGGCACTGTTTTGCTCCCTGCCTCCTTGCTCGGGTATGATATATCCCCAATTTTGGCAGTGCTTCTTCACGAGAGAGGAGTGGATGGTGATGAGCACTGATGTCCTTTCGAGGTTAATTTCTTGGCAATAAAACACCTCGAGAAAATATCCCAAATTTAGACTGATACTGGCACTAGCAACTGCGTGATCCTACAACTTTTCTGCGGGGGCACCTGTCTCTAGCCGAGTATGCGGCCGAGCTCCTGATTGCTCGCCACTTCTAAAAATACGAACACAGCTAGGCACTCTGCGTCTGAACCTTAAAGATGCTCTATGTGTATGCACATACCTGCAGGCTTTGCATTCAAGCGATTGCTATGGCTACAGATCGTCCATGCAACTCTCTGCCCCTAAAAGTCGAATTCTACATCAATAGAAAACTCCTCTCATGGTGTGATCAACGGCACCGCCATCTCAGAAACGGCTAAGAAGAGATCTGGCGAGGTATCAAGGATCAGGACATTTTTTTTGGATTAATGAGAAATGCATGGCTTACAGCAGGTTGGATGTTGATCAGGTCTGTGTGTGTTTTTTTTTTTGTTTCGCCCATCTTCTCCCGTTTGCTCTATGCGCCCCTCCTGCAAAAGGATATCTCCATAGTGTTCCCATTTGGGCGACCATTTATATCGAAAATGTGGTGTTTGTAGGCGCTCGGAAGCGTTGGAATAACCTCCGCGCTCTCCCCCGTTCGCCGTCGTCATAGATATATGACGTATAATGCACGCCGCACATGAGGATACTGCACGCAGGCACTTTACATGATCACTTTCTATATCCATACAGCTTCTAATTATAACCAATCAAGGCATATCCCCCCTTTCAGCTGCTTGGATGATGGAAACTTGTATATAAATCAATGATTCCCCTTCTTGAGTCGATGAAACGGTTCTTGTCTCTTCTCTTTATCTATCGACTAACTACTTTATACTGCCTCTTTCGATCGTTCACAAAATGCAGTACAGATTTTCTCTCGCTTTATTGGGCTTGCTGTCCAGCTCCATGGCTGCTTACATTCCATCTGAGCCATACTCAACTCTCACCCCTCCTTCTCCTCCACCATCTGGTGCTGTTACTGACTACCCAAGCACCTTCGGTCTCGCTATCCAGACCGTGGCAAGCTCTGTTGCCGCTGCCGCTGTTACCGGTCAGGGCAAGGCAGTTGCCCAAATCGGTGATGGTCAGGTTCAGGGTGTCTCTTCCATCACTACCACCGCTCCAGCCATCGTCTCCCAGATCACCGATGGTCAGATTCAGGTCACCACAGCTACTCCAGTCGCTGTTGTGACACAGATTACCGATGGCCAGATCCAGGCAGAGACATCAACCGCTGCTGCCGTTGTCACCCAGATTGGTGATGGCCAAATCCAGGCCGACACCACCACTGTTGCCGGTGTTGTTACTCAGATTGGCGACGGTCAGATCCAGGCCGACACCACCACTGTTGCCGGTGTTGTTACTCAGATTGGCGATGGTCAGATTCAGGCAACCACTGGCACTGTTGCCGGTGTTGTCACCCAGATCGGTGACGGTCAGATCCAGGCTGAGACCACCACCATCTCTGGTGTTGTCACCCAGATCACTGACGGTCAGATTCAGGCAACCACTGCTACTGTTGCCTCCCAGATCACCGATGGACAGGTCCAGGCTACTTCTGCCGCTCAGTCTTCTGACGGCCAGGTAACTGGCTCTTCCTTGGCCTCTTCTGTTGCATGCTTGTCTCCAGATGCTCTTGCATTGACTCTCCACGGCTCTATCCTCAACGACTCTAAGGGCAGAGTTGGTTCCATTGTCGCCAACCAGCAGTTCCAGTTTGACGGTCCACCACCACAGGCTGGTGCCATCTACGCTGCTGGTTGGTCCATCACCACTGATGGTCTTTTGGCCCTTGGTGACGAGACCATCTTCTACCAGTGTCTCTCTGGTGACTTCTACAACCTCTACGACAAGAGCATTGGTGCTCAGTGTCACGCAGTCAAGTTGGAGATCGTTGATTTGGTCTCTTGTTAAGCAGGTGTCACATACTTGCAACACTGCACATGTTTCCTTTTCTCCTTCGATCACCACTTTTCACTTCCCGGCAGCTGCGTTGAGGATGTTTCCAATCCGTCTTTAGGCTCATGATTTTTTTATTTACAATTTTTCTGGTACTGTTTAGTACAATTCTAATTGAAGCATTTAATTGCATTTTCTCTGCTGCATCATAAAAAATATTCTTTTATTTATGTCATAATATATATATAAACCCCCAGCCTATTCTCGCACACTGCTAAGGAAACATAGTTCATACAGGTATTCTATTATGCCCTTTTAAGGAAATGGTCGCCGTCGATTGGCTCTGCGTCTTGACCCCCCTTCAGCTGCGGCCACGAAAGTCCATGCGTGCAATCCTTCATGTCACTCATGCATGCCTGCATACTTACTGCCCAAGCCTTAGAGAGCCCTGCCTAGCAACTACACACTCAAGCCCAAATCATGCAAGGTCGTATGCATGACCTTGCATCGACGGGTCTGAAATCATGCAGCACGTACAGCTGAGGCTTTTACCAAGGGACGTGCGGAAGGTGTCATCACATACCGTATAGAAGGGCGTATGTAGGCGCTATACGACGTCGACAGATGAGATTGTACCAGCTATGAATTCTTTGTGTTAAGTAATAGATGGATATGCAATTGTAGAGATGACGTAAACAAGTTGTAAAACAAAAAATTAAAAAATAACCCAACCCTAAACCTTTGCAAAAGATAACTGCCCTATATAAAAATGTTGACCGTATAAGACTGAGCTATCCGTGTCGAGTAGAGAAACCCACACACACAGAAAGAGCTAAGACTCCCCAAAAATTAGTTATGAATGAGCATTTCGCCATCACGTAAATGTGGCTGTCAACCCTAAATTGCGATCAACCTCAAGGTTATATGTCAAAACCAGGCCGTCAATATATGCAATGAAGAGGGAGAAGGAAGATTGCTGTCCAATATCTGTAGTGAGCCTCCTAACGGCCAGACCAGAAATCGTGCGATATCCTCTTTCACCCAAAGCGAGTCTGTTCGCATCGGGGAACATCAGTTCCTGTCTGTATGCATAAGTCCCTCTATGTTTCGTGAGCCTCATAACAGTCACAAACCCCACTTGAGAGGCCAGCACCACCGCAGATAATTCTGGAATGATGAGCGAGATTGACATTCTGTTGGAATAACCGGCTTCAACTGGCGAAGGTGTGAAGAAATGGAACACAGACTGTGAAGATGCATTGCAGATAAGTCGCTCCATATCAAAAAGGCCCACATCTACAGATGTAGAGACAAACAGCTTTCCTTTATGTCCGGCATCTGGTCGCCAGTACTCTAACCCATTTGAAGGCTGCAGCTCCTTTGTGCGGTCCCTCTGGTTGCGGAGGTAATAGCTGTCGAATGACTTACGGATTCTACGGTAGACATCTGTTGTGCCACAGAACCCTTTGGTGTTCCTCAACCTCTTCGTCTGGCCACCAAACAGAACAGTGGGGACCTCAAATGTGTGGAACATAGCAGCTAATCCCAGATCAGATGAAGTGCAAGGGTCCACATCAGCATCCAAGATCTTGCTTTCAACAAGGATTTTCGTACTCAGCTGTTGATCCACCCATGGATCGCCTACTAAAGTCGGAAACGACACAACCTCCATGAACCAATCGGGGTCTACGTAGTTTACCGTCCATACATTCTCACCCAGCATACAACGGCTGGTCACACATGGAGTTTCGAATGCTATCCGGTCAAATCGACACTCAGATGCTCTTTCGGGAGATGTGAGTGGCCCTAACACCTTTTGTAGCGCAAACCGGAATACCAGGAGTTCACCGGAGATGGATGCCACTGCTACATCCACAGTGAAGTTGAGCCAGCTACCCACGTTTTTGGTGGGAGAACCTGTCTTGATGAACGATAAATCTGGAATATTGTGTAGTACCTGGTGTGTGGTGACACTGTAAAAGTCCTTCTTGATACTTGAATCGCATTCAGGAGAAAGGCAGAAGAGTGTTATGCTCTGAGTGTTGTCAGATGTGACAATGAGATCATATTCATCATAAAAGTCAATCCCCCACACGGATGACTCCAATCTCAGCTCATAGTCGGGATTGATTCGGATGCTGTGAGCTGTTGTGGGATGGCCTCTGGCCCTTCTTCTCTGATTATAGTGTTTAATCTCCTCCTTGAGCATATCGGTAAACCACACCATTACTCTCCCATCATCACATGCGGTGGCCAACACCTCCCTGCTACGGAACCGCGCTATTTTCAAGTAATTGATAGTGTGAGGAAAATATGGCCAAGTTGATATATCTCTGTCTCTCTCGAGGGTGATGTATGGTCTCACGTCAAACTTCAGTATGGGTGTGCTTTGCGGTCTTTCCGAACAACCGTCGAAAGGGAAGAGAACAATCTCAGAGTTTACTGCGGCGATCAGCACATCCAGCTCTTCAGATACAACGACGAGATTGTTCTTGTACTTCTTGCCATAGTCAATTGCAATCCTTCGCGAACCGACAAAGCGCATGCTTATGCCATCACGGAACTTGCACGCTGGTTGTAGCTTAACAGCAAGCGCTGGATCGTCAGCTTTGAGGCGAAATTCAGGTCTGTGGGGATCGTAGAGGCCACCGTTACCATTATGTGCCAGTTCCTCCAGCTGCTGTGGCGTGTGTGATTGCCAATGTTCATAGAAGTCATTGGAACTCACAGGCAAGTATCGCTTGGTAATTCCGGATCTGAGATCTTTCATTCCGCTGATGTCAAACATCACCTCCTCCGCAGATGCACCCTTGACTTTGGACGATCCAAGCGCACCCGATTTGACGTATGCGAACTCATGATCGTCGTTGCCTAATATGGCAATCTCATCAGTGTATGTACAATTGTGAGCCAACGCTGTTGAGTTATCGCCATTACTATATTCACTGTAATCTATGCCCCCATCTGTGCCTGGAGAACGCTCCTGAGTGGCTTCTTCGATTACATCTGCTCCATGTGAGACTCCAAGCATTGCATCTCGCCATCTCGTTGATTTTGGCAACATAAACGACCTATTGGCGTAGAATGTGTCTGCGTCCTCATAGTCCTCTCGCATCATGTATCCAGGTCCCTCCCTTGGTCGGATTTCAATCTCTGGCTGCACATGTGGAGATGTGGGGCCCGATTCCGTCCCCCAGTTTTCTGCGTCGTCATAATCCTCGTCGTCATCGTTCAAGTCTTCATCGTCATCAATGATGTGGAGACCGCTGTTGTGCAGCTCTGCCCGCAGACTGTTCGCCCTGACATCTGCGTCTGTGCTTTTCGCTTCAATCGGCACTCTCTTGATGCCCTTCTGGAACAGGTATCGCTCAAACCTCCGGCGATGATCTGCGTCCTGGGCAACCACGTTCGGGTTTCTTATCCTTGCTCTCTTGTATGGGGAGTTCTCCTCGCTGATGTGCTGATCGCGTCCAGTTCGTACGCCGGGCAGAGCAGAAGGCGGGGAGAATGGCGATGACGGAAGGTCGTTCGGGGTGGCCAGCAACTGATCACCTCTTTCCCTTTCCTCAGCAGCCAGCTCTAATAATATGTTAAGCTCCGGGTTGTTCATATTATGAACCGCTTGCGATCGCCACTTGCATGTCTTTGACAACGAAAGGCCTTTTTGCCAGTCTCATGGGCAATCCCTTTGGTGTGTGAGCACTGGCAATCGTTCACCTTTACGGTGATATGACTAAACACTGATGCGCGTTATGTATGCAGGATGTGGAGTAGGGGTTATGCACCAGAGTCTCTAGAGTCCCTACCCACACTCAAAGATAATCACAAACGAATTAGAAGGATATGCACTAAACAAGAGAGATATCTTTGGAAATTGATATCCGCAATTCTCTCATGTCTTTCCTCGTCACCTGCCTCCGCTACTCAATAGGTGGCACACGTTATCCTTATCAGATGAGCACATTGGGTTATCAGCATACGGAAGGCCTCCCTCTTAGGTCTCCTCTCACTATTAGCATCCCCACCACTACCACAGGTTAGCGTCCCTATCATTACCGCATCGGTCTATCGGTGCAGAGGCATGGGAGTGTCTCACACACAGAGGAAAAGAAGCACTACTCATCGTGAGAGAGGCCAAGCTCTGTGTTACCCGGCTTCCTATTTTTTGGCGGGGAGAAGTGAGAGAGAAAAATCTCTAAAGTGAGTGCAGCTAGGCATAGGAGTCGGTAAGGCATTTGGCAGGACATACAGAGGTGATGGAGTTGATGAAACTTTATAGCTGAGTCATCGAGGGAATATCATACAAGGGTTTATTCCAGTGAGTTGAAAAGTGGACTTCAAAAACCAACTGAGTGAATGCATAGGCAGCTATCTGTATCGCTGAAGAGAGCATTTGCCCCATTTTCTTTGAACACCAGGATTCCCTCATCTGCACCTAAATCGTACTGTTCGCACTCTTTGCTGTTCAAACGGTATAGATCACATTCGAGATATTTGGTGAATAATATTAACAGTGGCTCCACCACCTATCACACTTCTACACCGCCACGCCCAACAATCATGACCGGCACATTGGAAGGCCTTACTGAGAGGCTCTCTGCTCTGGACCTGCAGGTTCCACCAGCCATCGAGGGTTCTTACCCTGAGTCCAACACCGTGGATCTCCTCCGTGACTATATCACCGAGCATCTCTGCAAGCTCTCTGGTGTGGACAAGTCCATTGTGTATCCAGCCCTTGAGTGGTCCACCACCATGGACAAGGGTGATCTCTTGGTGCCAATTCCAAGGCTTAGAATAAAAGGTGCCAACCCATCTGCTCTTGCAGAGCAGTGGGCCAAGGAGTTCCCATTGGGCGGCTACCTGAAGGATGTTGTTGCACAGGGACCCTTCCTGCAGTTCTGGTTCAAGCCAGAGACTCTGTTCCAGATCGTTGTCAAGGATGTCCTCACCAGAAAGGAGGATTACGGTGCCGCTCCTCTCGGTAAGGGCAAGAAGGTGCTCGTTGAGTTCTCGTCCCCTAACATTGCCAAGCCATTCCACGCTGGCCATCTCAGAAGTACCATCATTGGTGGTTTCTTGTCCAACCTCTACGAGAAGCTCGGATGGGAGGTGATCAGAATGAACTACCTCGGTGACTGGGGTAAGCAGTTTGGTCTCTTGGCTGTTGGTTTTGAGAAGTATGGTTCCGAGGAAGCCCTCACCAACGACCCTATCAACCATCTGTTTGAGGTGTATGTGAAGATCAACAAGGTGATCTCCGACGAGAAGGAACGCGGTGTTCCAGAGAGCGAGTCCGTTGATGGCCAGGCCCGTGCCTACTTCAAGAAGATGGAGGATGGTGACGAGGCTGCAATTAAGGTATGGAAGAGATTCCGTGAACTCTCTATTGAGAAGTACATTGGCACCTACGCCAGGCTCAACATCAAGTACGACGAGTACTCTGGTGAGTCCCAGGTGCCCCAGGAGAAGATTGACTACGCCATCAGCATGCTCAAGGAGAAGAACTTGGTCACCGAAGACAAGGGTGCCTTGCTCGTCGACCTCACAAAGTTCAACAAGAAGCTGGGCAAGACTTTGATCCAGAAGACTGATGGTACCTCTCTGTACCTCTCTCGTGATCTTGGCGCCGCCATTGACCGTCACGAGAAGTTCAACTTTGACAAGATGATCTACGTCATTGCCTCCCAGCAGGACCTTCACACTGCCCAGTTCTTTGAAATCCTCAAACAGATGGGTTTCGAGTGGGCAAACAAGCTGGTACATGTGAACTTTGGTATGGTGCTCGGTATGTCCACCAGAAAGGGTACCGTGGTGTTCCTTGATGATATCTTGCAGGAGGTGAAGAACGAGATGCACAACGTGATGAAGAAGAACGAGGCTAAGTATGCCCAGATCGAGAACCCAGAGGTGGTTTCTGACCTCGTTGGAATATCCGCAGTCATGATTCAGGATATGCAGGCAAAGCGTGTCAACAACTACCACTTCACCTGGGACAGAATGTTGTCCTTTGAGGGAGACACCGGCCCTTATCTGCAGTACGCCCACTCTCGTCTCAGATCTGTTGAAAGAAACTCATCTATCCCCGCTGAGAAGTATACCGATGCTGACTTGAGCCTGTTGATCGAGCCAGAGGCTGCTTTGCTCATTAGGCTCATCTCCCAGTACCCAGATGCCCTCAGGAACGCCATCAAGAACCATGAGCCATCCACCGTGGTTACTTACCTGTTCAAGCTCACCCACCAGGTCTCCTCCTGTTACGACGTGCTCTGGGTTGCAGGTCAGAAGGAGGAGCTTGCTCTTGCTCGTTTGGCATTGTACTCTGCTGCCCGCCAGACTCTTTACAACGGTATGGTCCTTTTGGGCCTTACCCCTGTGGATAGAATGTAGTGGTGTTTGTGACAAAGTGTTTAGTTAATATTAGATCCTGTATGTAGTATATCAACAGTAGCTTTATATTCATGCCTTGACGACTCGTCGTTGATTGTCTTCGTTTGTTTTTTTGCTTCCTCGTGTCTCTCCTTCACTATATAAAAAAAGCTAACGGTCATAACTAGTAGGAATCCTCTTTTTGATTTCACTGCCATTGGATATAATAAATGTCATGCACTGTATGCCTTTCCTCCTTCGCCTCAATTCCTCAAGTAGAGCGATCTCTACAGTCCCTTAACATCCATGAACTCAATCAGCTGTTTTATGTTGATAATCTTGATACCAAACTTGGACGCAAACTTGCTGCAGTCGTCAAGTCTCATCATCAAACCGTCCTCATCCCTCACAAGTTCACAGATGGCAGCGGCAGGTTGCTGTCCAGTAAGCCTACACAGCTCAACGGCAGCCTCTGTATGGCCTCTTCTTGTTCTCAACAGTCCATCCTTGGCTCTTAGTGGACATATGTGTCCTGGCCTCATGAAATCATCTGGCTTGGCTGTTGAGCTTGCAAGGTGTTTCACGGTGAGCCCTCTGTCGAGGGCAGAAATGCCTGTGGTTGTTCCCTCTTTCACGTCCACGGTGACTGTGTATGCGGTGCCATGGCGGTCGGTGGCATTTTCCAGCATGAATGGGAGCTCTAACTCGTCTGCTCTCTGGGTGGAGAGTGGAACGCACACATATCCAGAAGAGTGTCTGATCAGGAAGGCCATCTTGGCAGTATCCACCTTCTCCGCAGCTATGATGAGATCACCCTCATTCTCACGGTCCTCGTCATCCATCACCACCAAAAATTCACCGTTTTCTGGGTGGTGTTAGTGTTCCAAGCCTTTTTCCAATGCCAGCCATCAATCTCATCTCCCATACTTACTGAATGCCTCAAGGGCTTCCTCTATCGGAGTGAATACTTTACTCATGGGTGTATATGTATGTGTGTACTGGGTCGTTACGTGGGAAACTATGCCTCTTTCTGGAAGATAACCCACGAGTCCTGTCTAGTTGATGGAAAATGTGCAAATATATATCTCCTCCTACAGTGGTGATGGTGTACCCTGTGGAAATGCCATCTCTCTTCCTCCTGCTCCGCTCTCCATCTCTATGCAATTTTCAGCGAGCGCCATGATGGCCGGATTCGATCGCTCGATGACCCCAGTAAGCGTTAGTAACGGCTAATCTGATGACTGACAAATTTAGCTGCAAGCCCGTGCATAAGACCTAGCAAAGAGGCAGAGAGGCCTTGACGCAGTGAGTGTGCTTTGACGCAGTATTGCGGAGTTGAATTGGAAGGTTGTGGAGGAGTCGAAGTGGATTTAGTTTATTGTTTATGACAGGTGCCAGGAGGGAGAAGGTTGGGCTATTTGAGCGATGATATCGCAGTCATAGTAAAGGATTGCCAATCCCATGTCTGCTGAAACCGGTAAGTATATTTCGTCATAGCTTTCTGCCGAGCAAAAGTGGCCACTTCTTATTTGTAAGGAGATTATGGCATTCTGCCTCGATATGTCCCCTTTTAAGTCTCATTGCATGTGTGGGTTACTTAATATGCAGACTGGGCCTGCTGGGCCAGTAAGCTCAAGCAGGCCCTGAGCTTCGAGCGCTTACTCAGCATCAGGTCACATGAGTCGGTGGAGAGAAGTGTGTATTATCACTTGGTTGTGGTTTTTCGTTTTGGCTTAATGAGATGGTTTTCATAAGTTTTCCAAATTAACACAAAATGGATAAGTTGTTAACAAACCTCCACATGTGTACAGCCGCTCTATAGTGTGACAGATGCCTATGGTGATGTGCCCGTGGTTACTCGCATCGATACCCCTCTCTACGACCCCTCATCCTAGGTGCAGCACTGCATAAAAATAGCCTCTCGAACACAATTTGGTGGACAAGGTCGCGCTTGTCAGATCATTAACGGGTCATCCTGGGATGGAGGGAGGGGGATGGGAAGTGAAATCAAACTGTGGGGAAATTAATTAAAAGACATGCGATGGGCGGACACCGATTGAGGGAACCTTTGAGATTGAGGAGGGAGAGACATTTATACAATTGCTTTAGGAGCTACGTAGTGCATAGGGTTTTTTTGTTCTCTCCCATACGCGTAACGTGGAGATTGCAGACAACAGAAACAGCTTCCAGCATAAATTCAAACTTCAACATCCTCCCCTCTCTAGTGAGAAGGGTACAAATTCCGTCACTCTGTAGGGCGTGCATCTTCCCAAGTGCCTTTGTCTATTTGGTGATAAAAAACGAGCTGGATGCTTTTTTTGGTTTTTGTTTTGCTTCAGTCATCTCTCATTTCTCTCACCGTCACCAAAGCGGAATTGTTTCATATACAATTCCGTTTTACCTCTCGTCGTCACACTACTGCTATTTCCTAATCAATACCATAGCTTCCGAGGATTGCTATCTAAATGTTACAGAGTGAGGCCGCAGAAAGGTTGTTTAGCCATGCCCATTCTCGGCCAACTAAGATACCCCCTACCGCTTAACCATAAGAAAACAACAGTCTGCCTAGCCTCACTATTTTTTGATATCGTCAATTCCCCCTTTGGGGTTATCACAGGTATATAAGCAAGGGATATATCGCAATTATATTGATTCCAGGTGCTCCTGGCAAATGGACAGTGATGCATTCTAATTGAGTTCACAATCCCGAGCTCAGGTAACCCCCATACACTGCACGAAAAGAGTAGCTGATTCCTCTCATCCCCCCGGCTTATCAGCCTGCACTTCCCCGCATAACCGGAAGGGGGACACATCTTTATCTCCCGTAGAGAGTAGTGTTTCCCTTGGCTGTGTATTTTTTTGCATATTTCCCGGAAACCATATCCTGCACGAGAGATTCAGCCGTTGCCCGTTGCTATCGATGTGATATAAACACCAATTCCTTGGTCCCAATTGGTACCAACAATTCCGAGCGTGATATCTCTGTACGTCATCTTTAGGTGTGTATGCACTTTTCTTATCTATAGCTAGAAGAGCAGAGAAAGATAGAGCAGCCTCTAACATAAATATAGATCTTATGGCTGCACCTGAGCCATGAACCTCTAAGAAAAAGTTAAAAGCATTTTATTGTAATAAAAAAATAAAGAAAATGCTTTCTACAGTGCCACCAACCTCTGCCCTCGCAAGGCCAGCACCCCCACCAGCCGATAACCCAGCTGATAAGCTGCTTCCTGGTGAACACACCTTGCCCGCCTCTTGGTGGACTTCGGAGAAGGTTTTTGACCTTGAGAAAAGAGCTATTTTCCTCAAGTCATGGATGTTCACCACCCATTGCTCGAGATTCACCAAGCCTGGTGACTACTTCACCTACACCGCATTTGGTATCAACTTCTTCTTGATCAAGACAGATGATGGAAGCATCCGTGCCTTCCACAGTCCTGTGAGAAACAAGATCACCACCGATACCAAGGACCTCCATGAGATTTCTAGCCACACTACCGATGGCGGTTTGGTGTTTGTGAACTTTGACGGCTCTGAGGAAGGGCCGGTCCCCTTTGACGAGTGGTTTGTTGGTCTTGAGACCGAGCTGACTGAGTACAATTTCTACGACTACGAGTACCACATGTCGTACGAGCTTAACGGAAAGTTCAACTGGAAGACCCTCATGGATGGTTACCAAGAGTGCTACCACTGTCCAACCGCTCATCCTGGTCTGAGTACCGCCTTCCGTATGGAGACATACAAGGTTGTGCCAAAGTCCAACTATTGCCGTCACTATGCTGAGATCGTCAAAGAAGACATTGAGTTTGCTGAGAACAACGACGATCCTGATGAAGAATCATCATGGTGGGGTCTGGGGAAAAAGAAGACCGCAAAGAAGGTTGAGAAGAAGGAGAACCCAGGCGGTGAATTCAATGGCTTGTGGGTATACCTCTTCCCAACCAACGGTCTTCAGTGTTACTCTCCTGCCTACTACACCTTGAGACTTTTGCCTCAGTCCGCCACTCACACCGTCCTCCAGTACGATATCTACACCAAGAAGGGCCTTGCGGAGGACAAGAAGAAGGAGTTTGTTGACTTCCTGCAACTTATTGAAATGGAAGATTTTACCTTGTGTGAGCATACACAGAAGAACCTTAACGAGGGTGTCTACTCAACAGGTTATCTCCACCCTGTGAAGGAAAGAGGTGTTCTCTACTACCAAGGAGTTGTTAGAGACAGGGCCAAGGAGCATTTTGCTCTTGAAAAGCAGGCCGGCAAGATGATCATCCCAACTCTCAGCACAGAGAGGCCAGCAACCAATGTGGCCCTGCCTCAGGAGGTTAGCAGTCTAGGCTCCAATCCTCTCAGTATCTAGTCAAAGACGGAGAAGGATGAGCTCGTTTTTCATCAGAGCTGGCATCTGCTGAAACCCTACTGAATTTCTGCTACAGTTCTCGTGACAGTTTATATGGTGTTCAACACACCCCTTTTCATGGTTTTTTTATACGTTACATATCACTTAAGTTAACATGATAATACTGTTTGATATGTATGTTGTATTCAGTTGCATTTCCTTGAACTTCCTTTTTTCTACGTCATAGGCAAATCCTTGCTCTCATTACCTAGGTACCAAATATTTTCCAAAGTTATAGCTCGGTGCATTTTATAATCTTATGTTTCACAACGTTTTCACCTTCTCACCGCCCCAGTTTGTAGGTGCATGCAGCCCCTTTATGCGATAGTGATGGGCTTCAGATAAGGAGTGCCATATCTTGGGATGCTTCCTGTCATTTGCAGGAAGATTCGGTCATTTTGATTCGTATTCATCTAATCACAAATTGCCTCTCACAAAAAAACTGGTTTTTCATAATTGGTTTCTTTGGGGAAACAGCAAAAAAAAATCATGAACAGGTTATTCGGAACTAAGAGCAGTGCTCCCAAGCCATCACTCAACGATGCCATCAACAGCGTAAGTAAGAGGGTTTATTTATTGTGAAAGTCACTGAATCTTTTGTTGAAAGCTCACTGGAACTTAGTATTCTTTATGTTTGTGTGTGTGATTGGTTGACTAACCACTATAGATCGATGAGAGAGCGTCATCAATTGATGTCAAGCTTACTAAGGTCAACACAGAGCTTTCGACATACCAGCAAAAACTGGCCAAGATGAGAGAAGGTCCGGGTAAACAGGCAATCAAGCAGAGGGCATTGAAGCTGTTGAAGCAGAGGAAACAGCTGGAGGCTCAGAAGGACCAGCTGCAGTCTCAGAGCTGGAATATGTCCCAGGCAGCGATGACCACAGAGAACCTCAAGAATACCATGATAACAGTGGACGCAATGAAGAGTGCAAACAGAGAACTCAAGAAGACATACGGCAAGATAGATGTTGATAAGATCGAAGCCTTGCAGGATGAGATGCTGGACCTGATAGACAAGTCTAACGAGCTCCAGGAATCTCTCGCACAGAGCTATGATGTTCCGGACGATATTTCAGAGAGCGAATTGGACGCTGAGCTAGAAGCTTTGGGAGAGGAGATGAACTATGAGAGCGAGCTTGGAGAGACTACTGGGGGGCTGCCAAGTTATCTAACGAGTGACAGTGCGATGCCCACTTTCATTGATGAGGAAGAAGGTGCTACAAATGACAAGGAGAAGGAAGTGGCAGCATGAGAGATTGGTTTGCTTTGTTGTATGGGGGGTTGTTTTTTTGTTTCATTTCAATGAAAGAAACATACAGTGGGTGTGTATTAATGACTATATAATTATCGTATGCAATTGTTGTGTTGGCTTCCAACTATTTGACCCTCCTGATAGCCATGAAGTAGTTGCCTACGTTAGCAGTGCTTGTGAACTTCCACCCGTACATAGGTAGATACACACATCCCTTACTCTCGACAACCTCAAAGTTTGGCTGTGCAGTCTGGAACCAGTCGGCGATCTCGCTCTCGTTTATGTATTTGTCGTAAGTGTGGGTCCCGAGAGGCACGATTTTCAGCACGTGCTCTCCCATGAATATGGTGGTGAACCACGACACAAAATCTCTGTTAATCGTTGAAAGGAATAACCACCCGCCTGGCTTCACGTGTCTGAGTGCAGATTTCAGCACCTCTGCTGGGAAATCCACATGCTCCAACATCTCAAAGATGGTGACGACATCGAACTGGTCCTTTTCGGGATCCAAGCTTTCGATGGCTCTGAGCTGGTAATTGAGCTTCTCCTGCAATATGGGATCCAATTGCCTGTGTTGCTCGGCTATTTGAAGCACCTCAGGTGAGAGGTCAATGGCGTCCACGGAGGTGACTATAGGTAGCCTTGCCAGTGACTCGCTAAGGATCCCCCCTCCACATCCGATATCAAGTGCCTTCAGTCTGAGTGCATCATACATCTCCGAACGCCTCTGCTCCTGTTCCAGCTCCATCTGTGAGCGAATCTCTCTTGGGAGCAAATGTGGGCTATATGGAGGGATGTACACCTGCTGCTCCGGATCGGTGTTTCCCTCGTTCAACGGCAAATGGCTTCTTATACTATCCACAATGAAATCCATGCGCAGCAAGTTCATCTTGTGGAGGATTCTCTGGGGCCCATCCACATCCCACCAAGAAGAGGCCAATTGGTTGAAATGCTCTAGCTCGCTTGGTGAAATGGCCGTCTTTGTGCTTGACGAATTGGACCCATTCTGACTGAGCGCTCTGGCTTGGCCGATTCCGCTCGCACACAACTTACGAGATGACGTCAAATCGTTTCCCGTGTATCTGACTATGCTAATGGAGGAGAGATGACCGATCCCTCTCGTGGTTGTGGGCCGGCTCGTGATTCTGCTCGAGAGTCTGCTCGAGAGTCTGCTTGTCACTGTGGACCAACTCATCGTCCCCAGTCTACTCATGGCTAGTGAATGCAAAAAAAGTCTATTGAGTGAACCGTTCAATGGGGTCTTATCCACAATAAAAAAGGAGCACAGTCTTGATATGTACCAGAATGCCTATCATTGCCGTGATCTGCTTGGGCTTGATTTGATATGTCTCGGCTCAAGTCCATCTGCACGGCGTGCTTGAGGTCGTGTAACGGTGTGATTATGGCCGGCCTGCATGTAACGTGTAGTGGAGGAGCACATAAAAGATAGCAGGCCAAAATAGAGGGCAATGGGCAATTAATCAATCTACCGTTGACACCAAATGCGCTTAAGTGGGTTGTGGATTCAATTACCGAGGTATTTGTGGTTTGATTTGTGATTTGTGATTTGTGTTATATTGGTGTACTAGGAGGGTTATTGTACAACAGCATAGAGTCTCACCATGTCGGACGATGATATTGAAGTGGAGAGCATCATAGCGACTAGAAAGCGGCGTGCCAACGCTGGATCTCGTCTCAAGCATCTCTTGGAGCTGGAGGGACTCAACCAAGACTTGGAGTTGGAGGCCAGGCAGCAGGCTCTTACGGAAGATGATGAGAATGTGAACCTGTTGTTCCAAGAGGACGGCGAGGATGAGGAGTTTATGGTTGAAGATAGTGAAGAGGAGGGTGGGGATGAAGGAGAAGAAGATGAGGAGGAGGATGATGATCAACAGGTGGCAGATTCACATGGGGAAGGTGACGATGCCGGCGAATTACAGAAAAAAGGGGCAAGAAGGCGAACAACAACAACCACGACCGATGACGACGACAATGACGGATCAACAGCCGAAGTTAATGAGGATGAGATGTTCTCGTCTGATGCAGACAGCGATGATGAACCATCTGACCAGAGCGAGGGCGAGAAAGAACTCCGTGCGGAGGAAAGGCGGCGGAAGAGAAAACAGCAGAAGTCAAGCAGAGAAATTGCGCCGGTGATCAAAAAGCCTGTTAGGAAACCCAAGACTGTTTCCAGGGCACGGGCTTCCCTTACAGCACAGTCGCTTTTGTCTTCGAGCAGGCGATCGTCCTCTAGACAGGCTGTTGTAGAGAATAAGTTGGCAGTTGCTGGCAGGCTGAAGCGGTCTGAAGAGAGGAGGGCGTCGATGAAGCGAACTGATAGGGTGAAGGTGGTTGAGATGACCCAGGAAGAGAGGCTGGCAGAGGCCATAGAGACAGAGAAGAGAAATGTGCTTTCGCTAAACAGGTTTCATGAGCAGGAAGAAGAGCGTCAGGAAAGGAGGAGACAGCTCCAGCAGAGCAAGAAGTTCAAGATGGTGGAGTATATCCGGTTTCAAAGCCAGGGCAGGCTGATTACAGCTTTGGACGAAATACAGGAGACGGAAAGGCTCATCATGCTGCAAGAGTCCAAAAGAGATAGAAGGGGGAGACGGAAGCGTAGTGTGGTTGAGGCAATGCAGAGAATCGCGGGTAAAGTGCCAGATGACTTTGCCTCACCCCCAGTGTCGGCATCCTCGACGGGAGTGACATCTGCCACACCTGATGTGACTATCCCAACAGAAGCGATACTCACTAGCGAGGAGAATACTGGCACCACTGAGCTTGATGGGTCTTCAGAAGACACAAAGACATTGGTTGCTTCAGAAGGGGATGGGGATGGTGATGGTGATGTTTCGATGATGGATGTTGATGAGAGAGAGAGTCCAGTGACGAAGGACGGACAGAATGCTCAAGAAAGCGCTCAGGAAGAAGAAGTTGAAGAGGCCGTTCAGGACGCGGACATACAGAAGCATGATGAAGGTACACATGAAGTGATGGGTGATACAGCAGCTAAAGGTAACGAGCCCAGTGATATCGTTGCTGAAGATACCCCCATTGAAGTCAAGGTAGAACATGAAACAGATGTGATTCAAGCCGAGCCTGAGGTGGAGAAAGGCGCTGATATTAAGAAGGTCACCTTTGCCGATCAGGTTGACCAGGCGCCTGATACTCCAGAAGAGGTGAAAGACGAAAGAGACAAGTCGGAGGATATCATTGAAGTGGAACAAAGCAGGGATTCCACTTTTTCCTCATCTGTTGATGGAGAAGAAAGGGAGAAGGAGAAACAAGAAGAGGTTGTCGTACCTGCAGGTCCTGTTTATGAAGGCCCTGCGCAGCTGGCCGTAAGGGACCTTATAATATTTGAAGGGTTCAACGAGGATCTCACACAACTGCAAGTAACGGAGATGCTCTTGGGCCAGCAAGCAACATTGCCTGCGCAACATCGCTCACTCAATGTTGAGCCTGTTGCGAGGATCAGAGCTGGCGCTGTAGCCACAAACATGTTATTCACACCATTCCAGCAGGTAAGGGCTGCCGAATTTGACGAGGTTTTGGATATGCCCCGTTTCGGCAAGAGAAAGAGACAAGAGACCGTCCGCCATACAAAGGTGGAGGAAGAGACACAGGAAATCAAGCTCACCACCTCGGCGCCGGTTGGTATTTATCTCCCCAGTGGGCAGAAGAAGACGTGTCTTATCAGTGGTAAACCAGCACAGTACTATGACCCCAAGAGCGGTGTGCCTTACGGCAGTGTTGAAGCTTACAGGTTGTTGCAAGAGGTGCAGGAGGGTGCCTATGCGTGGTCACAGTTCGACATGGGTGGTAAAGCCAGTCTCACCAGGGGTGGTGTTGGGCTGTACATCAAGCGGTGGGGCCAGGTTCATGCAAAGGGAGTGCCCGAAGGGTTCTAAGATCCTTGGGGATCAACATCAACTGTATTATATTATATCCGCACATTAATGAAGATGGCGTATTTGTCATTCAACAAGTATATTTCAACGGGCTGAGCCACCCGCACGCATATATATGTATGTATATATGTATGTATATTCTATATCAGATTTTATGCACTATGCTCGACATTCCTCCCGTATGAGGTTGTTCAAAAGTTGGAGTTGTGTTGTATGTCCTTTCCATGCTCCTCCACCAGATCTCCCTGAAATTTCATCAGCTTGCTTCTCACCTGAGGTACCAAAACGCTTCTGAGCTTGGCCTTGTGGTCAACTTTACCTCCAGTGATCTCAAAGGCGTACTCATCCTCCTCCTGGTCATGCACAAACTCCGGCAATGATAGAGTGTAGGAGATCTCCTCCTTTTCAGCATCCTCGCCCTCTCCGATCAAGCACTTCACGTCGAAAGAGAGCTGCATGTCGTATATGCAAAGAGTCTTGCCCTTTCTCTGTGTGACATCACAGTCACCAGTCACAGACGACAACGAGGTCACTGTGAATGTGTACGAACCATCAGAGGCAGTGGTATCCACCACGTTCTTCTGGATGTAGTCCTTAGACCACGCGAGGCAGTTCTTGTTGACCCAGTGCCTTGAAGAGTTAGTAAATGGGGTCACCAAAGTTCACCACCTGACATCATCAGCACCCGGTCTCGACTACTTACCAGTTGTTGGGGTTATGCACAACCATTCTCTTGCAGTTCACACACCAAAGTGGTAGCCTGATATCAAGTCTTAATGGCTAACTGGTTCTGAAAAGATTCTTCTACTTGAAAGCTCGTTTCGAGACTGACGCTCACCTGTCTCACACTAACCGTTTCCCCTCATGTGCCCATACCTTCTCACAGCGCACACTACCTTTTTTTCCTTCCAGAAAGTTCACCAGGGACTAATGGCACAGTAGACTTGTGGCAGACCTAAGATGGACCGTTTAAGTTTACTGAGCTAAAGCAGCTGGGTATTCATAGCAGAGAGGTTACATGTATACATATAATACTCTATTCAAATAAAACTGAAAAGAAGAAATCAAAAAGACAGGTAGATCTTTACGGGCCACGTATAGTTAAGCCATGATATCCTATGGGTCCATGCTATCCGGCCCGCCCTCCCTTCTATCTCTCTTGCTGCTACCCTTTGCTTAACTAGTAGCCGTGTGCCCTATCAAGAGATCCATGCACGACACGCACTGAGTGCGCCCTTAGTAGGACATCGTGCGCTCTCAGAACGCGCCATGGCAGGAAGAGCCAAGGCTGACAGACACTTGGTAAACACGTACGTGAATATCTCGATGAGCTCTAGTTTTATTCAAGAGAGGAACGCAGTCGGAGGATGTCAAGGTGGTAAGGGTGAAAGTTTAAACACCTGGTCGCACACACACAACTCATTTGAGGAATATTCTTTTATTTGGAGATATCATTGTACAACCCTGTTTACAAATACACGACAGGAGGAACTTGTGCTGCTATCTATGGCTGACAGAACACCAACTGGCAGATTGGCATACATAGATTTACAAATCAACTGATAACCGTAATAGCCGGCTGTATTATCATAGGAGATAGACACACACACACACACACACAGTCACATACAATCAGACACAAGCACATCCATTTGTATATATATATATAACACCACCCATACCATGTCGTCAAACATCGAGCTCAAGGATTTCTCCTTGCCGTTCCACAGTAAACAGATTCAGAACGACAAGATGCAGGATGTGCCGAAGACCCCAAAGGAAGAACACTCGAGCGGATTACATCCTTCTGTATATGATAGTTATGACCCGATGAGAGAAAGGGTGAGCTATGCCATTGCCGTACAGGCATTTGTGCTCTATGCCATATTTCTTTACTATGAGAAGATAAATACATACCACAGGTTACTGGGGTCTGCCATCATGGGAGGACAGACCTCATGCATGGCTCAGTCTATATGTCAATTCTACAGGAGGCAGTACAGTTTCAACAGGCACGTGAAGTTTTATGTGTGGGGAATTTTAAATGGAATATTAACGGTATGTTTGATGATGTGGGCCCAATTCACGCATGGCTCGGAGTTCACCCCATTGGCATCTCGGAGCTTTTAAACTAACACACTTTAGAGTTACTGGATTTCATTTGTCCTTGGTGTATCATCCTCAAAATTAACAAAAGTGGCTGTAGACCAAGGTTGCGGAACACCCCTGTTTCAGCTTGTCTTTGTGATCTTCAACTGCTTCTGGGATAGGGCAGATCTTATTCTGGCTCTCAGAACAACATATGTTACTGCATGTAAGCTATCACTGCTCGTGTGGCCCTTTGTATCTCTAGGATGTTTTACTTTTGTCAGGGATGACCTCATCTTCCCCATAAACTGTGTTGCAAACTTAATTTGGAACGTGGTTTTGGCTGTGATTATGTAGGGAACGTCACCCCAGCAAGTTTTAAGTTATGAACTCTTATTTGCATTTCTTTTACTTCTTTTGATCGCTTGTACATCAGTATTCATTTTGGTTTCATTATTCCCCCTCCTCTCTAGCATAATGCTGATGACGGAGTTCAGGTCGCTCTTCAGTTCAATATATTAAGAGCCTTCTTAAGTCAAAGCTTTAAATGAAAGACTCTCGGTAAAACTATATTGACAGGTACGAAAAGAAAATCCAGCGCCGACTGGTTTAAAATATTTCATCTCAAAACTTGACAAAACAACCGTCTCCCGAGCAGAAACCCGCTTCCCGTGCAGATGATTGCGCAGGGCCCACGAGCTCCGTGCAGGGTTCCAAAACGGTTTTTGGCTCTTGTCCAACCAGAATTTAGGGAACTTCGGCAACTTGTAAACAGTGTGTCCCTCCCTTAACTATGCGAGCACACTGTCAAACGCCCAATGCCCTATAAGTGCACTCACCAAATGTCCCTCTGAGGCTTAAAACGGATAAACTTTGCAGGAGCTCTCTATGCAAGCTGCATTGCACGATATTAAGTCGTGAGATGATATCTTTCGTGAAGCAAAATCCGCTCCGAGCAGCAAGAGAAACAAAGACATGTTGAAGTTTCGTATGCCTCACCTTTGACACTGCCATCCTCCAAGACCTTCCTTCCATTCAAGCACTCAACAACGATTCAGAGACGTGTGCACTCCACAAAAGCAGAGGTGCATATGGCCATCTCCGTGTGTCTGCAGTGCAATTTCCAAACTTGTGAATAGCGGAAATCAATTGCGATCAGCACAATCAGCCATAACCCAAAAGTATGGTCAACGACACCTACTACATCACCACCCATGAGGCGGCTCTGGCGGTGGTGGCCACAGCGATGAAGAAGGCAAGGCTGAGCATAGACACCCTGATCATTAACTCTCTGATGGGAGCTTTGCTATTCAGCATTGGTGGAATGCTGCATCTGTTGGTTCAGGCACAAAATCCTGGCCTGGTGGATAATTACATGGGCATTGTCAACCTGCTACAAGGCGCGGTATACTCTCTGGGACTGTTCCTCGTGGTTATCATGGGTGTTGACCTATTCAACTCTAACGTTCTTTTCTTTTCGGTTGGTCTACTGAGAGGGGCGGTCTCAATAGTAGATCTGCTCATTAGCTGGGTGACGAGCTTCTTTTTCAATCTAGCCGGTACTCTATTCGTAGTGTACGTCATGCTATACTGCTCCGGTATCACGAGGACCGCGAATTATATTAGCGGCTCAATAGCCATCGTGGAAGAAAAGGCAACCTTCACGTTTGCGCAGACTTTTGCAAAGGGTATATGCTGCAACTTTTGCGTCGCCCTGGCAATCTATCTGCAGCTGCTTGTGAAACCTGTACATGTCAAGCTGCTGATGATCGGGATCCCCGTGTTCACATTCGTTGCGATGGGGTTCAATCACGTCGTTGCAGATATGTTCCTGGTGCCCATGGGGATGTTCAACGGTGCCAACATGTCTGTGGGGGCATACATCTACAAGCTGATGATCCCAACGGTGCTGGGTAACATCGTTGGCGGCAGTTTTTTCGGCCTCGTGATCCCATGGTATCTCCACCTCATAGTGGTGGAGAGAGACAGGAGAGAGCTCAACCTGCCCGAGTATGAAGAAAGAGACGAACAGCCTGAGCTCGGAATGGACTCAAGGGTGGTGAGAGTCGCCTCCCGCCCACCCACAGGCTCGCTGTTCACGGGCTCTTCAGATGATTCGGAAGATGAGAAAACGCACTCGATGGACCCTGTTGCAATCTACGACCCCTATAGTGCAGAAAGCGCTATCCAGGATGTGGATTCCATGGTTCGCACCCCGACAAATCAAAGTGCATATACCCTATCTGGCAGAGTGAGGTCTCCCAGGGGAGTTTTCCCGGTATACGGCATGGGAGAACCACCAAAAAGAGAAGCCTCTATTGCCTCTGCAAGTAGACGCAAGTCAACAGAGAGGCCCGGAGCCGAGATACCTGAAATTGAGAACCCGTATGATCCTGCAAGGGAGACTCCTGGGGGCAACCTCAGACGGATAATCTCACGTAGAAGGGAAGGCAAACCTTCTGATATTGAGTCCACGATTTCGGTCTCACCCAAATCACATCGTAAGTCATCCACAGGCTCTATATTGCGTCATCTGAGCTTTGGGGCTGGTACCGGCAATCACAAAGATGTCACCAGGAGGATGCAGGCCGCACGTATCACCCCTATGGCAGAATCTTTCACGAATGATATTGCTGGTGTTGACTCTACCAATCTCGCAGCATCGGTTACTTTGCAAAAGTGGAGTAGCGGGAGCAATGCCCCGAGCCGAACGCGGCATAAGTCCATAAAATCCACCACCTCATCACAGCCGATACCATTGCCTCCACAGCAGACCGTTAATGATGAAACTCCAGACACGCCGCAACCAAACGGCTCGAAAGTTGAAGAAGCTTAAACCACCACTGAAAAGTTGGCCCAAGTCATACTATAAGCAACCGCAGCGTTGATCCTCCTTGGGGGTTTATTTTATTTTATTTTTGCTTTTCATCACCAACATTGGTATTGCGAGTGGTGTCTCTGTGGAGTCTGTTGGTATCTGTGTTTTCTGTATTCTACTTCATCTTTCCCTCTGGGAGCCTATTACCCCGCATTATTTTGGGTGCATTCACCAATTGACGACATTGTTCAGTCTCGCATTTTGAATTTTCTTAACTTGATTTGTTTTGTTCTTTTATCATCCCGTTTTCGTTTGCCGGTGGCAGGAACTTTATAGAATTCTACATGAATGAAACTACATCTACCATAGAAAAAAGAGGCTCTCCCCCACCACATATATATAGTTATGTATCTCCGGAACTTTGGCATGCTCGAGCGCAGCCTGCTGGCCAGTGATTTACCCATCCCGTTTCCGTGCTTGCCGTGTAGCGCCCTGTAAGATGCCGGCTCTTGCATATCTCTTTTCCATGCTAACCGAAGGAACTGTGTGGAGAGATTGGGGGGGCTCATGCGGTCTCCGGTAGACTTTGGGAGGGACACGCGGCAGTAGAGGCTCCGCGGTCTATTCACTGGGTGAGGAAATCCTAACTAGCACACTTTCCACGGGACTTGCCAGACCGGTTGATAACGGAATGATATACTGGCTGAACGTGTATGGACCTCCTGGTAGGGTAAGGTTTGGCTGGCTATTTCTGGAGGAAGCCGTTCACTCTCGATCTGGATGATTCAGACTGCAAGCACGATATGGCCGATGCCAGCACCATGTGAAGAGAGCCTTCTACTAACGCTGCCGTGAGCATGCAGGCAGTTAGTTCCTAGGGGCACTACTGCCTATGGAACTTCCCAGGGAACATCGCTGCGTAGTGTCGCTGTGTGCATAGTGTGCTTTTTTATTTACGCGCAAGGGACGAGACGCGTTAGAGATGCGGGTGTGAGAAGAGATGCGTAAAGATGTACAGGAGATGAACTTGTCCAAACTAAACTGTCTTCAATAGATACAGAGATTTTGGGGTGTGTTCCACTCACTCAGGTTTTCCCTTATTGCCATTTTCCTTTTCGTGTTTGAAATCGTTGCACGTATATACACTTATAACCACACTTGCGCATAATTACATTTGCGCCGTGTGGTGGTTAGTGACCAACATCTGTATCTCTTAAGAGACTTTTTGTCATATCACCCACTGCATCCCAACTCCTGTTGTCGCCAAGATGGTGGTGGCAAGGGGACTCAGGAAATTGCAGTTCAAGGACAAGATCATATCCACTGTCAATGACCCCATTTCTACAAAAGATCTTCTCAGCAGGCTCCAGGTATGTGCATAGCTGGCTGATCTCCAGTTTCATATATCATCCATGCCTCTTTACTAACAGCTATAGACCCTGAATAATGAACTAGCCTCAACAGACCAAGAAAAGGCAGACATCACCACCTTTGACAGCATCAAAGACAGCCTCGTCAATAAGAAGCTGCTTAAACATGCAAACCCTGGAGTCCAGGCCTATGTGTCATGCTGCCTTGCAGACATATTGAGGATATACGCTCCAGATGCTCCCTACAGTGTTCAGCAACTCTCAGATATCTTCAAGCTCTTCTTCAACCAACTGAAGCATGTCTGTTCCACAGAGGACGCCTACTACCAGCAATATGTCTATCTCCTACAGCGTCTAGCGGAGGTTCGGAGTATGATTCTCATCACTGACCTCCCAGACTCGGAAAAACTCACAACATCTCTCTTCTCACTGTCGTACGAGCTAGCTGAATCTTGCAAGGGTGAGTTCCCTGCCAAAACGGAAACGCTAATAGGGGATATACTATCGGAGGTGGTCTCGGAGCTGGATGTGATCCCACCCAATGTGTTGAAGCTTATCCTTGGGAGATTCTTGGCTAATAAATCAGCAGGGCTGAAAAACGTCTTCAGCGGTTCATCCAACAGCGTCACCTCCGTTCCCGGTTTCAAGTTTTCCCTATCGATTTGTAATGCCAACCAAGACAGGCTATCCAGACAGATTACCCAGTACTTCTCTGAGATAATTTATGAGGGCACCAGGTTGTCGTCCAAACACTCAAATGACTCCGACGACGAGGGTCCAAACGCTTCTAGCCACGAGGTTATCGAAAGGCTCAGAAAGATGCATGCTCTCTCAGTAGAGTTATGGCGGCACGTGCCTGAACTGTTGTCATCGCTGATGGGGCTGATAGATAATGAACTCGAAGCTGATGACGAGAAAATCAGGATCACAGCAACAGAAACTATTGGTGAGCTGATTGCCATCCAGCCTTCGAGGGTAAACTTCTTGAACACTCACAGTGATACTTGGACCAACTGGCGCAAGAAGACTTTAGATGTCTCTGCAAATGTGCGTTGTGCTTGGGTCAAGTCCATCCACGATATGATGGTGGCCAGAGCAGATGTCGGTGATGTCATCGATGGTTTGACAAAATCTCTTCTGGATACAGACGAAAGAGTGAGGCTAGTGACGTGCAAGGTCTTCACGACCCTCCCTTCGCAGGTATTTGTCTCCCGGATTGCTTCGCCCACTATAATGAGCACCATGGGCCAGCTCATGCGTGAAAAGAACCCAGAGATCCGCAACGAGATAATCGGTATTCTTGCAAACGTCTACTCCAAGTCATTTGACCAGATACATTCAGGAGATGCTAGACTTGAGGAGCTATTGGGATGGATTCCGGATAGCATTTTCAAGCTCATATACATCAATGACAAGGATATCAATGCTTTGGTCGACCTGACGCTATTTGATACACTGCTGCCGTTCGACAACGACGCCAAATCCAGAGCATACCGGTTAGTGCTGTTGGTCAATCAACTGAGCACGAAATCAAGAGCTTCCTTTTTTGCAGTGCTCAAGAGACAGCAGCAGATTGCGGGGGCACTTGCACAGTTGTTGCAGTTTTGGGAAAAGTACAATGGCGGTAATGTCTTTGAAGGCGAAAGCCGGACAGAGCTGTACTCCAGGATTGAAAAGGCCATAGATTGGCTGTGTGTTGCGTACCCAGAAGGCTCAAATGCCAGGGAGTGTTTTGTCCGCTTCACAGAAATCAACAACAGGCGCTTCTACAGATTGCTGAAGATATGCACGTCCCCTGATAGCGACTACACCACCATGAGAAACTCGATGAAGGAATTGCTGAGCAAACTGGCTGATAGCAAGAATATCAAGCTGCCAACAGGCGGCGCATCTGCAGTCAGTGTTACAACGACAGAAATGGTGAGCACCCTCAGGTTGCTTGTATACCGTAGTTCGGTTGTCTTCTGCAACAAAAGCACCATTCCTGAGATCACCCATATTTCCAAAGGAGGGGACCCCGAGGCAGGAGATGCCAAGGGGGGCCTTGCGGAAACAGCACAGGAAATCCTCCAGCAGATATCCAACATTGTCCCTGCTGTATTCAAAGCCCATGTCCATGAGCTCATCGATGTTGTTCTCAAAACCGCTGTGGATGACGAGAAACGCCAATCACTTGTTGCGCAGTTGAAGACCATTTTCCACTTCACCAGCAAGTTCCCAGATTATGCACCTGACTCCACGGAGTACTTTGACCAGTTGAAGAAGCTGGCTCTGAAGGGAACACCCAAGGAGGCCAGGTACGCTGTGAAAGTGTTGGGTTTCTCAAGATATAAGGAGCTAGTTGCTGATGAGATCATAGACCAGGTTCTTCCCCTGGAAAACTCTCCTGCAAAGCTTCTGCCAACTCACCTATCCTCTCTTGGCGAGTTATTCCGCTCTGAGAATGCCCTCTTAGAGCCAAAGGCTGGTGAGATAACAGCCTACCTGATCAAGGAGATCCTGCTCCAGAACGCTGTAACTGGAAAGGATAGTGAAGATCCAGATTGGATTTCAGACGAGGACTTGGAACTAGGAAAGGCTGACGCGTGCAGCGCCAAGGTTTATGCTCTCTCTCTGTTTGTATCCCGTCTCATCTCTATGCAGAAGAGTGTCGACAACGAGGCGCTCGCGGAACCGGTCCTTAAACTGCTGGTTTCTCTTATAGGTAACGGTGGTGAGATTGTGTCACAGAAGTCAAACACCTTCCCGACGCCCAAGCATTACCAGAGCAGGTTGCGCCTTGCTGCTGGGCTGAATGTTCTCAAACTGGCCAAATACAAAGCGTACGCAAAGATGATCAAACCCTCCACCATCAACAGACTGGTGTTTCTAGTTCAAGATGAGAATGAGGATGTGAGGTACCTTATCCTTGAAAGGTTGAGGAAATACCTCACTACAGCTGTTATTCCTGACCGGTTTGTCCCATTGGTGTTTTTTGTTGCACATGAGCCCGAGAAGTCAATAAATGAGAACACAAAGACGTGGATTAAGTCTGCATTCGCGAGGTCTCTGGCATCAGATAGCAAATGTGTCGTGTTTGAAATGGCCTTTCCAAAAGTACTGCATATGGTTGCACACCATCAGGAGTTTGTGGGCCTAGTGGAGCAGTCGTCGGTTGACCCTGATCAAGAGGTGCAGTCGCTGTTGGAGGCATATGCGTTTGCTCTTGAGTATATATGCTTCTACTTGGAGACGGTTGCCACATCGAGCAACATCTCACTGCTCTTCTACTTTGCAACCAGGATCAAGCAGTATAGGGATGGTCTCGTAGACGATAGTGTATACGCCGTGCCCAAAGAAGAGAGAGCCCTCTCCATTGATAACATCTACCGTGTCTCTGATCTCTCCCAGGTGGTCATCAAGGAACTGGCAAAGGCACGTGGCTGGACCCTAGAATCATGGCCGGGCAAAATACAGCTATCTGCAGATCTCTTTGCCCCTATGAAGTCAACGTCGGAGGCCCAGACCATCGTCTCTACTCTGTATATCTCCGACTCCGTTATGAGAAAGCTCTCTGGTATCGTCCGTGCAAGGGTAGGCCATATTCCAGGAGTGAAGAAGAGCCGTCTCGCGGAGCTGGCGAAAAAAGTGGTAAAGCGGCCAAAGTTGACTGGCGAGAATGAAAGAAAGGGATCGGTGGAGAAGGATATTGCAGAGACGGCACCCATCAGGAAGAGCTCAAGGGCGAAGAAAGACATCAACTATGCGATAAATGGTGGGAGCGATGAAGAGGAAGAGTGATGATGATGATGATGCTTACTCTACTAATAACACGGTTACTTGTTAAATCGTATGCTTGGCCTAATATACACTTTCTATACTCTTGTACATGAATACACACCCTTCTGCCCAAGTACGCGGCGACGGTCAACTAGCTCATGAGGTAATTAATGAGCGCGTCGCGTCCCTTGAGCTCCATAAGCCGTTTAATGGCTCTCAGATCATTGAGCTCCTCTTCCGATAACTGCTCATCTTGCTGCTGATCTTGCGTAGTAGTTGTGGCCACATCTCCATTTTCTTCTTTCACTTTGTGTCCTCCGCCATTCTCCAGAGATTCTTGAGCAATCTCCAAGAGCTCATCAAAGTTTATCAACCTTTGATCATTTGAAAGAATCGGTCTCTGTCCGAGCTCCGCCATGCCGTACACAAAAGATCTCTCACTGCTGTCTGGCATGGAGGAGAGGATCTCGACGTTGGACTTGTTTGTATGTGAGATCTCCTTCCTGTTTTTTATCTTTGAATTCTCGAGGAAGTCCAGCACGATTCCTCTCTCTGGGATCTTGTATGTGATATCTCCTACAGAAACCAGTTTGAACAGCTCATCTCCATAAGGAGCGGCGACTCCGTTTGGCGTATTACGGGAGTTGAAGAATGGCGGCAGTGGGATATCCACCCTCTCTGTCTCGTCGTCATCACTGCCTTCATCATCGCTGACGACATCTATGTATCCGTTGTTTTTGAACCCTCTTGTCATGGAAACGTCCAGCTTTGTCTCCTTTTTGAGTTTTCTCTTGGCCGGAAGGAGGGAATCAATGTGATTCGGGCATTTCCATTTGGTTCCAAGTGTCTTGGCAGACGCCAGTGGAGGAGATAGACAGTCCAAATGCCACGAGAGCGGGCAGTATTCACATGCCACGATCGCCTTCCCATGAATTCCCGATTCACCACATTTATGGCATAGCAACGGGTTACCGTTCTTGTCATAGATAGTCTCTGGAGACACCTCCTCGAGTCTTCCCTGTCTGACTGTTCTTGGGGGTTTGCTGTTACCGTCAAGATATTCACCGTGCTTGCCGGAGGTGACACCGGCAAAGGTTTCTTTAAGTCTTTTTGGCAACGAGAATGCCGACGGATTTCTCATCTCCGCCTGGTTCAGCAGTTTACTGAAGAGTCCAACCTTGTACTTCTTCGGTCTGAACCTCTTCGCACTACACTCTCTACAGTACCAGTTACCCTCTGGTAGATCATCCTCATAATATGGGGGGTCGCAGCACATGAAGTGAAACGACTTGGGACATCCCTCACAGCATAGAAAAATGCCAGAGTATCCACATGCTGCACAAAAATCGTCATTGTCCTAAGGAGGAGAATAGGGGTTAGTAGGATTCTCAAGCAGCAACAAAAAAAGGAACGATATAATAATAAATTACACCCTCTCGTGTTGAACTCTGCTACGGTTTGATTCACTTACTTTTGTGGGATCATTAGCCTCAAGGTTATTGGTTGCAGCCTGCCGGGGTTGCCTACTGAGATCCTGCGGTGTATTTGCACCGAATCCGTAGGGGTTGTCACGGTGTTTGTGAGGTCTAGACAATAAATGTTAGTACTACTCTTGGGTGTTGAGCAAAAAAAAAAGGGCAAAGTAAAAAATAGGTGAAGTAGAAAAAATCAGCAGAGGGGAGGTGCTTTTTAATGTGTCGATCTCTCTCGATCCCCCTCTCTTCCTCTGCCTCTTGCTATCTCACCCCCTTGCTATTTTTTCCCCTTTGCCGTTCGACTGCAATCTCTCGCCGCTGTACATACGATGCTTTTATCTTCTTATGGGCACTATGGGGAGACTTTGCGGTGTTCTGTTTTAGTGAAATGCTGAGCTTCAGCGGTCTTCCTATTTCAAAATTGCCAGCACCTTGCTTCTGTACTGCCTTTATTCCTCTGGAGCTGCTCCTCAACACGCTGGGCTGTGTCAGTTGTTCGGAATCGTTTGTCACGAGACTAGAATCGTAAGCGGCCGCAACGTCATCATAGTTCGTCTCAACGCCGAGAATATCCACCGAGTTCTCTCTGCTCGTCTCGCTGTCCATTGAAACGAAATCCTGTGTGCTGTCTTCTGAATTCCTCACATCAGAGGCATGGGGTGTCATGCTGGAGGGTGTCACGCTGGCCGTCTTTCTTGCACTGGATCTCTTGGGCCACAAGGACTCCTTCTTCACCTTCGGCGGTGGCGGCTGCTCCAAGGGGAACCCCGTCACACCTGCTACCGGTGGAGCGGGCTGTGGTTCCTGCCAATCACTATAACTTCCATCGTACCTTGCGCTTCTCTGGGCCTTCGGCTGGGGTGGGAAATCAAGGGAGAACCCACGTTCTGTGATATCTGGATTCAACTCTCCTTGTAACACCCTTTTGGCTCTCAACACCTGGTCTTTTCTCTCAATGTCTTTGATGCTGTCCAGTGACGACCTGGAGGTGTTTGCCTCTTCCCGTTCAGACGGCTCGCTCGATATCGATGTCATCGAATAATCCATGGTGCGCCCTTCTGGAGACGAACCAACCACCATTTCTCGCTGTACCAACTTGAGTATACCAACTTAGTCACCCTCTGCTAGGCCTTTCCAGCTGTCAAGAAAACACATCTACTCCCTCACCATGTTTTACTCCCCAAATTATCAGCCAATACAGAGGTTGCAAACGAAAGCAGGAAGGAACGCGCTTCGCTCTCGCCCTTTGCAGCGTGCGTGCGTGCGTGCGTCGCTGGTGTGAGTGAACGGGATACGAAACGGCAGCACACCACCAATCAGCCAGGCCTGCAATGGGGGTGTTTTTTTGGCAATGTGTGTTGCTTCCTTGATTTCTGCTACCTTGCTTTTTTCTTACTTGAGGGAGTTTTGGCCTTTATTTCGCTCAATCTGGTATTTCGTACAATAAGAAATAGTATCTACGAGGAACAACTTCTCGCGTCTACTCGGGCATGTTTCTACATGGTTGGAAATAGATACCTGTATTTACAAATAATCATATGAATGGGTAAATTCATGAGATATCAATGAAGACATCAGTGCAGACCCTCCCGTAACAAAAAAGCAACAACTAAATAAAGCAGTAAATGAAATTTTCCAGGGGAGGTGGGTGGTTGGGGGTGGATGTGAAGGAAGATAAAGAGAAAAAAAAGAGAGCAAGCACTTGGCAATTAAAACAGTAATACATCCGTCATGTAATCGTTTCCGTTTTTGTGTAAAAAAAATGTTCAGTCAAAGGGGGAAAGCGGCTGCAGTAGCTATAAAACTGAAGTCTGTTGGGCGGGTGCTTAGTTCTTCTTGGTCTTCTTCTTGGAAACCTTCAATGGGGTCTCGAGCACCTTGAGGATCTCCTCATCCTCAATCTTCTTGTCGGTGGAGACAGAAGCAATGTCGAAGGATGGGCCGGCAAACTTGATGTTACCGTTGGCGGTGACGGCGACGGTGGTGTAGAACTGGGCAATGGCCTCACCTTCCTTCTCGTGCATGACGTCGTAGGCGATCATCACATTGTGGGAAACACACTCCTGGAGACCCATTCTGCCCTTGGTTGGGTCAGCGAGGTTTCTGGTGGAGTATGGGAACACAGAGGCCTTCTCCTTGATCTCGTTGAGCACGTTACGGGAAGCCTTGAGCTTGAGGGCGTAGTTGTTACCGGTGAGCTTGTAGATGGTGGTTCTGGTCTCGGCCTGCTTCACCTTACCATCGCCGGTGGAGATCAGGATGTCCAAACCGTACACCTCGGCATCGTCAAACTTGCAGGTGGAGACGGAGGCCTTCTGGGACTCGGATGGGTTGATGATCACCTCCTTTGGACCGTTCAGCACGTTACGCTCCTGGTTGTGAGTGAGCATACCCTCGAGTGGGGTGCAACCGTACACCTTGGCAACCTTGTCGACGATGTTAGTCACATCCCAGTTCTTCTTGCCGGGAGCCAAGGTTCTGATGGCGGCCTCAGAGGCGTAGTGGGCAGCGGCCAAGAGGTCGGCAACCTTGCCGGTCACCTTGCCGCCAACAACGATGGTGTCAGCAAGGATGGATGGGAAACCATCAACGTGGGCACCGAGCTGGATCTTGACAACATCACCCTCCTTGAGCTCAACGTTGGATGGGTCCTCGGCGTTGATTGGAGAGAGGTGTGCAGCAACGTTGTTGGGGGAGATGGAGGTTGGGAATGCAATACCCTTTGGAATCTTGCTGGTCTTCTTGTTGTTGTAGATCTCACCGAGCTTCTCCTCGAGGAGCTCGTCACCGGCAACACAGATGTCGTACACCTTAGCACCGGCAACACAGAGGGTCTTCACATGGGCCAGAGCTGCAGCAGAGATCTCTCCGGCAGTTCTGTACTTCTGAATGACATCAGAGTTCTTGATGGAGTTGTCAACAACTGCAAGTTGGTGGGAATTAGTAAGAGTTCACGCGCGAAAGGCAAATAAATAAAAATGACAAAAAAAAAGCGCCAAAAAAAACTCCATTCTTTGCAGCCTCATCTCGTCTCATCTCTCATCTCTCATCTCTCGTCCTCATCGCTTCTCACTGAGCAAGCAGCACCATGAAAAGAGAGATTCCAGATATTGAAAACACAAAGAAAGTAACGTGTACTCACCCTTCTCGGTAACTTTTTCGGTAGACATTTTCTTTGTAAACAATTGCACTTTTTCTAGAGCTATGGCCCAAACTCTAAATAGCCTCTTGAGCGTGCTCTTCTACTATATACTTTGCTCATCTGAGGTAAGCCTTTGTGCTTGCCCAGCGTCTGACAGCATGAAAATTCCTCGGCCTCAGTAGTTGAGAGCCCCACTACCTCTTTCCTCTGGTGATAAAGGTAGTGTAGAAGATAATTGTTCCATTTCCGGTAATGTGTTGAATCGCGCTTGAGGGTTTAGTCACAATGCATCACCGCATGGTGTATGGAGGGAGGAGGGATCATTATCGGTGAAGTGAAAAATGTGAAAAAAAGAGCAGTGAAAAAAAAGCTCGGGGAAAATTCCTAGGCATTGGTTGAGTTGGGTACCCAAAAAAATGTTTTCCAAGTTTGTCAGGAGTTTCAGCACTAGTTGGGTGAAGCATGCGTCTGATAAGAGCAGGTTTGTGCCGTCCTCCGGCACCTATCCTAAGGGCTTCGCTGTAGGGGCCTCTCACTGTGGAGTCAAGAAGAATGGAACTCTGGACCTTGCGATTCTCAAGTCTGAGTTTCCAGCAAGCGCTGCGGCGGTATTCACACAGAACAAATTCAAGGCGGCCCCAGTTGTGGCATCCAAGAAGGTGTTGGATACCAGTTTGGGCCAGGGCATCAGAGCCATCGTTGTGAATAGTGGATGTGCCAATGCCGTCACCGGTGAAGGCGGCCTGAAGGATGCAAACTCCATGATCGATACTGTTGATAATTCTGTTGGTGCTGAAGGCCCTTTCCAGTCGACTCTGGTGATGTCCACGGGTGTCATTGGTCAGAGGCTACCAATTGACAATATTTTGAATGGGATCCCAAAGCTGGTTGCAGGTGGATTGGGCTCCGACCACGAGCACTGGCTCACTTGTGCCAAAGGTATCATGACTACCGATACTTTTCCCAAGCTTGTTTCCAAATCCTTTGAGATAAACGGTACAACTTACTCGTTGGCCGGCCTGGCAAAGGGTGCTGGCATGATATGCCCCAACATGGCCACGTTGCTTGGTTTCTTTGTCACAGACGCACCTGTAGAACCCAAGGCGCTCCAGAGCATCCTCTCTCATGCTACTGACAGATCGTTCAACTGCATTTCTGTGGACGGTGACATGTCCACCAACGACACCATTTCTGCCCTGGCCAATGGTGCTGCTGGTGGAGAGCTCATTACTGCCTCCTCAGCTCACTACAGTATTCTTGAGAAAGAGATCACTGCCTTCGCTCAGGAGCTCGCACAGCTGGTGGTGAGGGACGGAGAGGGTGCCACCAAGTTCATCACCATCAATGTCAAGGGTGCTCTATCGTACGAGGATGCAAAGCAGGCCGCTTCATCCGTTGCCAACTCAGCTCTTTTCAAGACGGCTATGTACGGTAAGGATGCTAACTGGGGACGTATTCTGTGTGCCACAGGCTACGCTGAGGTCCATGTGGAGCCAACCAAGACAAACGTCTCTTTTATCCCCACTGACGGAAGCGCAGAGCTCAAGTTGTTGGTGAATGGAGAGCCAGAAAATGTGGACGAAGAGAGGGCCTCAGAGATTCTGAAGGCTGAAGATCTCGAGATACTCATCGATCTGGGGACTGGTGGTGACGGTAGTGCCGTCTTCTGGACATGTGACTTTAGTCATGAGTACGTCACCATCAACGGTGACTACAGATCGTGACCCTGAATTGAATGGCTTCCCGTGATAGATGATAACTGCATGTGTAAATTATTTTTCAAACTATGTATGTTTATTTTCTGAAGTTGAAGTTGCATGTGCCTATATATGTTCAAATGCATAATCTCATTTTCCAAGTTATCTCCTGCATGAAGAGACCGTAAATCTATCCAAAAACACCTTTCATGCCAAGAAATTCACAACCAAAAAAAAAACAGAGAGATAATACCAATGATGAAATTATTCACTAAAATAAAAGCATAAGTTAACTCCAAAAAAATATTGGTGGGTTAAAATAGAATTGACGACTCGCTATTAATTTATTCAACTTTAGTGCTATATATATGTTATCATGTACAACTTAAATGTTACCCGGATATTTAACCCCATAGGGTGCCTCAGTCTATCCACCATAAACAATTGTACCTGACATATGCTGATAACCGTGTGGAGAACGAGCCATCAACTGGAGTACGAGCTATCAACCGGAACACTCGCTACAGATCCAGGCAATGGCTATCGCCTTAATTAGTTGTCAATAGCTTAACAAATAATAATATTTTCTGTGGGTCGTCTGGGTTCCGGTTACTCTTGTGTGCATAAGACAATATGAACAATAACTTCTTTGAGGATGGTCGCCAGGCCCCTCCTGCTCAGCAACAGCAGTCACAACCACCACCACCACCACAACAGCAACAGCAGCAGCAGCAACAACAACAACAGCAGAGGCAGCAAAGACCACAGAGACAGCCTGGGCAAGGTACACCAAACTTACAGATGATACAACAACAGCTTGCGAGCCTTCCACCTCCTCAGCAGGAGCAGCTGTTGAGACAGCACCCCCAACTGAGCATGCTACTTCAACATGCACGTCAACAACAGCAACAGCAGCGCCAACAACAACAGCAACAACAGCAACAACAACAACAACAGCAACAGCAGCAACAACCACACCGGTCTATGAGTCCAGGGATAATGCAGTCTAGCCCACAGCCGACCCCGCAGCAACTAACGGGCCAACAGAACCCACCCATGGGGGTAATGCGGTTGCAGGGCAACATGATGGTTCAGTCAGGTATGCAACATGGGGGCCCTGGGATGCAATTACAACGTCCGGGGCAAATGAAACAGGAGCAACCTGATATGCCAGGAGTGATGAGCAGGCAGCAGATGGTTGGGCAGGGCCAGGCTGGAGTTCCTGCACAGGCATCTGGGGCGGGTCCTGTGAGAAACCAGAAGAAGAAGGGTCCTGGAGCTACACCTGTTATGCCGCCTCAGGGTCCAGCAATGACCCTGGATCATGGCAATGGTGTTGATCCACACATGGGGGTTCCCGATGGTGCCCACAACCTCCTGAGGGATCCACCACCACCTGGAGTGCCGATGGCTGCTCCTCCAGCTGGTGTGCCTCATGGGATGACTCCGGGGCCAATTCAACTGGAACCGCTCAAGGAGCCCAGGTATTGGTCCAAGTTGCTCATAAATGAGGGCAAGCCCGTGCCAGCGGGTGTCCAGCTGTACGAGCAGCTGTTGGACAGGGACATTCATGACCAGGAGTTGGTGCGGAAAGAGGGGATAGTGATGCAAAACAGAGAGCTTTTGACGAGACTCCTGAAAGACCTGAAGTACTACAACGACCTGAAGATGTCGAGGCTCAGGACGATTCATCTGCAAAGCAGTGGCAAAGAGGGGGAGAGCATCTGGGGCGAAGGGTACGAGGGATATGGGAATGGGTTCACCAACAACAGCGTGACACACATTGTTCTGCCGCAGTACCGGATGAGGAATTCGCGTATACCTGAGCAATACATCAGTGAGGCCGAGCTCCAGAAACAGGCCCAGCAGCCGGAAGAACTCGTTCCAATAAGGCTCGAATTCGACATCGAGAGAGACAAGTTTAAGTTCAGCGACACGTTTCTATGGAACTTGAACGAGAAGGTGTTCACGCTGGAGAAGTTTGTTGCCCTACTTTCGGAGGATTATAAGTTCAAGAACCCACTATATTCGGGCCTGGTGCTGAACGCCATCAAGGAACAACTGGGAGAGTACCAGTCAATGTCCCAGAAGCGTAAACCGGGAAGGACGGGGAACAGTTTGGATATGCGTATACTGATCAAGCTGGACATCACGGTCAGCAACAACCAGCTGGTGGACCAGTTTGAATGGGATATCAATAACCCCGATAACAATCCGGAAGAGTTTGCGCAGGTGATGTGTGAGGAAATGTCGCTTCCAGGGGAGTTTGCAACGGCGATCGCACACTCGATCAGGGAGCAAATCCAGACGTTCGTGAAGGCGCTCTACTTGGTTGGATATCAGTTTGATGATACCCCTGTTGAGCAGGATGAGATTCGCAACTGGTTGCGGGCTCCCATAGCGGATAACAACGTGTTGAGAAGCAGACCGCTTTTGGCAGACTATACTCCATCATTGTTGGAGGTATCACTCAACGATATTGAGAGATTGGACAAGGATAAGGAAAGGGAATCCAGAAGGAAGAGAAGAGGCCAAGGAAGAGTTGGCAGGAGGGGCGCCCCTAACCTGCCTGACCTGTCTGATGTGCCCAGAACTCTCAGGACACCTGTCCCCACTACGGTGCTACCAGGTGGTGTTGACCTTGGGCCATCTGCCGACTCATATTTGGAGAGTATTCTATCAGTGGAAACGCCAAAGGCACAGCTGCTGGCGCTGGAGAGAGAGAAACAGAGGCTGCTCCAGGAGAGGCTCAATGGTGCGGAGGCGGAGGCGGTATCTGGAGACAGCGCTGCTGATAGTTTCACCGCTCTCTCATCGGTTAGGGCCACGCCTCCGTTGGCAAACAAGAAGGTGTCGATCGTGCACGATTACGGTTCGTCGATGCTAGTGACGATCAAGCTGAAGCAGTGAGATAAAATGTATAGTATGTATAATTTAAGTTTTTATAGATCACCTCAATCAAATGTTCACGAACACCAGTATATCGTTATGTCTCTATGCGTTGCACGAGCCTGCAACATATATCTAACCACCCACCGTTCACCTCATATTTTTCAACACACCCACCCACAAACACACACCCTAATTTTTTTTTTACTGACATGATCTTCTTAGGAGAAACAGTCGTACACCCAAGGTGGGACCGACCGTCCCTCACGGCGTGCCATCACGGCCTATAGCTGTGCTTGCTTGTGTGCTCTCCTCCTGCCAGCCATGCTCTGCTCTGCTCTGCTGCTGTCCGTGCTGGCTCTCCTCCTTGCCCTCCCACTGTGGGGTGCCCACCTTGTATCGCGTGCGCAACAGCCCAAGGAGGCTGAGCCTCTTGCCGAACCTCAACGGACCCCATCCGCCTGTAAGCTGCACACAGACGCCAGCCAGCCAGCCCTGCCAGGTAGCGCTATCTTACCTGCCAGCTCTTCCGGCAGGCATTCCAAGCACCTAGGGGAGGTTCCTGCCCACCGTCTTGCTGCCTACACTCCTTCCACCCTCCCCATACGGTGGCGGGTATCGGGCTAATCACACATGCACCCGAAACGACGTGGGAGGATCAGCCTTGGCAGTGCCTCTTTCACTGCGAGTGTCCCGGGGAATAGTGAGGGGGCCAAACAGTGGAGTTATTATTAGTCAAGCGATGTGTGATGTTGGAACTCTGTAGAAAACACAACAGAAGGAGGTTACGATTTGCAACCGGATAGGAGTTGATAAGAATACTCTCCATTATACATATACATTCATCCACGTTGGTATATATATATATTTATATATATAAACCATCTATCGTCTATCTATCCACACATCTAATCATCCCTGTATATAGCTGCATATTTGCGCATATAAAATGGTTGACTACCAAAAGGTGAGTTTGCAATGGTGCAACGGCCCCATATTAGTGGGCGAGACTTCAGTTTCGGCTTGACTTGATTGATGGAGTTTGCTTTCATGGTGCGGTTTGCCTGGGACTTGTTGTATTCCTAGTTCTTTGTTGTTGTGTGTTTAAATACTAACTAATACGTCATCTAGTTGGAGGAATACGCGCATGGGGACATGCCGGAGCATGGGGATATTGAGCTTCGCAATATAGATGGGTCTTCAGACTCACATGAAAGGCAAACGCTATTACTATCATCGTTTGACGACGAAAATGATATAGCGCACAAGTTGGATGCTGGTCTCTACGATGCCTATGACGACGAGGCTCCAGAGGAAGAGGACACGAGGATACAGGGCAACGGAGAGAGCCGGGCGGTGGTGGCGGGCGACCTACAGAACGCTCTATTCACAGGAGATATAGTGATAGGTTCGGGTGAGCGGGTGGGCCATGCCGTGGGCAGCAACAATGATAACACAGTCGTCACATCCTCAGCAGTGAGCAGAAACAACTCAGCCAACACAACCTCAGATTCACAGGCGTCACCTGTATCAGGAGCAACAGCTGCCGAGAATACAGGCTCGGAGCGTCTGCCTTTGATCACAAGACTGGGAAATAACCTAAGGAGTCGCCCAATGATAGACCAGCTCTTCCGCCTCGGGAGATCGGCTAGCTACCACGGCCAGACCATGGGACAGGGAACAAACAATGACGGCGTGTTCAACAACTTAATGGCAAAGCCAAATAGAAATGGTGAACACGAGGAGGAGCCTCTTCCATCGTATGAAGAGGCAGCCGCAGACTCAACGCCGCCATACTGGGAGTCATCGGTGATGGCTGCTGGATACGATGAGGAGGTGTTTGTGGATGGTCTACCTGTGGGGAACTTTGTGAATTTTGCATGGAACCTGCTGGTTTCCTCCTCTTTCCAATTCCTTGGATTCGTCATCACTTACTTGCTACATACATCCCATGCCGCAAAGGAGGGCTCCAGGGCCGGCTTGGGTGTCACCTTCATGGTGTATGGCTACAACGTCATTCCCGACGCGTACACCGGAAATGGCTCAACGGGCCAGAGATTTGAGCCAGAATCGCCCAACGACTATGACATCACAAACGACAACACAAGAACAGGCTCTCTGGATAACTTTGAAAGCAACTTGGTTGCTTCGGCATCTTCAGCAGCCTCAGATCTCGCCGTCGAGGGAGGCTCCAAGCTTGCTGACACTCCGATATTTGCTTATGCCCTGATTGCTCTGGGTCTATTTTTGGTGATAAAGTCCATCATCGGTTATCATAAGGCTCGCCAGATGGAGAAGGTGATCTTGCATCCTGCCACTAGTTACGTCCCACCCGCACAGGTAACGGAGGAGGTGTGAGCAAACAACCTTTGCGCAGACTTTTTTTTCTTGTAATACTATTTTGTAGTTGTGCTTGCATATAGTTGCATCATAAGAACCAGGTTGGGATACTGAGTTCTTGTCTAGGTTTTGGTTCCAGGTTTTTACTTTATTCCTCCTTTTTTTTCCCCCCCCCTTCCCTTTTGGTTCAACAGCACGAGTTACCATTGATGGTGCATATGTTTTTTTTAACCCTAGAAATTTATTAAATGAACAATACATGCAGGTTGATAAACCAAACTTTTGATGCCTAATATACACACTGTAACACCCCTCCCCTCTCTCTCTTTGCGATCATCCCATGATGGTCAACATCTTCTCGTACACCGTGAACACTATACCACCACTCAATACCAGTCTTCCGAGTCTGGGGGTGGCACCCTTCCAGAAGGTCATGAGTCCCTCTTCTCTGAAGATCTTGACAAAACAGTCAAAGGTGGAAGAGTAGAGCTTGTTGGCATCCAGAGCCTGTATCCTGGTCTTGACAGTGTCAATAGGCATGGTGGTATACACGGTCACCACACCAACGAATGCACCCAGGGCAAACGTGAGACCAGATGAAAGTGGCTGGCCCGCACTCGTACCACTAGCCTGTTGGAGCATGGTCTTGATAGCATTGTAGGCACCCAGTCTCACGGCAGAATTTGCTCCCTGTCTCAGAGAAACTGGGAGAACACCTGCATAGATACCCTTGAAGCCCAAGTCCTTTATTAGCCTTACTGTGCCTGCAATACCGCCCGTTTGATACTTTGGCTTGGGACTCTGCCTGTCGTCGATCATAGCTGTCTTAATGGCTTCAGCCGGGGTAACTGCCACAACAGACTCCAAGAGACCCGCACCCAAACCCGCAAGCACACCTCTTGGCCCGGAGAGCTTTCCATCTCTATCAGAGAGGATCTTCTTGATGAAGTCAAACCCAAGGAATCTCACACTAGCCTTGGCCGTGTTTCCAACAACAAAGGCGGGACATCCAGTGTACAGAGCGCCAACACCTTGTGTCCTGGCGACATTTCTAATCAAAAGAAGTGGATTTCTGGACATCTGTGATGACTTGTCAACCAACTGCAGCCTGGTCTTTGCAAACTCAAAGGGGTACTATGCATTTTGTTAGAGCTCCAAATCGGGACTGTTAGAGATGACTGAAAATGTCCACTTACCGTTACAACACCTTCAATCGCACCGGCAACACCACCCGCTATAAACGATTTGAAAGGATCGGGCTGTCGAAAGGGTTAGTACAGCTGCAACAGATGGAAACGGTCTACACCTAAGACACCAGAGGATGGAGGACCAAAGATACGCGGTTCGAGCTCTCTGCAGCACGCATACTCACCTTTTTGGGCCCTGTACTGTTTGACTTTGACATCCTACTCTGAATTTGTTCAAACTGTGACTTGTAATGCAAATGTAATATACTCCCAATAAGTTATACAAATAAACCATCTCCATTATGGCCCATCTATGACTAACCGTACTGAATAAAAACGCAGGTGAAATATTCCAAGTAGTGCATGGACTAACCGCTGCAGGCACCTGCACGTCTCCTGTACCGGAGGGAGGGCCATTCACCTGGTGAGTTGAATAGAGGAGAGAAAGAGAGAAGGCATGAGAGTGCTGGAGTTGTAGTTCAATTAATTACTCTTCATCACTTTCACCTGCAAACTCCTCGACTAACAATTCCCCAGTTGGGAGAGAAGAACCGGTAGAGGCGGCGGCTGAACTGCCCACATCCTTGGAGCTGGAGATGTCCTGAACAGGTTCTGTGGCCGGGGTTGCGCCTTCGGTAATGTCCTCAAACTCGTCATCATCAATGTCGTAGTCATCATCATCTTCAAATTCATCATCCTCTGCTTCTTCCTTGTCTTCTTTTGCTTGCCTCTCAGCCAACTCAGCATAGTAGGCCGCAAGGGCGTCTTCGGCCTGCCTCTCCTTGGACACCGAGCCAGTGGCATTAGTCCGAGCGGAAGCAGAGTCTCCATGTTCTGCAAAACCACTGGTATTTTCAGTAGTCGCAGGTGACCCTTCCTTCACACTCACTTCCCTGGCAGAGGCTGGTTCGGTGCCAGGCTCCAGCTTGATCTCGTCCATATCCTCCGTCTTCACTTCATCCTTAACCACCACATGGTCCTCACCATCGAGCTTCCCAAGAGATGACTTTCCAACGGTACTCTCGACATGCCACGAGGGAAGGGCGTTTTGGCGCAGCTTCTCGCTTTTTCTTTCCCTGTCCTCCTGCTCTCTGAGGATGTTCTCATCGTTGGCTGTAATTCTGACATGGAGAGTAGCCTGTGCGTTTCTAGATGCCGACTCTGAGTTCGTATTACCGGTCTGGTTCTTGGAGGTTTTCGTCGAGACGGAGTAGGAGGCAATAGATGCAGACTGGGCGGGCACTGCGCGCGTAAGGGCGGTCTCAAAGGTGTTGTCTTCGATGAAGGCGTCATCGATTTTCTTCAAATATGAGATGATCGGCTCAAACTGACTCATCAGCTTGGCAAGCTTCTTCTGCCTTTTCTCTGCCTGAATTCCCGAATCATCCTCTGTGAGAATACCCTCGCAAATGGTACATATGAAGTGCGTCTTATCCGGGGAGAGCATAGAGAGGGCATCCAACTGTGAGTACTTGGACCTGCACCTGGGGCAGATATAGCCCTGTGGCTCACTATCATGGGACATCTCATCTCTGAGTAGCTTGACGATGGAATGCATTTTCCACTTGATGGAGTCTATGGCCTCGATGAAATGGATGTAGTAGTATGTTCTGGTGAGCAGTCGCTGCTGGGGGCCCTCTTCCTTCTGCACATGACTCGTGAGTATTCGATCTTCCACCAACTTATTACAAAGTGCTCTCATGTTCTTTCGCTGGATCCCCAGGAGGTATATAAGATCGTCCTCTGAGAGGACAGAATGCATCAGAATCGCATCGATGATGAGGATGTATTGCTTGCCGTAGAAGGCTCTTGTGACAAAGCGCAGAAGCGACGATACCAAAACTTCTTCCGACGACATCCTGCAATCGACTGTTGTGGTGAAATAATAACGACTCGTGATCGCCAGTACAGACCCTTGGAGGTATAATTCACTTGCCTTTTCAACTATACTTGGTCCACCATTATGGAAAGCTGTACGTGCAACTGGAGAACCTGTGGATTATCGATCGACACACTACTTCAGACATACACAGTAAAATAACCCACAGGCCCTTCCTCATACAGAGATGGTCCCTTGGCCCAGTTGGTTAAGGCATCGTGCTAATAACGCGGGGATCAGCAGTTCGATCCTGCTAGGGACCATTTTTTTTAGCTTTTTTTTTTTTGCTAATGTGAATAAACTGATGCAGAAGAGTACGTTATAGCATTGATTGTTTGTCGTGATATATATAATCTTTGATTGTTTCTTCTCTTGTGATGTTTTTGTCCATTTTTACAGATAATTTATTGAGCAAGCCCAGAGGTCTCTCCACATGCTTACTCTCAGTTCTGGTGTTTACTCTCTCGTAAGCACTAGCAAATACTCCCTCATACTCCTCATACTCCTCATACTCCTCATACTCCTCATACTCCTCATATTTCTCGTACCCCTCAGATCTGTATCTATTTACTATCAACTTCCAATAAGCATATCCACATGGGGTAAATAAACACAAGCTTGCCCTTCCCCTCGCTAGCGTGCCGGCCAACCACCTCCTTCCCAAGCGATATCGCCGTGGTCTCCTACATCTCATGCCTAGTATTCTGCCCCTGCAAAGGGGGCAGCGGCACGATTATGCGAGAATGCGGTGTGTCGTCACTCAGCATTAAAGCAGGGCTCTCTCTTAAGATGTGTGTTGTGTGGATCGACTGCGTGTGTATGTGCGTGTGTGTATACAGAGGGGAATCCTGTTTAGGCTGTGCATGATCATCACTCTGGGAAATGACTCGTCTATGAAACAGATCCCACCACGTTGTTTACTCGCTGTAGTTCTCTATTTATATACTTATATACATTTATATATTTTAATATCTCTTGTGTGTGGAGGTACAGGGAGCTGTATCGATATATAAACAGGCATTTATACACTTCAGCATGGGTCTTGGGGTGAAGGAGCCGAAGTGGCATCCTTTGGATGTCACCGGCACGGTGGTGATGATGGTGAGCCCTGTAAAGAACGACGACAATCACACCACTGCCAGCACTATCTTTAACGAAGATCACAACAATACCAACCACGATAATAATAACAGCAACCATGAGCATGTTAAGGACTCCTCACACTCCCAGGCTGACACCATGAGTACGCTCACGGTCAAGACCACCAAGAACGGCATCATCTTGAGTCCACAGCCCCACGACGATCCCAACGATCCTCTCAACTGGCCTATCTGGAGGCGTGATCTGGCCCTACTGGTAGTAGGATTCCACTGCTTCATCGGTGGTGGACAGACCTCCATCCTGGCGGCTGGTTTGACCGCCATTGGCACAGAGTACGACAAGACACCCTCCACCACGGCCTACCTCGTGGGTGGGTTCATGCTCTCTATGGGTGTTGGTTCCATCTTCGCCGCACCCACCGCTGTGCTCTACGGTAAGCGGCTGATGTACCTGGTGGGGATTCTTACTGCACTCGCAGGGTCTCTCTGGGGAGCAAACACTCACTCGTTTGGTTCCCTTATGGGTTCTAGAGTTCTCATGGGTCTCGGGTTTTCCACTTGTGAGTCCTTACCATCATCCACCATTGCCGAAATTTACTTTGCCCACGAAAGAGCTTATAGACTGGGTATATATACCATGCTCCTCCTCGGAGGCAAAAACATCGTTCCTATGCTCGCATCCTTTGTGTTTCAAAAGCTATCCTTACACTGGTTGTACTGGATTCTCTCCATCATCTTGGTCATCAACTTCTTGCTGACATATTTCTGTGTTCCGGAGACCTTTTGGGATAGAACCCCTACCCCTGACAAGAGGTCCAGGGAAGAGACCAAAGCTGCCAGGGAGGCATTCCAACTGGTCCACAGAGATTCCATGAACTCGATGCATGTTCCCAATTCATTTGCACTGCATAGACATAGCACAGACAACCTCAGCCGTATACACACACTGGATTCCTCTATAGACTTAGAGAGCGGCCACCATGCCGGGTTGGCCACCGAACCAATTGGAATAACAGCAAATACCCACCCAGCAGAGCGTCCACCACCGGAGGTGTTCGTGAAAAAGACCTACGTGCAAAGATTGAAGGTGACTTCAGGAAGTCATACCAGAGATAAGTGGTGGATGGTTGCTGCTCGTCCATTTGTGCTACTGGCTTACCCCCCCGTTTTGATGGGGTCATTGCTCTATTCATTTGCCGTCGTGTGGTTGATCATGATTGGTGAAACCATCTCTCACATATTCACTAGACCTCCATACGGGTACTCGCAGGTCATCATTGGTCTGTTTTACGTATCACCCTTTCTGGGAAGTATTCTAGGATCTTCGGTGGCTGGAAGGATTTCCGATATCCTGGTGAGAGCTTTGGTCAAGAGGAATAAGGGAATCTACGAGCCAGAGTTCCGGCTGATGATGGTGATACCGGTGTTCTTCACCGTGTGTATTGGCCTGATGGGCTTTGGCTGGTCTGCACAACTCCACGATATGTGGATCGTTCCGGTGATTTTCTTTGGCATCTTGGGCTTTGGATGCTCACTCGCATCAACCACCGCCATCACATACACTGTAGACTCCTACAAGATGTTTGCGGCCGAGGCCCTGGTCACGGTGAATGTGATGAAGAACGTGCTGGGTTTCATCTTTTCCCTTTTCAACAACTCCTTCAATGATTCTAAGGGCTCCAGAGCCGCCTTTGTTACTTTTGGAGGCGTGCAGATCTTCCTCTGTATTTTGGCAATTGGCGTGTATTTCTATGGCAAATGCTTCAGGGCTTGGACAGACAAGAAAGAGCTGATGAAGTACTTCTACGTACGCGACCACGAAGAAGTCCAGGAGAGGGACGACAATGGAACCCAGGAGAAGGCAGGGGCAGAACAACAGCCTATCAGCTCTAGCGAGGAATCTTAGGCGATACACCCGCTATGCTCATGAGCCGTGATTTCAGCATTGTATACACATTTTTTGTGACTAGTTCCATCTGACCAGTTCCATGTAGCCGTCGTCACCGTTGCACGAACTTGGTTTTTTTTCTTCTTTTTGGGTTTCTCGTTTTGGTTTTGTTGCAGCTAATATAGCGTTCTCTACGGTATCAATAAATTCTCTTTTTGGAATATTCGCTGCATAGCCTTTTTTCTGTTGGCCATCGCTGGTCGCAACCAAATTAAAGACGAAACGTGATTGAATTGGGCAAATGAGATGCATATCTCCAAACTCATATGTATACGTCGTGGTCCATAGACAGCAAGGACACAACAGAACGTATTTGGAAGCGACTTGAGTGCTTTTCCAACGAGGACATGATGCGGGACATAAGTCCCAAAGGCAAGTTGCTTGCGGGATTGAGTGTTACGCACAAAATATCAAGTCCAGACGTTTTTAACCTTGAATTCCAGGAAATATTTCCTTTAATGGATGAAATATTCGCCCTGGCTGATTCTTTTGACCTACATATGCACGCGGCAAGGGGGCTTTGATCTTAGGCGATTTGCGCTCTAAGCCTCCACAAAAAGTACGGATGCATTTCTGATTAGTCTGCGCAAAGCTACTGGGCCCTGATCCAACTTTTTTTTTTTTGGAATTGAATATAGCAAGCAAGCCAATCTGATCTCCCATAATATCGACCATCCATTCCTTTGCACTTGTCTGCGCATAGGGGGTCGCACACAGCCAGCGCAAGTCCAAGCAGGCCAAGGAGACATTGCATGGGCGACTTCAAACGGTACAGGGATGACGTAGGAGTATACATCATGGAAGGAAGAAGAGGAGCGTGCATAGAGAGAGAGAATGAGAGGGGAGAGTGATTCAGTCTGTGCAACCTTGTTCATGCAACGGAATTTGCAAGCCTATTCTGTGACTAGTGAAAAAAAGCGAAAAACGATATACATGTAAATACATCAAGAGTGGCCTGTTGTCAGGCTGAGCGCCTAACCCAAGCCCAAGCCCCATACCGGTGAGCTGGAGAGGATACGCCGGAGACGAGAGGCATCCTTAAGCGGTCCCAAGCGGACCAAGCAGTCTAAACAGTTGCAAGCGGGCCAGGGATACTCAACCGGCACAGGCAGACTCAAGCGGCCCAAGCAGCCCAAATCACGCTCACAATCAAAAACCCAAATCAATTCGCCTTTCGGATAACTCAACGCCTAAGCATCGCCGCAAGGTGTCTAGAACCAGCCATTGGGTCCCCTGCATGCGTGCCCCAAACGCATTCTGCCCATTCAGTCTGATCCCCTTGTAAGAGGCGCGTCTTATCATGCAGGAGGATTGTCGCGAGGGGTACTGCACAACGGTTTATGCCAGCAGCAATTTCTACCGGCAGCAAACTAAGGTTCACACACCCAGACACCTTTTTTTGACTTTTCTGAGGATTGGGTATGAATAGAGAATGAAGTAATATCATGCATGCTTCTGCGGTGTTCCTTGCGTCGCAGGAGCCAAGTGTATAGCAAACGGTGTGTCAATAAGCCCCCCTTAAGCTTTTAGATCTACGCATTCCAATTCGATTTTGTCCTAATGGGTAATTTATTGATTTAACGATGTTCCGGAATCACTCTCGGCCGTCGTTGGGATACCAGATGTTCGTAGTTGACCCACTGTTTTACTATGCAATTGCATCAAAATGCCCGCTCGGCATGGGATGGGCTTTATCCCTTGCTCAATGGCCACACCATTCTGTGATTTCCTTCATTTCGGGCAGGTAGTTTTCCTCGAGCAGAAAGAATATCCGCTTGCGACATCTGTGTCTGTAGAGCCTATGGATCTATAAAAACCTCTACCGATCTCTCTTCTCATATTGTGGTTTCCTCTTGGATATTCAGGCACCACCAGCACTAGTCATATTTCCCCATCTTCATCCAATCTCACAATCACTTTCAACATGCTCGCTCCAAAGTTCCTCACATCTTCTCTCGTTTTGCTGGGATTTCTCCTTAGCTTTGCATGCGCCAACTCTCCAAACTTACCAAACTTTGGACTGACCGTCGACAAGCCTGGTTTCCCATTTGACCATGCCAGCATCAAGATCAAGGACGGGTGTCTTGGTGTTTTCCCCAATGCCACTCTGTGTAACCTTTGGCTTGATGGCGAAGGAAAGCTCTGGGAGGCCAGCAACCCCAAATGGGGCTCCTCTCACGGTGGAAGACCTATCAGTGTTGCACCCGGTGCAAAAGTGACCGCAGGCCAGGGCGAGCCATCCCCAGGATTTGGCATTGGAGGCTCAAAGCTCTCCTTTGGAGCTACCAACGACTGGTGCCTTTGTCCAGCAGGACCAGCTTCCTGGGAACTCTTCAGTGGTTTTTTCCCCTGGTGTACTCCAATCGGCCTGGATGCATACCACTTCTGAGTGTCTCGACCACCTCACATATCACTTTGAGGCTTGGAACTAACGCCCCAACAATACCGTTTGTCGTTTTTTCCATCTGTCCTTTCTTTGCTTGTTTTCAGTTCGGTCTGTTTTTCTTTGTTTGGTTGTTTGCGTTTTGTGTTTGGTTTTGGCTTCATCAAGATGGGTTGCACTAGATGAGACTTAAATTCGAGCTGATCTCCACATCTTCTCTCGACTTCGAGGCGATAGCTTATAGTTAGTTCATAAAAGTTCTTTGTCCTTCTTCAACTATGACTGACGTAGTCATGTCCCAATCTATTGGTGATATCGCCCAACCACACTATCCAAGGGAAAGAACAGGTTGGGTGATTTCATAATTGTTAATCTTAACCGGTAGTGCATCAACGGTTAAATTCATCAACTTGCCGATGCCCTTCGCTGCATAGTGACGCTGTCAACACACCACGGTTTAGCGCCGCTTACTCTAGTAGAAGACGTAAGCTCGTAGTAAAGCCCCATGTGGTTAATTAAACCATCTAGTTGTGGAACAGATAATCTTTTCATTTTGTACTGCTGCTATATAGTCGTAAAAGCAGGAACGCAGCCATGGAGAAGAGCGATAAAGGCGATACTGCGTGTGTCAAATGCAGAACGCGGAAGGTGAAGTGTGATAAGATCAAGCCCAAATGCACAAACTGCAGCAAGTCCGGGGGCGAATGCCGATATGACGAGAGAAAGAAGGCAGGACCCAAGCTGCAACTCCCCAATAGCCAACTGGGGCTGTTTCAAATGGAGATACCAGGCCTTCAACAGACGCAGCGCAACACATCCACCAAACGAAGCAACTCAGCGGACAGCATGGAGATAGACGGTGGTGGTGGTGGTGGTAGGAGGGAAACGGCTGGTAATGGCAGCGGAAATGCATTCGCATCGGGAGACAGAAGCAGAGCCTTCCTGGATGAATATACTCCAGATGGTTGTGTGGAGAGCTGCAGTTTTGGCAACAGCACCACAGAGAGCTCGGATAGGTCGACCCCCGGTGATACTAGGAGCTCTATGCCCTCATCTGTGGAGATGGGCAGTGGTGGGCCATCTCCTGAGGCATTTGACTGCAGTTTCCTCCTTGCACCGGTACAGGGTGAAGACAGAGATTACTTCCATTCGATATATTTTCAGGACACGTTCATGAACTCACAGATGATCCTGAAGGAAAAGTACTTCCGCAATCTGTCGCTTCACAACCCGGCCACGTTGTGTTTGGCTAACTTGATCTGGGCCATTGCATGCGCTGTTTCACCCACTCATAGCTCACTGAGTCCCACATATTACCGGCGGGCACTGAAAGGTATCGAAATGTACGAGGAGTGCATAGACCAGGACCTGAAGCACCTCGCAGACATTGCATATATTCAGACGTTGGTGTTATTTTTCGACTACGAGATCAGAATGTCGCTCAAACGCCAGGCCATGTTGTCTTTGGCCAAGGCCATCAGGGTGTCGCAGATAAGGGTGCTCGACTGCTTAGACTACAAGATGGCCGTTGTGTCGGCGATTCCACCGCCCAGGGATCCTGAGCATGATAGAGGAGACTACAAGCCATGGCAACTACAGGAGGAAAAGCGGAGAGTATTCTGGACCCTTTACAACACAGACAGGTTTTTCGCTCTTGCCTCGAATCTCTCATGCGGTCTCAGCAGGAGTACAATGTACACGAAACTACCCGCCAGTGACCTCTTCTTCCAGTCTGGATTTGAGGAAGAGGAGCTCTACCATCTTGACGATGCCATGATCAAACTGGAAAAGGGCGAGATCCTTCCTGATCTGAGCCGATTTGCCTCCACCTGCCTTTTGGCGACACTCGCAGAGGATATTGCAATATGGTGCAAGAGCTTTTGTGCCCAGGACCGCAGTGTTCTGCTGGATAAGGCTGCCTTCGTGGAGATGGTTGCAAGCATACAGAGGTTTAAGGAGAAGTTGAGAATACTGGAAGAGAGCTTTATCAAGTTTGAGGTGGGGAGGGTGAATGATACCAAGATGGTGACAAGTGTTACTGGTACGCTATTGTTCAAGAGCGTCTGCCTCATATACGGGTCGCTACTCGAGTCTGAGGAGTGGAGCTCATCCTTGGACGAGGACATGAAGAACTTTTATTACCAGTGTCAGAATGACTGTTTCACCGTGACCATGGAAATGTTGAACGTTATAGACCACGAGTCGGTTGCTGATCTGCTCATCGTCAACCCTCTATATCTGTTTGGAGCGCATGTGGTGATCTCATCCATCATGGGCTTTGTCAAAAGCTGGCAGCTCAAGGACAATGGGCTCTCCACACCTGGTCAAATGCCAACTTTGTCCGACAAGGCAACTGTCAATTTACTTCTCAAGGTTTCAAGCGTTACAGATACTCTGCACAAGGTTGCCGAAAGGTGTGTTCTTGCAAAGACATTGGCCCTAGACTGTGACAACATAATGCAACCATTTCATAGGGAGAATCAGTCCCATTGTATTATGGGGGGAAGTTTATGAATTACGCAAAGGAACATCATCTGGTGGCGTACAGAAAACCTGGGTCGCAGCTGGCCTGCACGTACCCTGGGTCACATACAAGCGTATCCACCCACTTTGTTCTTAATTTATTGAATGATATGCAATGACGTGATACTCACTCACCCAACTGTAGATTTTACTGATTATAGTTGTCTCCGCACGAGCCCATCTGTTCTCCCCTGTGTTTAAACCCCCCACACTAAACGGTCTTTTTTTCCCCTGTATCGTCTGACCGGTGTCCGATGGGAATATTGGTCGTGTACGGCTAGATACAGATCTGCGGCTGTAACTTGCATGATATTTATCCGGAGCGAGGAGAGTCCCACCCGACTTCTTCCGCAGATGGAGGGACTATGAGGGTTTACCCCTCTTTGTGGCTGCCGACCGTACCGACCTTGGCCTTGCTACATTTAAGATCGCTACTTATCTGCTGAAACTTGTATTGACAGCAACCCGCAAAATAAAATGGGAACTGTGGTCATTTTTTGGTTGGTTGTGGTTCGCACGCAACAGGTGAGGCCATTATCTCTGTATTGAGGGCACTCACCACCTGTTTTATTGTACTGCATGGCTTAACTTAGTGGGGGAGTGTACCAACCACAAGTTATCGCCGTTGGTCCGCAAAAGTTTAATGCACGCAGAAGGGAAATGCCGGAGTTCCCAAAGGAGAATTGAAGCCCCCCACCCAGTGAAAGAAGCGCCATGCAGAAGCCCCAGTGCAACTTTAGTACGCGCTATGACTGACTACAGTGCATCGGAACAGGAACTCCTTTCCATGTTAAGCCATAGAAGGGTGGGATAATTCTCGCAAGACGCCTATAAGCATTTTTTTTTTTACTTCTTTTGTTCTGTTTCTGATACCCGAGATGAAGCAATTGCTGATCGCTCATCTATGCGTATGATTTTGATGTGAAACGGTTTGCGTTTCATTTTCGGGTAGGGCCCATCAGGCACTCCACTCCGTGTGTAACAACATGAGCGACCTGCAGTCTTTGATGCAAATGCCAAGGATACACGGTATCGCTCTAAATATAGGGTGTTTTCACCACGGAGTGTTTGTTGTCTAATCAGATGTTGAAAGTGTGCCCCCAACAAGTTGAGGAGCTGGATATTCTGTTGTGCACCCAATTCGGAGGTTCCCTCTTTCAAAACCCCGCCATAGCAGGGCGGCTGGTCCGACTGTGTCCCCCATAGTAATAATCTGCCCTTTTCGTCAACGCCCGCCCGGCATAGAAGACGCGCCCAAGCCGCATGAGACGTGTTGCTACCTAGCTCTTCCCCGCCCAAGTCTCTCCATTGCATGGAACACCATCTCCTCCAAATATACAGAGGGAGGAAAGAGCTCGGACGAGTCACAAAAAAGAATTCCAACTCGATCTCTACTAGCCCCAACAGCTTGTTTCCTCTACTACGACCAGTAAAAGCAACTTCATACAGAGGAACGTAGAATCTCGCAAATAATTCAGGTCCCTAGTAAAAAACCACACATAACCAACACATTCCACACCATCGCTCGTCTCCACATCCTACAGAGAAACTCCGTAATCTGTTTCAACCGTGCTTAGTGCCCCCACCAATTCAACTCCGTACAAACTCGGGAGAAAACTCCCAAAGGTGCAAGTACTGCAAAAAAATATGTACGCACGGGCCTGTGCAGTACAGCAGAAGGTACATGCGTGAAGTGGATCGGACAGACGCATCTTCTCCTTGATGGAGAAGAGAAAAACGTCATCAGGAGTATAAAAGTGTTGTGATCCGCTTCGGAGCGACCCGTGGTGAAAAATTCACAGTTTTCTCATCTTTTTTAAACCCTTTGCTGGCGTGGTGTTTTGTCATTTTCGTTTGATTGTTAGGTCAGAAGAGTGTTTCCCCTCTCCTTGCTCCTTCCTCCCCGCATTGAGCAGCACAGCAGCATTTGGACTCCTGCGTTTGTTCCTTCTGCCTCTCACATTGAGATAATAAAGCAAACCAGTACAAAACCACTCCGCAAAGTTTGAACCATGAGCAGAGTCTTTACACAACAGGCCAGGTGGATCTCCACATCGGGTTCCAAGAACGCTACCGCCCGTGTTGCCAGCCACATACATACACACACCGTCAAGACCCCTATCGGTCATCAGGCCTCTCTTTCTGCGCATGTGCCGAAGACTACCCGTCTCTCTGTTGAGGGTCCAATTGAGTGTGAGCTCACTGGATTCCAGCTTTTGAATTCACCCCTGTTCAACAAGGGTTCCGCTTTCTCCTTGGAGGAACGTGCTGCATTTGGCCTCAATGGTCTGTTACCGCCTGTCGTCAACACCCTTGATGAGCAGGCCGAGAGAGCCTACATGCAGTTGTCATATCTCAAGACCCCACTTGCCAAGAATGACTTCTGCACATCCATGAGACAGCAGAACAAGGTGTTATTCTACGAGCTCGTGAGAAGACACATCAGAGAACTTCTCCCAATCATCTACACCCCAACCGAGGGTGACGCCATTGCCGCATATTCCCACAGATTCAGAAAGCCAGAAGGTTGTTTCCTGGACATCACCGACCCTGACTCCATTGAAGAGAAGCTTTCCGTGTTTGGAACCGACAAGGACATTGACTACGTTGTCGTGAGTGATGGTGAAGGTATTCTCGGTATTGGTGACCAGGGTGTTGGAGGTGTCAGAATCTCCATCTCCAAGCTCGCCCTCATGACCCTCTGTGGTGGTATCCACCCAGGTAGAGTCATGCCAGTTGTGCTCGATGTTGGTACCAACAACGAGGCCTTGCTCAAGGATGAGCTCTACATGGGTAACAGATTCCCAAGAGTGAGAGGTGCCCAGTACGACGAGTTCATGGACAAGTTCATCCAGGCTCTCAAGAAGCGTTTCCCAAGTGCCGTCCTCCACTTTGAGGACTTTGGTGTCACCACCGCCCGTCCAGTTCTTCAGAGATACAGAAACCAGCTCGCTTGTTTCAACGACGATATTCAGGGCACCGGCGCCGTTGTGATGGCCTCCATGTCCGCTGCTCTTAAGCTCACCGATAGGAATCTGCTCGACTCTGAGATCATCGTGTATGGTGCCGGTTCTGCTGGTATTGGTATTGCCGATCAGATCATGAACCACATGGTGACACACGGTGCCACCCCTGAGGAGGCTGCATCCAAGATCCACTGTATGGACCGTTTCGGTGTCATTCTCGACAACATGGGTGACAAGTCCTCCGAAGGTCAGATGAAGTATGCAGACAAGGCTTCTGACTGGGAGGGCATTGACACTACCTCTCTCCTTGAGGCTGTGAAGCACGTGAAGCCAACCGCACTCGTTGGTTGCTCCACCCGTGCCGGTGCCTTCACCGAGGAGATTATCAAGGAGATGCACAAGCACAACCCACGCCCAATTGTGTTCCCTCTTTCCAACCCAACCAGATTGCATGAGGCCGTTCCAGCCGATGTCATGAAGTGGACCAACAACGAGGCCCTCATTGCCACCGGTTCTCCATTCAAGCCAGTCGATGGCCATGTCATCTCCGAGAACAACAACTGTTTCTCCTTCCCAGGTATCGGTCTCGGTGCCGTTCTTTCGAGAGCAACCACCATTTCCGACACCATGATTTCTGCTGCTGTTGACCAGCTCGCTGCCGGATCCCCAGCCATGAAGGACCCCAAGGCTGGTTTGCTCGCCCCAGTTGAGGTCATTGACGAGACCTCTGCCCAGGTTGCCACCGCCGTTATTCTCCAGGCCTTGAAGGAAGGTACTGCCAGAGTTGAGAGCGAAGAGAGACCAGGTGGAGGAAAGGTGTCTGTTCCAAGAGATTTCGAGAGCGCTCTTGTGTGGGTCAAGTCTCAGATGTGGAGACCAGTTTACCGCCCAATGACAAAGGTTGAGCACCGCGACGACGTGCACACATATCAGTACTGAATTTTCGATTTATCTTTCATTCCTATTGCATTATAGATCGTGTGTTACTTTTGCTCGGTGAGTGCGCATATTGTGTTTTCATAGGAGTCTTGTTTAGAATAGATTTTCAACCGCTGCTCTGTGTTTTTTCAAAGTTTTCAACGCATGAAACAGATAGAATTTTATAGAAATGCGTATTGGTTAATATCAACATTATCAAATATTTACTCATGCAGATTGGTAGAAATCCTCCTCTTGGCTCTTCACCAACCAACCTATATCACTGTAGTACCCATACCGCTCGATGTCTTCAACCAGTGGGACTGTTGCTATAATCATCTCCAGCGCAGTAGAGTCCGGTAGCCTCCTTCCAACAACACCCATGCCCAACACTATCATTTCGGCCAATGCTTTGAACGTACGAGAGTTCACGTTGGGTATGCCCACATTTTGGGATACCTCTGTTGAACGTTGTGCTCTGGATTGCCTGTACCTCTCATTGACTATTGCAGAGTTGGTCTTGAAAAACAGTGACTGTTTCAAAATATCCCAGAACTCGCAAAAGCGCCTTGAAAGAAAGTCTCCTCCGTACTTCAGCATGACACTCATTACAGAAACCGCGGGTGTGATGATCCTTACGTCCTCATCACAGCAGAGAAGCTGTACCAGTGGCCAGGTCGATGCCAAAAGTGGATACAAGTTATCCTTTGAGGTCGCGAGAATGGGGAATATCCTTTCCATAACTTTCAGGATCAGCACTTTCAACCGGACCGAGTCATGCGAGGCCAAACGGTCGCCGTAGGAAAGGATTCTCTGTATGACAAAGTAATGGCTCTTTGGAACAGGTGATGTCCAAACACGAGGCTTATCACCGGTGTTATCTTGATCAGAGAGATCCTCATCATCACTATTCTCTTCATCATCATCATCAGCAACAGCGTCGTCATCATCATCATCATCGCTGTCAGCTACTCCTTCAAATGGTCGTGCCGGATTTCTTTTCAGGACATCCTTGAGTTCCTCGTGTTCTATAGCTGGAAGATCTTTGTTGAGGCCATCCAAGAAATCAAACAACTGAGTCCTGTTCGCAATGCCCCAAGGCTTATAAGAGACTTCAATGGAGGCTGAATCCAAATCGCTGAAGTTGTAATCCTTCAGATACTCGTTGTATGTGGAATCAATAACAGAGTTGTACACTGTAAAGAAGCCTTCACAAAGTGCGCTGTACCCGTGGTAGAGATCGAGTAGCGTGAAAGTGGTCTCCATCACATCCCCCAATTGACCTAAAATATCAATGCCGCCAATTTTGATGAGGACCATGAGAACCGCGGAGGTTCTTGGCGTTAGGTAATCTCCTGTGAGTCTCAGCGACAGGGCATCCAAGAGATAGTCGCTGTTATCATTTAAAAGGGCTTCTACAGAGCCGTTGTAACAGGTTTCGGCTATAACCGTGGCACAACTCTGTGCGGCAAGCCTCACGGCCTCAATTGGAGAGGCCAGATTATCCACAACAGGGTAGAGGTAATCGATGAGCTCGTGCTTGAACTTGAATCCCAGAAGCCTACATACACTTTCCACTGCTCTTAAGGACACGACATTTGCCCGTATGATTGCGGGACTCGCAGGTTGGGTAGAGGTAAACTCTAACAGCTTCAGAGCTGATTCAGCAAGGTAATATGTACTATCACTCAGTTGGACGGCCTGACTGTCATCCTCATCCTCATCACCAAAGTCCAGCATGTCATCGAATGGACTTTCTTCATGGACGCCACCAATTCTGTCTGTCGATAACTGTAGGAGTAGTTGGGAGTTACTCTTAGTATCAAGCATGGAAGCGGCGATCCATAGTGCACTGGTGTGATCCTCTAAATGAAGAAGGTCTTGCGTGCCATTAATAACTGTTTCCAAAATCGCTTCAGTTTTATTGCTATCACCACGGATGGAGCCCAAGGTGGTTAAAAGACTTCTCAGAGCATTTTCCACATCTGGATGCAATGTCCCTGGGAAAGCTTGAGAACTATGGGTGTCATTTATGTCACCCATCGAAGATTTTCCATTATATGCAGACGAAATCAAGAGCATATCAGCCTCAAGCCATTTGTTGCCCGAAAGAGTTGTCATCTGTCCCTTTGTGTTAGCTTTTCTTCCCATCGTCAGCATTGCAGTCAGCTCACCGTTCATAACAGAAAGTAACTTATCCACCACAAAGGGTGGGCAGTCTTCCAGAGTCAGCAGCAAAGCAGAAATGCTCTTCAACCTCAGAACTTTCTTTTCATTATCAGAGGAGAGAAACACTGCGGGCAATGAATCGATCCATTCATCCAACTTGGACAGCATCAATCCACTTAACTCGGGAACAGAGTTGATTAGTTGCTTGGCCTGAGGAGCGATTTCCCCCTGTGACGGTTCTGTAATCGAGAGATACAGTAGACATTCGATGGTTTGAGGCAGTATCAACTCTAGAGATTTATTACAAAGTGAAATTATGCACTCACAAAGATGGAAGAGCTCTCTTATCACCTCTATCCTTGGGCTATTCATTATGCTGAAAACGGTCTTCATTGCCACTTTCATCTGTGAGGAAGTTGCTCTCAGCCAAGCCGTTGTACGGTGCAGCTTGTTGCCCTGTGTCTCCGGTATTATCACTCTGATGCTTGAGCGAGGGTCCTCCTCTTTTAAGGAATCCACCTCCGATATCCTGGCAACCACTTCATCTAGCGAGTATGGCTCCACATCCAGAGGCATGACATTCAGACCATAATCGGAGAAGGTGACCCTGATCATGTTGTGAAGCACCTCCAACACTTTCACTACAACTTTGAAGTGCGGTTGAGAGCCTCCTTTGCGATTGAGTATCTTCACAAACGCAGACACCGTACCCGGCAGCATCAATGACAATATCTCACCATCATCCAGCAGGCCGTACAGTAGGAGAAGTGTATCTAGCGATGCTAGTTGTATTGCCACATTCTTTTCCACGGCAAACTCCAGCAGCACCGAAACGCAATGTCCCACAGCTGGTAGATTCTTTGTGTCATCCAAAAAATCGGTATTTCCAATTGCCTTTTGGTTTTTCAGAGAGAAGAATAGAGAGCTCAACGCTGTAACTCCTGCAAGAATTACCTCGTCTGATACCGTGTGAGATTTGGACGCTGTGTCTGGCTGTTGTTTCTTCCTCGGAGTAGGTGGCGGGCCTCCAATCAGAAAGGTTATTAACGGCAAGAATTGACCACCCAAAGAACCAGGGAGCGAGCCTGCTTCTGTCCAGCAGTACTTTATCAGACAGTTGATTATGCTCAACACCAGTTCCAATTGACGGTCGCCCAGCTCTGGCTGTTTCAGCAAATGTGCAATGGGGGCAAAAATGTAATCTGCCAATGCGGGTGCCAGCACCAGCTCTTGGGCACCGTGATCGGCTTCAATATCTCCTACCACACCGTTCAGGCTCACCAGCACCGCTTCTAAGCGCTGTGCCAACTCTATGGATCGCTGGTTGAAGACACCAGCTGGTGCGAAGGCAATCTGTGATAATGCAACACATGCAGGCTTAACCTGGGAGAAAATGAACTGTTAGTCTTTTTTGGCTCCGGAATAAAATCATAATACAACAGTGCGCATACCCTATTGCATGGCACTTTCATCTACTCACTGCATTGAACACTCGCCTGCTGGGCTCGTTAGGTGTCTCTACAGTGGCACCAGGCATTCTGGGCTATACGACAGACATTTCACAATCACCTCAACAATCCAATTAATGGAAACCACTCCAGAATCAAAGCTATTTGAGTTGCGCAAAACAATACAATACCACCAAGACACAGATCACCTAGCAACATCTATCTACTCTCCACGCTCTCTGCACTAACTCATCGCTTCACCCATCACCGTGGCCCATACTAACAATACTAGAGATAAAGGGACTGAGATGGGGTCGTACTGACACGACCTTTCAGTAGTCCGAGCTACAACTCTGCTGTGTTGCAGTCAATTCTACACTCACACGACTTTCCCTGGTATCACTGCTTAAATGCTCTGTGTCAACGACGGTTATGCAGTCACACGCCTTCAGAGGTCGCGCTGAAGTGCGAGGATGAAAAATTTGCTAGGGACGCTTGGTGAACGTAGGGAGAGGAGTCGCATAAAAAGATCACTCTCTTGATCCTTTCTTCAGCTTTTCAGGAAGAACTCCGTTAACTAACCTCCTAATCCCATAATCAAAACAATAGGTACGTTGAATCTATTAAGCAGTTATGGGTTATTAATGTGTGGATGGTATCCGTCTAGTTGTGACATCTAATGGTGTGGCCGTTAGATGATAATGACAAAAAAAAAGCCTGAAAGTGGGAAATCCTGAACCTTGGGAGATGCTTGCAGCGTTATGCGATGCCATGGTGGCACAATATGTCTCTGTTACAGAATATGTGTTGTGCCATGATGGACTGCTGATGATGCTGGTGTTTACTTGTTTTTGTTCCGAGACCTTCTTGATACCCCACTTCAGGGAGTTGATCACTAGCTGTTCAACTCTGGCTCATGACTCCCATGGACACTCATGTTGCTCTTGCTGAATTTTTTTTTGTCAAGTTCCCCTTACTAACGAGGGAGTAGCCATTTCAAAATGACCAGAACCTCTGTTTTAGCCGATGCCCTGAACGCCATCAACAACGCCGAGAAGACCGGTAAGCGTCAGGTGATGATCAGACCTTCTTCCAAGGTTATCATCAAGTTTCTCACTGTGATGCAGAAGCATGGTATGTAACGATTTTTGCTTTTCCTTGCTTTTTCCTCTTTTTTTTTTTGGCTTGAGCCTTTTTGCTTCTCAAATATTCCACCGGAATGATAACTGGATGGTCTGTCGGAAATCAGTCCCTTGCTGTCTTTTAAGTTTCCGGAAGATCGAATGCGGAAATGCTTCTTACACGGTGTTGGAAATTTGACCTGTTTCTTCCATCGTTTACTTTTCCCCAACATCATCAACATCATTTTTTACACCACTTTTTGATCTTTTTCGGAGGAAGTTAACAACTAACATTGTTATAGGTTACATTGGTGAATTCGAGTACATTGACGACCACAGATCTGGTAAGATCGTGGTGCAGCTCACCGGTAGACTCAACAAGTGTGGTGTTATCTCCCCAAGATTCAACGTCAAGATTGGTGACATCGAGAGATGGACTGACAACTTGCTCCCAGCTAGACAGTTTGGTTTCGTCATCCTCACCACCTCTGCTGGTATTATGGACCACGAGGAGGCCAGAAGGAAGCACGTCTCTGGTAAGATCTTGGGTTTTGTATACTAGTTTGTTTCTCTTTCTTTGCCAAAAGTTAATATATTTGTGGATGTTTTTTTGACACACTGGTATCTTGTAGGTGCTCGGTCATTTAGCTCTCTTTACGATAGCCCTCCGATTAACCTTCTCATTCCCACTTCCATTGATCCCTCAAAGGCTTCTCTCACGTCTTTTCCCAAAAGGGAAATAGGAGATGAAGATGACATGCGGGCTTTGGAACGCACAGGTATGCAATGCAGTCTCGTTCTACTTTTCTTCTATACGGCTGTACAATAAGCGAAGAAATTCATTATGCATAACAATATTACTCTCATTTCAGGTTCCACATATCACTCCGCACATTTGATCTTCTATATATCTTGATCCAGACCCATATAGGTAGCAAGCTAGTTTTTAATCCAAACGACATGCTCGTTGTCTCATACATCGCATAACTGCATATGATAAGGTTGATCTCACACACTACGTACCCCAACACGCTCGTTTCACACAGAAGTTCTATAAAACAGCATGAAAAGGCTACAGCTTATGGGCAAGAAGAAGACTCTTCCCAGGCTGGTCCCCATTTATCCAGGAAAACATCTCCTATCGTTTCCAAACGAGGTGCTGCTACTCATCATCTCCGACTTGGATACCAAAGACTGGATAGTGCTATCGCAGACATGCAAAGCCCTTCGTCGACTTGTGAACGGCGGTTTCCTCTATAAAACGGTGACCTTGAACACAGCTTACAAAGTGTCGCAATTCCTGAAGTTGCTGAAGAAGAGTTGCCTCGACCCTGGCAGGTGCGTGGAGGTGCTAGAACTGAAGGATCCAATTGTAGAGGAGACCGACGATGCGGAAATTGGCAACATTGGATACACAGTGAGAGTGTACAGACAGTATGACCAGTCGTATGCGGAAATGGTGGTCAGTATTCTGGGTTATCTGCCAAACCTGAAGGAGATACGGTTGTTGGATGTGTCTCCTAGGTTTGAGTTCCCTGTTTCTGCATCTCTATACAAGAGGCGACAGCCTACGTCCGCTTCCCAGCTTCTTCGTCTAAGTGGTGAGCACAAAGGGGAGGTTTTGGATTCCATTGCAATGTCCTCTGTAAATGAGCTTTTCCTTTCATCCGAGAAGGGCTGGAATATTCCTTTCAGAGCCAACCTTATGTGGAGCTTTGGGATCGTGGAAACCTTGACCTTGAAGAACATGCTCATTGATGCTACTTCTCTCACTCAAACAAAGTATCTGGTTGATGCCAGAACTGGTGATTTTGATGTATCATCATCATCAACATCAGCATCGAAATTTGAATCACCTGTACAAACTCTTGTGTTGGACTGTTGCAGCGTTGTGCCGAAGATGTTGCCCATTCTGCCTTCCTACTTTGCACGGGTCAGTGACCTCACTTTGAAAAACTTGAAAAACATGGCTGATCTTTCAATCGTCACATATTTCCCGAGCGTTTCATCACTGTCATTAGGCTTCAAATCGAAGCTATTCGCCAACTTCTTGCATATATACAGCCAACAGTTTGACTCGTTTTTCGCAATGCTAGGAGCAAATAGAACTCTCCACACACTCCGGCTTACTGGTGTTGACTTCATAAATAAATCCACCATCCCAAGAGAACCGGTCGGTGCTTTAGACTCCACGTCGTATAAGGTGTGTCTTTTCTGGTTTTTTACTAGAATATCGAGGCTCTGTCATATCCTGATTGAGCTGGACGATAATCCAGCTTATAGCCGGTACTCTGAGGATGACTGGCGGGAGATCTTTTCTCTTTTTGAGGGGAGTGGTTGTGCTGTGGATGTGAAGGGTGCAGATGGTGTCGTATTTTTTACTACGATATGATACGCTTTACAATATCTATTGATGATCAGAGAGGCAACGGTAGCAATGGGCCATAGAACAGCTAAAACACAGAAAGGAAAACTGCTATGAACGTAGCACCCCCGTTATAACCATGGAAATAGAAACAATCAATACGGTTGCAGCGAACACCGAATGCTTCCCCTTGGGTTCCGAACCATTACTCATGGCGATCTGTCTGGTGCGACTCGTGCTGTCACTTTGGTGCTGGATTGACACCACCACATCATCCACATACGGAGAGCCGTCTATGCTAAACACCTTATACGTGGAACGGAGGTCGCCTTCACTGAGTGGTACAAACTTGCCACGCTCCACCTCAGCACCCTTGGAGATCAGCTCATCTGCCAAACTATCTGGTAGTCCGCCGGAGGTGTCGAGGTTGTTATATTTTTCCTCACAGATGGTGATCTGATTTGGCTTTTGCTTTGATAGTTTGGAAATAGCCTTAGGGGTGTTCACGTGCTTGTTGGAGGCATAGCGTGTCTTTAGAGTGAGGAAGTCTTGTTTGATATGGGCATTGCCGTCAAAATCATGTTCCACGAGACCATAGTTGTTTGGTTCCTGCGAGAACTCATACACCAAACCTCCGCTGAACACACCCGCCATGCTGGATGAGTATATGCTCTCTATCTCCTCAAATAAGCGAGGTCTGACCTCATTGCATCCAAACTCAGATAAGAAGATTGGTTTCGTATAGTCATGGTAATCGTCTACAAGGATATTATAGCCGCTTGAATAAAACGTCTGTTGCCCACACCCTTGTGGTTTGTTAGGATTGTTTTGTGCAGAAACACCTGGGGTGAAGGGAACACTTACACTGATATGAATTCACGCCGTAGAAATCAATGGTCTCCATAGGGTCCTCTCCTTGGCATGCAAGATACTTCGCCAGGGGTACTCTGAAAGAGAGATCATCTGCTGCGGAGTACCCGACGGGGATGTTACGAGGAGAGTTAAACTGGATATACGTTTTCAAATCTTTGATGACCGCTTTGATGTACGTTGCCGATGCCTGGGCTCAGGTTAGATAAAGTTTATTCGGGTGTTTGGTTTGCCCTTAAGATATACTTACCTTGGCAGATCTCTCGTCGTTAATAACTTCATTTCCTGCAAAGAATGCCAGAGTGTTATTGTAGTAAGAGAATTGTTCCACAACTTTGAAGATATGGCTAAGATATTGCTGGTTATATGAAGTCCAGGGCTCATATCTGTTGAGATTTTCGTTTGCCAGTGGGGAATTGACGTCAAGTACTACATAGATACCTGCAGCTGCAAGCATTGTCATACACTTGTCGTGATTTAGACCAGGGTTGACAGAATATACACGGATGGTCTGATGGACAGTCAGCAAATAGTTGAATGCTAGGTGATCTCATGGAGTTACTTACATTGATGCCGAGATCCTGAAAGAGAAATATATCTCTCGCACATTTGTTGGAGTCAGAAAGTGGGTCTTCCTCTGATGTCACTGCGGATGAGCCTCCTGGCTGGTAATCAACCCCCTTGATATAAAACTTAGCTGATGTTAGTTGTTCTAGTCAGCTTGAATTGAGCCTGTGTGGTTCCGTGGGAAAACATACTCTCTCATCGGTAACTGAATCAGCGAAATGGTTACCCTGGATCTCAATTGGATGGAAATAGGCTCCTGTTTGAGCCACTAGAATGCCCATAGAAAAGAGTAGGCGAAGCGCTGGAAGAGCGAACATTATCCATATATCAATAAAATTAGAATAAGTTCTACCTCTACACCCAAGACCGGTAAATGTTTTTTATGATTTTCATAAACTTCTAGATCATTTTCCATCTTATATTACATCATGATAAGAATGGACTCTGTGCACTGTGCTATCTAACAGTCTAGCAAGATTGTACATAAAGGTAGAGTGCACAAAAGTCAATCCACATAAGAGAGGTTCCTCCACAAAGTTTCGGTTTATCTATTGTGACAAACGAATGGAAAAATAGCTACCACAGAATTTCAAATATTGTTGTGGATAATTTTGGTTTTAGGTTTTTCTGAATTTTGAGATGAAAGAAGAGGTTGTCTATCTGGCATATTTCATCAGTCGCTATGTGACTGACTATGTGGCAAATACAACCTTTGCAATAATTGTGACTTACCAAAATGTTGCGAGCATAGTGTTTCAGATAATAGTAAGCTAACATTAAGTCTCTATGATTCTCCCAATGGCGTGGGCAACTCAAGAAATATGCAACATATAGAGGACAGACAACCAAAACTTCACAAGTGGACGGTAACCTGGCCGAGTTGGTCTAAGGCGCCAGGTTAAGGTCCTGGTCTCTTCGGAGGCGTGAGTTCGAATCTCACGGTTATCACCAGATCCACTTTTTTTTTGCTTTTTTGTCCTTCTCATCTTGACAATCTTCAGTTTATCACTGTATAGTTTTTTTTACTGCTCTCGAATTTTATGGCTAGTCACTATTGAAGCCATAGGCAGGAAACCGACAACTTTAGCTATGGTCAATTATCTGATAGATGTAGTATACCTCTATGTCATTAGTCGTCAATTCATGAATCCACAATAAGAATATAATTTTAAGATCCCAGTTTCTCAAACAGATCAATGAGGTTCTCCACACCCTTGACGATGTTTTCATCATAGCCGTTACCGGGAACATGCTTAGCATGGGCAAAGTCTATGAAGCAGAGCCTGCTCAAAGGCGCTGCTGTTTGGTTTTGGAACTTGTCATCATCCTCTTCATCATCTTCATCATCTTCATCATCTTCAAAATCATTATACTCATGTAGGATCGGGTCTTTGTAGTTGAGACTCTTCCAGCGCTCCTGATCATTCTCAAAGACAAACAGCAGACTACCCGAACGGATGCAAACCTCTGCATCTAGCAGGGCATTATACAAAATCTGGAGACGGACAAAAAAGTTTTCCTTGATGATGGCTCGTACATTTGGAGAAAGATTATTGTGATCAAAGAAAAGCTTCAACCCCTCCAAAATGGAAGACTTATTCAGCGATCTACCAAACATTTTGTTGAACGAAAGGTACCCGCTCTTTGCGGGTGCCACTCCATCATCCATGAACGGAACCTCCATGCTGACACAGTCTTCCATTTTGACGTTTCCCAGATCGGGTGGGACATCTTCGTGAACAATTTTCATTCCACAAATTCTGAAATGTAGCGACCCGCTGGTTGTTGTTTCGCTCACCTTCATGAGCCTCTGAGCTTTCTCTGGAGTTGCGTTTTCATCGTGCAGTATGGCTCCAAGCTTGATGTCCATTACACTTGGACTCACAAACCCATCTAGCACGTTTTCCAGCACAATGTACTCCTTGGCGGGCTCGGTATCTCCAGATTGCTTTTTAGCAAGAGACTTGACAATGTGTGCATCGTTGGTGTCCACCTGACCAGAGGCTAGCAACTCGTCTGTAATGCTTGATATCAGAGTACCATAGAACCTGGGCATCCAATCACTGAGACGAGAACCGGGGTCACTATCTTCATCCTCGTTTTGCTGTTGGGAAAATGTATCCGTATAAAAGTTTATTTCCTGCCTCGTGGTGAGCTTACTGAACAGTGAGCCATCGTTATTCTGTAGACAGTCTGGATGACCTGCTGCCTGGTGTTGGAGGGGCTGGAAATCTTTTAATTCCACACCACGCATTTTCCCACCACCATGCGGGATGTCTATAATGAAAGTGTTTTTTTTTTTTTTTTGATTACACCGAAATGGAGAATCTCAATAACTTCTAAATGTACATACACTATGTAGTAGCATATACTTTATGCAAGGTATAGCGCATAGCATTGTATACACTGTGTAAGGTATCCTCTATGTATGGCTTGGCTTGGCATACGATAGCGCTCATACTGCATTCATCCCTACCATACATACACTAGACAAGCTCTCTCAAAGCTGTACATCCACCAGAGAAGCTCTCTCAAAGCTGTACATACACGAGACAAGCTCTCTCAAAGCTGTACATACACGAGAGAAGCTCTCTCTCTCATAGCTGCACCAACCCCAGGAAGCTGTAAATTAGCTACAGCACACCGCTGATCCCCTAACTACTACAGTTTTGGTAGCTTGATCGCAAGAGAGCTTCGCAAGGGAGCCGGAGCCAGCAGAGGAGCTCGTACTGCTGGCCGCACAGCTGCTGCCCCGGCCATCGGCCAGTATGGCTACTGTGCTCCGCCCGTTAGGCCAAAGGAGCGGTACGAGCACGCACAGCCCCCCCCATCCCTTCCCCTTTCGCATGGAAAACTCCACTCACCCACCACTTTCAACCCACATACTGCCGAGAACGGCCCCTTCTCCTGCACCCCAAGTGGTAGTGCTTGCAGCTCAAAGCGTTTCGCAGGCTGCTGTGGGTGGCATATCAGGGGCTCCCCGTGGTCATCTGTATGCATTTTGTGGCTATGTGGTTAAGCTGGCGCCCTGCAACGATAGCGTGTCCGAGCGTTCCCATCTGCTCTTGGTATGTGTGCAAATCTCTCACGTTCGCTGCTTGTGTTAACGGGAAGTTGGCGTTTTGCGATCACCGGTCCGGTGGAGAATCAATCGGTGCTGGGGAGTTTGAGGATTTATTTTTTGCAGTCTCTTGCTGGGAATTTTTTAATTGGCCTGTGCTGTGTAGGTTGGTGTGATTAATCCGAGAGACATAATACCAAGATGAGTTATAACGGCAACGCCAACAGCAATGGGGTAAGCATGTGTTGAAAAGCAATGAAATAAATCACCAGGGGAGGGTTCGGTTGTTCTGGAGCAGCCGGGAGAGAGGAGGGGGAGAGTTGTCGTTTTTTTTTTTTCGTTTGCAAGGGCTACATAAAACAGACCCTCTCTTTCAGGTGAAGCAGCAAGTATAGGAGCAACCGCAGACTAACATCTGAAACAGTATGGCTACGGCAACCCATATGCGGAGGAGAGCTATGAGATGAACGGCTACAACGGTAGTGGCGGCGACGACTCGCTGATCAAGTTCATGAACGAGATCTCTGACATCAACAACAACTTTGACAACTACAAGCAGCTTATCGACCTGGTTGACAAGAAACAGGGCAACCTGATCAACGAGATTGGCGATGAACAGGGCGACTTCTTGCAGAAACAGGTGGATTCCCTCACCAGCGAGGCAGTGGCACTCCAGAACTCTCTCAAGACCAAGATCGATCACATTTTCAAGATGGCCGTGGGCGACAATGCCAAGATTGCCCAGGCACAGACCGCCAAGCAAAACTTCATGAGACTCATCCAACAGTACAGAATGATCGAGGACAAGTATAAACAGCAGAACCTCATCCAGGCCGAGAGGCAATACAGAGTGGTGAACCCAGAGGCTAGCGATGCCGAGGTGAGGCAGTTTGTGAGCAACGTGGGCAGCGAGCGTCAGCAGCAGATATTCTCAAACGCCTTGCTGTCTTCCAACAGAAGGGGAGAGGCCAAGTCAGCTCTCCAGGAGGTGCAGGCAAGGCACCTCGAGATACAGAAGCTGGAGAAACAGGCTGCGGAGTTGGCCATTCTTTTCCAGGAGGTGCAGGACCTCGTTGTGGAGCAGGATGTTGTTATTGATAGCGTTGAGGAGCAGGTGACCGCTGCCCAGGCTGATATCGAGAAGGGTGTCAAGCATGCCGATCAGGCTGTGACAAGTGCTAGAAAGGCTAGAAGAAAGAAGTGTTGGTGTATCTGGATCTGTATCCTCATCATCGTCATTGCCGCAGCAGCAATCGCCGGTGGTATTGCGGGGCATTTCCGTTGAAGTGTTTTCCCTTCTTTTTTATTGCCCATTGGACGTATATAATCTATCTACTCTCCTAATTGTTTTTACCATATGTATTATCGAGTGCCTATCTCCTATCTTTGACCAAACGTTTTCTTTTATCCAAGTAGCCCCGATCGCGCACCGCGCCGCACTAGATAGCTAATGGAAACGAAGTGAAGTCCTGATCGCTGGACGAACTTACATTATCCTGTTGTTTTCCAGGAACGAGGGTTATAGGTTGACATTACGTGAGAGTTGTTTTATGAAATATAGGAAGGTGATTTAGTCCGGCGAGACGTGGAGAAATCGTGCTCACAGGGTGGAGTAATCCTATGACCCGAGGGCCATTTGCTCTTCCAACGCGATAGTATTCTCTTGAACCACTGCCAGTGGGCACAAGGCCAACTGGGGTAAACGAGAAGGCAAACGCATTGGGTGTTTGAATCTACGAGAATCACAAAAAAGCACACAAAATGACACACAAACCACCATTTGGATAGTCCACCAAAGGATGGGCCACCAAAGGATAGGCCACCAAAGGATAGGCCACCAAAGGATAGGTGTGTAAGTGGAGACCACCATACACAAAGACTCGATATGTAGCTACAACATATATTAACTATTTAATACATGGCGAAGATACAAAGGCCAAAAAAAACAAAACAGCACTTCAAATATCCGTTTGGATATACGTGCCATAAATACTGAGGTTGGCGAATGCCCCCAACAGGTGGTGCTTTATATACGAAGCAAAGCAGAACTCATCAAGAGTATTTCCGTCAAGGTGAAAAATCTCAGTGTAATTCTGCACGCTGTCAAAGAGCGTGTGCCAGGAAGCGTAGCCATTAGGGCTTTGCTGGCCACGCGGTATCTCCTTGTAGAGTAAGGAATAGCAGAGAGTGGCATATTACTGAGACAGAGAGAGAGAGAGAGAGAGAGAGAGAGAGAGAGAGAGCTTGTTACTCGCACTCTATGGGCCAACGGCCTCTCTCCAATGCCTACGTGTAACACCCAACGCGTCCCTCACAGCTGCCATGTCCAGATTTGTGAAATTTCCAACAGCGATGAGCCCAACAATTGAAAAAAAAAAGGTCGTGTGCAGTGCTATCACAACAGCGCGATTAGGAAGAAGCGTTTGGCTGTCAATCTATATATTAACGATTTTATCTTCTGTCAGGTAGTTGGATTTTGTCCATTGATATAGATCGATATCTGTTATCTGTATTTACTGTGCAGATTGACACAGATTGCGTCTACATCTTTCTGTATAATAATTCCAACATGCGCCCAGAAGTTGAGCAGGAGCTCGCTCACGTCCTCTTGACGGAGTTGCTGGCTTACCAGTTTGCCTCTCCAGTCAGATGGATTGAGACCCAGGATGTCTTCCTCAAGGACTACAACACCGAGAGGGTTGTTGAGATTGGTCCTTCCCCCACCTTGGCCGGTATGGCCTCCAGAACCATCAAGGCCAAGTACGAGTCTTACGACGCTGCTCTCTCTCTTCAGAGACAGGTGCTGTGCTACTCCAAGGACACAAAGGAGATCTACTACACTCCAGATCCCGCTGATATTGCTCCAGCCGCCCCAGCTGCTTCAGAGGCCGCTGCTCCAGCCGCTGCTGCTCCTACTGCTGCTGCCGTTCCTGCTGCTGCTGCCGCTCCAGCTGCTGCCGCTCCAGCTCCAGCCGGCCCAGTTGCTGAGGTTCCAGATGAACCAGTCAAGGCCTCTCTCATCCTCCACACACTTGTAGCCCACAAGCTGAAGAAGCCTTTGGATGGTATCCCAATGTCCAAGGCTATCAAGGATCTCGTTGGTGGTAAGTCCACTGTGCAGAACGAGATTCTCGGTGACCTGGGTAAGGAGTTTGGCTCTACCCCAGAGAAGCCAGAGGACACCCCTCTTCAGGAGCTCGCTGAGCAGTTCCAGGAGAGCTTCCCTGGCCAGCTCGGTAAGCAGTCTTCCTCCCTCATTGCCAGGCTCATGTCTTCCAAGATGCCTGGTGGTTTCTCTGTTACTGTCGGTAGAAAGTACCTCCAGTCCAGATGGGGACTTGCTGCTGGTAGACAGGACGGTGTCCTGCTTGTTGCTCTCACCATGGAGCCACCTGCCCGTCTCCCTGCCGAGGGTGAGGCCAAGGCATTCCTCGACAGCGCCGCACAGAAGTATGCTGGTATCGCTGGCATCTCTCTGGTGCAGGCTTCTGCTGGTGGTGCTAGCGGTGCAGGTGCCGGTGGTGCCGTGATTGACTCCGCCGCATTCGAAGAGATGACCAAGGACCAGAAGGTGATGGCTCGCCAGCAGTTGCAGGTGCTTGCCAGATACCTCAAGGTTGACCTCACCAAGGGTGAGAAGGCCCTCATCAAGGAGAAGGAGGCCTCCAAGCTCTTGCAGACCGAGCTCGACCTGTGGAACGAGGAGCACGGTGACTTCTACGCCACTGGTATCAAGCCAGTCTTCTCTCCCCTCAAGGCTAGAACTTACGACTCCTACTGGAACTGGGCCCGCCAGGATGCTCTCTCGATGTACTTTGACATCATCTTTGGCAAGCTTACCAGTGTCGACAGAGAGACCGTGTCCCACTGCATCCAGATCATGAACCGTGCCAACCCTACCCTCATTGAGTTCATGCAGTACCATATTGACCACACCCCACAGGCCAAGGGTGACACCTACGACCTTGCCAGAAGGCTTGGCCAGCAGCTCATTGACAACTGTCTGCAGGTGCTCAAGGCTGATCCAGTGTACAAGGACATCTCGTACCCAACCGGTCCAAAGACCTCTGTTGACCTGAAGGGTAACATTGTCTATGAGGAGGTTGCACGTCCAGCTGTTAGAAAGCTGGAGCAGTACGTCCATGAGATGGCCCAGGGTGGTGAGCTCACCAAGGAGGTTGTGCCAACCATCCAGGATGACCTCAGCCGTATCTACAAGGCTATCACCAAGCAGGCCTCCTCCGACACCAAGCTCGAGTTCAAGAAGCTCTACGGCCAGCTCCTCGAGTTTGTCGACAAGGCCAACGAGATTGAGGTGTCCAAGTCTGCCAGAGCCGTTCTCGGCGATGATTCTCAATCTGTCTCTTCCGACGAGGCCGACACCGATGAGATTGCCTCCCTGCCAACCAACACCTCTGTGTCTGAGCCAGTCTCTGCCCACATTCCACCAGAGACCATTCCATTCTTGCACCTCAAGAAGAAGAACGCCCTTGGTGAGTGGGTCTACGACCGCCAGTCATCTGCTGCCTACCTTGATGGCCTTGAGCTTGGTGCTATCAACGGTATTTCCTTCAAGGGCAAGACCGTTCTCATCACCGGTGCTGGTGCTGGTTCTATTGGTGCTGAGATCCTCCAGGGTCTCATCTCCGGTGGTGCCAAGGTGATCGTCACCACCTCTCGTTTCTCCAAGAAGGTTACCGAGTACTACCAGCAGATGTACTCTCGCTTCGGTGCTGCTGGCTCCACCCTGATCGTTGTCCCATTCAACCAGGGTTCCAAGCAGGATGTTGAGGCTCTCGTCCAGTACATCTACGACGATGCAAAGAAGGGTGGCCTCGGCTGGGACCTTGACGCTGTCATTCCATTTGCCGCTATCCCAGAGGCCGGTATTGAAATCGATGGAATCAGCTCCAAGTCCGAGCTCGCCCACCGTATCATGCTCACCAACCTGCTCCGTCTCCTTGGTGAGATCAAGAAGCAGAAGTCCTCGCGCAACATCAACACCAGACCAGCCCAGGTCATCCTCCCACTTTCTCCAAACCACGGTACCTTTGGCTCCGACGGTCTCTACTCCGAGTCCAAGCTGGCTCTGGAGACCCTCTTCAACAGATGGTACTCTGAGTCTTGGAGCTCTCAGCTCACTGTCTGCGGTGCTGTCATCGGCTGGACCAGAGGTACTGGTTTGATGTCTGGTAACAACATCGTTGCCGAAGGTATTGAGAAGCTCGGTGTCCGCACCTTCTCCCAGAAGGAAATGGCCTTCAACATTCTTGGTCTCATGACCCCACAGCTCACCAACATGTGCCAGGAGGCCCCTGTTATGGCTGATCTCAACGGTGGTTTGCAGTTCATCGACAACCTCAGAGAGTTCACCGCCAAGCTCCGTAACGACCTCCAGGAGACTTCTGATATCAGACGTGCTGTTTCTATCGAGACCGCCATCGAGACCAAGGTTGTCGATGGTGAGCTTGCTGACGCCACCTACCAGAAGGTGGAGATCGAGCCACGTGCCAACATGCGTTTTGCCTTCCCAACCCTTAAGGAGCACTCCGAGATCAAGAGCGTTGCCCCACACCTCGAGGGTATGCTTGACCTTGAGAAGGTTATTGTGGTTACCGGTTTCTCCGAGGTTGGCCCATGGGGTAACTCCAGAACCAGATGGGAGATGGAAGCCCATGGTGAGTTCTCTCTTGAAGGTTGTATTGAGATGGCTTGGATCATGGGATACATCCGTTACCACAACGGTAACATCAAGGGCCGTCCATACACCGGTTGGGTTGATGCCAAGTCTGGTGAGCCTGTTGAGGATAAGGACGTGAAGAAGAAGTACGAGGAGAACATCCTCGAGCACACTGGTATCCGTCTGGTGGAGCCAGAGCTCTTCAACGGTTACGACCCCAACAAGAAGGAGATGATCCAGGAGGTTGTCATTGAGCACGACCTTGAGGCCTTTGAGACCGATAAGACCACTGCTGAGGCATACAAGTACCAGCATGGTGAGTCTGTTGAGGTTTTCCCAGTTGAAGGTTCTGAGGAGTACAGCGTCCGTTTCCTCAAGGGTGCCAAGCTCTTTGTTCCAAAGGCTCTCAGATTTGACCGTCTCGTTGCCGGCCAGATCCCAACCGGTTGGGATGCCAAGAAGTACGGTATCTCTGAGGACACCATCAGCCAGGTTGACCCAATCACCTTGTACGTGTTGGTGTCCACTGCCGAGGCCCTCCTGTGTGCCGGTATCACCGACCCATACGAGTTCTACAAGTATGTCCACGTGTCTGAGGTTGGTAACTGTTCTGGTTCGGGTATGGGTGGTGTGAGTGCTCTTCGTGGTATGTTCAGAGACAGATACGCTGACAAGCCTGTCCAGAACGACATTCTCCAGGAGTCCTTCATCAACACCATGTCTGCTTGGGTCAACATGATGCTGCTGTCTGCTTCTGGTCCTATCAAGACCCCAGTGGGTGCTTGTGCCACTGCAATCGAGTCTGTCGACATTGGTATCGAGACCATCATGTCTGGTAAGGCCAAGATCGTCATGGTTGGTGGTTACGATGATTTCCAGGAGGAAGGCTCTTATGAGTTCGGTAACATGAAGGCCACCTCCGACTCCTTGGACGAGTTTGCCCACGGCAGAACACCATCGGAGATGTCGAGACCAGCCACCACCAGCCGTAACGGTTTCATGGAGGCCCAGGGTGCTGGTATCCAGGTCATCATGACCGCTGACCTTGCGCTCAAGATGGGTGTTCCAATCTATGCCGTTGTCGCTCTTACCGCTACTGCCACCGATAAGATTGGCCGTTCCGTGCCAGCTCCAGGTAAGGGTATCCTCACCACTGCCCGTGAGCACCACGGCTCCCTCAAGTACTCTCCAAAGCTCTTGGATGTCAGCTACAGGGCCAGACAGCTCAAGCAGCGTCAATCCCAGATCGCCGACTGGGTCGAAGATGAGCTCGAGTACGTCCGCGAGGAGGCTGCTGCCCTCAAGGAGTCCGAGAAGGACTTCAACGAGTCTGAGTTCCTTGCCGAGCGTTCAGAGCAGATCAAGCGTGAGGCCAAGAAGCAGCTCAAGGATGCTCAGAGCCAGTGGGGTAACGAGTTCTGGAAGAACGACCCAAGAATCGCTCCTCTCCGTGGAGCCCTGGCCACTTTCAACCTTACCATCGATGACCTTGGTGTTGCCTCCTTCCACGGTACCTCCACCCAGGCCAACGACAAGAACGAGTCCATCACCATTAACAGGATGATGAGCCACCTTGGCCGTACCAAGGGTAACCCTGTCTATGGTGTGTTCCAGAAGTTCTTGACTGGTCACCCCAAGGGTGCTGCCGGTGCCTGGATGCTCAACGGTGCCATCCAGATCCTTCAGACTGGTATCGTTCCAGGTAACCGTAACGCCGACAACATCGACAAGGTGCTCGAGCAGTTCGACTATGTGCTGTACCCATCCCGTTCGATCCAGACCGACGGTATCAAGGCTGTGTCCGTCACCTCGTTTGGTTTCGGTCAGAAGGGTGCCCAGGCCGTTGTTGTTCACCCAGACTACCTCTACGCTGCCATTGACGAGGCCTCTTACAAGGCTTACGCCGCCAAGGTTGAGGCCCGTCACAAGCGTGCCTACCGTTACATGCACAACGCCATCATCCGTAACACCTTGTTTGTTGCCAAGGAGAAGCCTCCTTACAGCGAGGACCTTGAGCAGCCAGTCTACCTCGACCCACTAGTCAGAGTCGATGGTGACAAGGAGCTCACATTCTCCAAGAAGTCGGTTCAGAATGCCTCTTACGTCTCACAGGGCGCTAAGGACACAGCCAAGGTGCTGGGATCTATGGCCTCCGACATCACCGCTGGCTCTGAAGTTGGTGTTGGTGTTGATGTCGAGTTGGTTGGTGCTGTCAACTCTGCTAATGACACTTTTGTCGCTAGAAACTTCACCGAGGGCGAGATTGCCTACTGCCAGGGTGCTGCTTCTCCAGCTTCTTCCTTCGCCGGTACCTGGTCTGCCAAGGAGGCTGTCTTCAAGGCTCTTGGTGTTAGCTCCAAGGGTGCCGGTGCTGCTCTGAAGGAGATTGAGATCGTCAGAGACGCCAAGGGTGCTCCAACTGTTGTCCTCACTGGTGCTGCCCAGGATGCTGCTACCGCTGCCGGTGTCAAGTCCGTCAAGGTGTCCATCTCTCACGATGATGTTCAGTCTGTTGCCGTTGCTATCTCCCAGTATTAGGCAAGAGAAGGTAATAAACTCTGTACAGTAACTTAAATATATGTATCGTTTTGATTAAACCTTGCGTGTAAAACATTTCACTATATTACAATATTCTAGGCAAACTCTATATATTTCCCGTACAATGGATCCCGGAAAAAAAAGTCGTAGAGATTGTTAACAAGACAGTACACATCTTTATAAAGAAAGCATTAACAGACAAAGAGAAATCAACCAACCAAAAAAAGCGTCTAACCCAGCAGCATATAAAAGGAGTAAAAAGGAAGAGAAGGATATAAAGAAAAAAATCAACTCGGGAAAAGCTTAAGAACAAACACAAGGAAATGGGCAAAATAGAAAAGAAAGGATCGCTTCATACAGACTTGAGTTCCATCAGAGCATAGGCAGCCAACTCCTCCGCCTTTGTGTCTGAGGGATGGGCAAAACCAGGCTTTGCATCCACAGAATCAATACTATCAGTCATCTCGACATCACCACCACCAAGGCCAAATGGCTGATCTTCAATTTTGAACTCGTTTGAATAGGAGAACAGCTTAGCCTGGGGAGGTGTGGGCGGTGTGCTATTGATAGTGGTCCGCCTGAGGCTGACTGCACCAATGGATTCCCAGTCTTCCTCATCCGTGTCTGAGTGGTGATCATTTTCACCCAAGGGCCTCCGCTTTTCAATCCTATGACTTCCACCATTATCGGTAGAAGAAGAGGAAAGGGACTGGTGACCATTCTTGAGTGGATAACCATTATGCGAAACAGTCTGTGGAGGAGGGGATACCTTGTTGAGGGCGATGTTGCTCACCGAGCCAGATCCATGAAGCATCACCTGAGGGGAGAATGTTGGCGAGATGGTAGATCTCATGAAGGACTGCCTGCTCAGACTCGAGGCGTTGGAGAACGATGCCCTCGGCCTTCTACCTGCTGGAGAACCAATCTCCAAGAATCCCACATCACCACCAAAAGTTGGTACCGGTATTGGACCAGCAGTAGAGGAGGTAGAACCAGAAGCTCTGCTCCTCCTCTGGCCAGAAGCTGCTTTACCCACCGAAGAAGAAGTCCCAGTGAGAACCACACCGCTCGGAACTGCAGCAGAGTCCAACCAGTAACCATCAAAGAGGGTGCTGTTGTCAATGGATGCCTCTTTACCGTTGAAGGATCCAATTCTGGATCTTCTGGGCTTGGCAATACCCTTGGAAGAGCCTGTGGATGACATCCTGCGATACGAGGACTGCTGGGCCGCAGCACCGCGCGACACAGATTTTGCCTGTGCTTCCTCTTCAGCGTCGAATTTGAACAGCTCCTCCTCCTCGTCATCCTCAATTTCTCCGTCATCATTCTCCTCCTCTTCCTCCGAGGAAGACTCAATTGCCTCATCAAGCGATAGCTGCCTTACCTGCCCTCTTGACATCTTGCGAAGGTCCTGCAGCGGGTATAGGGTAGGAGAAGACGGCACCTTGGTTCCGTGCTGGTCGTAAGCAGGGTTTGTAATGGATTCTCTTCTAGCAGCCCAAGACTTGGCCACACCGTGGTGCAATCCGTTTCTGGTGGTGGGCGAGACGCTGATTGCTGCTCCGTGCTGCTCAGAAGACTTACGACGCCTTCTTGCGGCAAGGTTGATTGCCTTTGGAGCACTTCTGCTAACGGCAACCGCATTAGAAGCTGCACCATTACCCACTGCGATGTTGGTGGCAGTGGCAGAGGAGGGGCTCTTGGTAGTCCCAACAGAGTGTTGAGAGGTTGTTGGTGGGGAAGAGGAGCTTGCAGCCATCGAGGAGGCAGAGGCTGGATTGTTGTTCCTGCTTGTGATCTCATCCAGGCTCACCTTTTTGGCCTCCCATTGGCCCCATCCCACCTTATCAAACACACATCCGGTGATGGGATCTCCCAGCTCCAAGGCCGCTATTATCAGCCGTCTCTGCTTGGAGAGAGAAAGATGGGAGAAGCCGGGAATCTGTGAGCTGAGGTGACCCGTTATGTGCCTGATGGGCAATGGACCCTGCTTCAGCAGGAGGTTCGCCAGCCGATTGGGAGTCACTTGGGAAGCGGCTGCAATTCCCTCGGGCGAAGAGGTGGAGAGCAACACGTGTTTTGCACTTGAAACATCCTCACCCAGATGGGCTAGCCTATTGGGGCCAGGAGATTTGGAGGTGGTATTTCTAGGCAATGAAGAGGTGGAAGATGATGCGAGCTGTCTTCTGCCACGCGAATTCTTCACCACTGACGCCTGGGCACTCTCCTTCTCCTCATCACCCTCGGGAGTCGGCTGCAGGTTGAGCGGGCTCGTTGAAGTAGAACGGAAAACAGCAGACGAAGGAGAGACAGAAAGCAAAGCACCGGAGGGCGTTGTTTCCTGGGAAGTTGCTGTAATGGTGTTGGTGCTCACAGGCCAGTTGGCACTAGCACTGGCTGTGGTATTTGTGACTGTGGTTGTGGTTATGTTTGTGGTTGTGGTTATGTTTGTGGTTGTGTTGGCGTTTGTATTGCTGCTGATGCCATTATTATTATTATTATTGTCCATTATATTTTCGTTGCCATCTGAATCGTCACGAAGAATATAGCTCAAATTCTGGGCAAAAGGCGACTTCTCCTTGGTTTCTGGTTGATGATCGCTGGCGACACCTGGCCGCTCGACAAGCGCGTTACCATTCATTGTGAGTGCTTATGATCGCCCAATATGACAGGACACGTCTGTCGGGGGAGGGTGTGGATGAGTCGGTGATGGTGCTCGACAGCCAAGTGCTCGTGATTATAATAATAATAATAACAATAAAGATGTGAATGATGGAAGTTATGCTCTGTTAAAAACTAAATACTCGCAACTTTTATGTGTTTGGGCCAACTTTTCACCCGAGAGGGAGAAGCCATTGGACCCGGCACGGTGTTGGAAAGTTTCAGGGCACTACCGCCAAGGTGGGTTAGACAGGTGGGTTAACACCAAAATAGAAATATTGGGGAACGCCTGGCCCTGCCGGTGTAATCGTCTATGTGGCAGATTGGCACCACTAACAGCTGCTGCAGGTGCGTGAGTCAGAGGGGGTAGCCGGGTGGGGAGATACCGCAGATATGTGCGATAAGATAGTGGGAGATAGGGGAAAGGTTGCTAATGGAGAGAGAGAGAGAGAGAAAGAGAGAGATAGCAAAAAGAACACAAGCACAGGGCGAAGAAGAGGTGGAATAGAATTGTTCATCTAAGGTTATATAGGAACTAAAACAAAAGTGGTGAGTGAAATATTTATTGGGAGGGGACAGTCCAACGGGCTAGTAGTGTAGTGGTGCTCTCGGCCCGAGCCTAACTTTAGTGCTCCGCATTTTCGGACGAGAGTCTCAGTGTCTGACGTTGACGCTTCCGGCGCCAGAATGACCTCAGCCTGCGATGTGCAGTGGGAAGAAAGGGAAGCATGCCAGAACCCAACGTGTAGCGCCCGCGCATTTGCAGGTGCTTCACATGGCATGGCACAGCACAGACGCATGATGTGATGTGCTGACTGCCATCAGGGGCCGGTCAGCATGATGTAGCAATCGTAAGGGGTGGGGGTGAATGGAGCATTTGGTTATGCAATCAATGGGCCGGGGCGGTATGGAATGAGGGCGTGGCAAGGGCAATGACACGCGTCCCAACGTGTGCAGAGGGAGAGAGGGCCGCTCCCAGTGGAGAGAAAAGGACCAAGGGCAGGGGGAGCCAAGGGCGAGGTGCCGAAAGCAGGGAGCAGATTCTCACCAGTCAATCATTTCTTTGGCCAGTGCTGGAGGAAGGACCAGCCAGCATCTACTTACGCAATGGGTGGCATGCTGGCGTACATCACACAAAAACAGGTAATAATAGACGGGGTCACTCAATGGCACACCTACACAGGGTATTCCAATACCAAGCCATACAGCAGAAAGGGTTCACAATGTGTTAGGCGATCTGCAAGGTGACAGCTGGTTCAAGAGGCGAAATGCGCAAGGCGGAAGTGGAGGCGTCTTGAGGTGGAACGGGACACAACCTTCATTTCCGTGGAATATCTTTTGACTGTCCACTGTAGAAGCATGTAAGATTGACATTTACAGATGGATGTGGTATAGCGGCCAATGATGGCTGATCTCTGAGTGGTGGGCATTCCGTTTCATAGGCAAGAGCATGGCGATGATGAGACACAATAGGGTCATACGCCGAGCTGCATGATGCTACCCATTGCATCATCTTTGTAGGGATTCTCCACATTGTTGGAGACTGTGATTTGTTGAGCTTTGCTTCCACATGACATTTTGCAAAATGTCATCTAAGTTTTGAACATTGCACAACGTTACTGGTATATACCTACCCGTGTCAATAGGATTGTATTTTGGATATGCGTCATGCGACTCTTCATGCAGAGATATATCTGGGGTAATGAAATTTCTCACCATAGGGATAGAGTGGAATTGGCAAAATGTAGGGACAATTCCCGGGGACCCACCAAGAGAGACAACTACATGCGAAGAAAAGACACAGAGGTAATGTGAGTTATGCGTCACGTTCAATATTCTTTTTTATTTGACTAGGCTAGATGTGTATTCCAAAGGTTTACCTTTAATCTTCGAGTTACAGGGATGGGAAGTTGGCGTCATCAACGGCGACTGGCTTTGGGCCCTTGGCAGCCTTTGGAGCACCACCTCTTGGGGCACCACCACGTCTGTCACCGCGAGCACCTCTGGAAGCGCCACCTCTTGGGGCACCACCTCTGCCACCTCTTCTGTTACCGTTGCCCTCTCTTGGCTCTCTGGCTGGGACCTCATCGGCAAAGGTGGCCTGGAACTCAAGGATGTTCTTCTCCTTCTTTGGCTTGCTCTTCAGCTTCTTACCACCGGTACCAACGATGAAAGACTCGTCCTCCTTCACAAGAGCCTCAGCAGCGGCCCACTTGTCCTCAGCACCCTGGTTAGCCTCACGCACCTTCTTTGGTGCAGCAAGAGCCTGCTCCTTGACCTTGAGCTCGGCAAAGTAGTCCTCGAAGGACTTGAGAGGAACAGCTGGCTCAGCGTTCTCGGCCTCCTCGGCCTCGAGCTCCTTCTCGGCGTCAATGGCACCGGCAGCCTCAGCATCGCCCTCCTTGTCATCGGAACCCCATCCCTGTCTCACCTTCTTGTCAGTGTCGGACTTGCCGGTTCTGGAGTGACGGTCGTTCTTGGCCTTAGAGCCCTGGGAAGTTGGAGCTGGGGCATCAACGGCACGGTTGTTGTGCTTCTCCTTGATGGCAGCCTCGTTACCGGTTGGCTGTGGACGGTTCTTGTTAGCACGAGCCTTGTTGGCGGATGGAGGTGGGACATCAGCCTTCTTGGAGGAAGTAGACTTCTTCACAACCTCTCTTGTGGCAAGGATTGGCTCCTCCTCCTCAATGTCGTTGCCCAAAAGGTCAAATGGGTTCTGTGTTTAAGTCTCAGTTAGTATACGCTTGGCGGTACTGGAATGGTCTGTAGTTCGAGGGTCTGGAGAGTAGCACTGCACTTGAATATCATGCAAAAAAATAAAAGGGGCAAATTGCATCATCTGCTGATGTAGTTATACAAGCCCAGTGCTCCAATGCCCGGGAATATACATCTCGAGCAACATTCTGGAGTTTTTTTTTTGGCCAAAATTGCATGGGTGCTGTCCACCGTCTATTCTGCAATGAATCCTTCTCTAAGCGTTGGATTTTTCACCGTCATGCGTGTGACTTCTCCATATACCCTTGCTCATCCCCCCGAACCACCAGAAATTGTAATGGGAGACTCCCAAAACCGGCAAAAAACATACCTTAGTAGACATTTTTCCTGAATATGACAGTGTTTTCCTTAGGAGAAAGTCTTGCCCTGTGGTTTACTATTTCACTCTCTTTTCACTTTGTCGGCCGACGTTTTTCCTCGTTTTTTTTCAGCATGCCCACACTGAATTGTTCACCCCAGCACGACCACCCTCATCACGCGTATATATCAGTACAGAGGCTGTGTAATACTACGAACGGGCCATTGGGCCTAGAGGCAACTGGAGGCAATAGACACCTCTACACCATCATATTGAACAGACGAGCAGGAAATGTTAAACTTCAGAATACGTCACTCAATCGCTGCTAGGTCACCTCTGCAAGTTGTAATAACTGAGCCCCCTAGGTGGTTGGCCCCCCAGGTGGTTGGCGCCCAGCCCTCCATACCCAGCCCTCCATACTCCGCAGCCTCCATACTTCTGAGCATCGATACGGCCCATGACAGCCTGTAGTGCGCGGGCCGAAACCTCCACACTCTTTAGCTTAGCTCTCCACACCACGCCCATTTGTGGGGATGCCCATCGGATACGATGAGGTGGGGCAGACAGCCTGGCAGCCTTGGAGACTGGGGTGAAAGAGGAGGAACCAACTAAAATGGAAACTTCACGGTATGATGGGAATACAACAAGTAAACAAAAAGACCATTGCGCATTTTTCATATTTAAACTTCACTGGAGGCTTTCCTTATAAAAGACCTCGTCACACTACAAATACAATAATATCTAACTCCCAGTAGGTGTTGCTCTAATCAGGCATCTTCATCCGTCTTCATCCGTCTTCAGGCATCATTGCCGCCGTTTTCCTCCTCTTCATCTTCCTTTCTGTCGTTTAGGTAGACATCTCCAACGCGTGACAGGAACCCCTTCATGGCGGTCCTTAACTCCACCGGCACACTCTTGTCGAGGATCTGCAGGACTAGGTCGTACATCGTTGGACAGTTCTTGACAAAGTCCTTATCGTCCAATTGCTCATAGCCTTGCAAGATCTCCACCACCACAGGCCTCCACGTTGTGATATTCCGCTGCTGGGTATCGTCGTCAAGAGCAACGTAGCGCTCGATGATCGCAACACACATTGGGATCAACGTTGAGGCAATCTTCTCTCTCTGCACCTCGCTGGTTCTTTCGCTGTCGCAGTAGAGTCTAAGCATGATGGAAATGTACACTGCTGATGAGCTGGTTTCCTGCTTTAATAGGTTAGGCAGGCGCTCAATGACACCAGAGTTCCATAATCTCACCCGGAGGTTGTAATCATCGTTGAATTCCCTCGCAAACTTGTAGCTTCTCTCGAGCAGACTGGTCAGCAACAAGAGGTTCTCAAAGGGGATGGTGTCGTAAAACCCATCGTCCTCAAACAGCTCGCTAAGAGTCTCAATCATCAACAGCTGAAGCACACATTTCACCACAATTGTTGACTTTTCTTTGCTGCGTTCGCTGCGGAGCTCCTCTGCACTGACACTGCTGTTGTTGATGTCTCCCTCGCTCTCCTCCTCGTTGGCACCTGTGCTGAAATCCACACTATCATCCACCTCGCCGTTCTCGCCGCGAGCCTCAGAGTGGGAGTGAGAGTTGCCGTTGGCATGATTCAAGGGGTCTGCCTCAAACAGCTCCTTGGCAGTGGTGAGGTCAAACAGCTGGCCAAAGGAGTCACAGATCTTGTCCCAATGCGACTGCTCCAGCTTGTACATGTTCTGAGTGATGAGCTGCTGCAGGCAAGAGCGTCCAATACGGGCAATGGTATCGTTCTCTTGGCAGATGCATGACACCAACAGCTTGAGGTAGCCATCCAACATCCTGTGAAGAGTGTCAAAGTAGTGTGTGAAAAGGGCAATCATATTGCGAAGTGCCTGGATCAGCGTCGTGGATAACCACACAGAGATGTCGTCCTCGCTGTTGAACTGGTTGATCTCCCAGTGCGTGCCGAGGACACCAAAGATCGGGAAGAGCAGCTCGTTGCACACCTTATCCCAGAACTCACCCGGGAAGTGTCCGCCGTACTGAACGAGACTGTCAAACATGTAGTTGAGAGCCCTCGAGCGCACCTCTAGGTCATCACCGGTCATGATGACGTCAAAGAAGCCATGCAACACGGGGAACCACAGCTTGATCAGGTGGTTGTCAGTCTCCGCCATGTTTCCCTTGATCTTGCCTGTACCATCGGTAATGGTGATTGCAGCCACCTCTTTGATGAGACGTCTCAAGTCCTGCAGAGCCTGAAGGGCTGTCTTCTGGAACTGCTCATTCCTCGAGAACTCGGTAAAACACACAACGAGGTCGTTAAAACCGCCCTGCTGCAGAACATCCTTGAAGTGCTCTCTGTTGATCCTGCTGGTGCACAGATACCCCTTTGCAACAAATGGCTCGGTCTGCTCCTTGGCAGCCACCGTGAGAATCTGGAACAGAGTTGTCCAGCCAGACTTGATCTGTGGCGACTTAGCGAGCACCATGTTCTCAACGCAGTCCAGAACCATCTGCCTCACTGAGAGTGACGAATTGTTCTCGATGATGTAAAAGAAGGGCATCAAGAACTCCTTCTGAAACTTGAAGTGCGACAGCTCCTCAATCTCGAAAAACCTCATCGACAACTGTCTCAGTGAGTCGAGTGCAAAGAAAACAATGTGCGTGTTTGAATGGCACCCAAACTTGTTGAAGGTGTCGCCCATGATAGCCCATAATGCAGACCATTGCACCCTGATACGGCCCATGTTGTAGTAACACACGTCAACCATCTTCTGCAGCGAGAACATGCGTGGGTTCTCGCTCTGACCGGAGGAATCGATCTCCTCACAGGACACTGCCGTGAGCGCCTTGACAAAATCAACGATCGCATCACCGGAGATCTGACTGCTGTGCGAGAACACCTTGTCCATTGCCACCACCATATCTGTGGCAGTGATCATGGGCACTATGTCCAGATGCAGCCTCTGGTTCTGGTGATGCTGGTAGGCCAACTCCGACATCGTTGAGCGGTGCTTGCTACCAATGTTGGTGAGGACGGACAGAAATCCAGAGTTCGCCCCGTGGGACCTCATGCTATCAATGCTGTCTCTGTTTGCAAGCCTGGCAATCGAAACATCCGGAACGGCACCAGAGTCCACTCCACGTGCGAGCAGCTGCAACCTCTCGATCTGTGAAATGGAGAGGAGCACCTCTCTCCAGGAGGATTTGAGGCCATTTCCCTCTTGGATGGCGATATCCAAAAGGGTGTGGATGGCATCTATACTCTTAGGTTTGAGCTCCTCAAGGTTGTAGAGGTTGGCAAACTGCACAAGCGCACCGATAAACGATGTACGGGCATAGTCAATCTCGAAGAGGCACGAGAGATGGATCGAAAGACGGAGCCCTTCCAAACACGTCTTGGTGGTGTCCTCATCGTCGTATTCCTTGAAGGGGGGAGTGAGACCGGCTAGGAGCGACATCCAGAGCGTCTCAAAGATAGACTTGACGTGCTCTGCACCCTCTGTTGCAGAGTAGAAGACCGATTTCTCAATGTCAAGCTTCGACTTGCGCCCCAGAGTACGCACCAATTGTTCTGTCTTGGTAGCCATCTCCTTCGAGGCCTGTATATATGCATCTCTGGAGACATCCCTGGTGCCAAAGATGCTGCCAATGGTTGGCTGCAAGTCTCCGGCAATCAGAGCAGCGTGCTGTTCGCTCTGGAGCTTGATCTCATTACGTTTGATCTCGTCGTAGATCTTGATCAGATACTCCTCTGGGAGACTCTGGCCATCGTCAATGCCGTGATTGTTCTTGATGAAGTCTTCAGGGGTCATTCTGTTCTTCACCTGTGGGGAGTGCTGGTCTGTGTTGAGCATAATCACAGAGTATGCCAACACATATGCTGTATCAGCATTGGCAAACACAGTTGGATTGCCATCCACATACCTCTCGGCAAACTTGAGCATGAAACGGTCAATCTTCTGGGCTTCACCGGGTAATCTGAACTTTTGCAAGAACGTACGCATGGCATCCACAAACAGGATTCCTGAAAAGTCCATCTGATCAACAAACTCGTGCATGATGGCAATGTTGTCATCGTTACCCTCGCCAAGGTACTCACCAATCACCGCCTTGTCGAGTCCATCGGTGGTGAGGAGGAAACTTGCAATGGCAGATGGCTTGTTGTTTGGAATGAAACCTCCACGCACCAACCGCTCAATTCCGCGCTTGGGTTTGAAGTTGAACTGGCGAATTCCTTCGAGAAGGGCCGTCTTGCGTTGTTTCAAAGCATCAAACTGGGGGGCAGACTCCAGCTGATCGTCCAAGTTCTTTTCAGAGGATGAAGGTTCACCAACAAACGATGTCTCTGGAGACAGCGGGGTGGATCTCAAAGAACCGTTGGTGTCTGACCTCGTACGTGCAGCGTTGGCAAGCAAATTCGACATTGAGTTGGAATTGCCGGTGCCACTGCCATTACCATTGCCATGCATGCCTCCATCAGCCCATGAGGTCAACGATCTCAAGATGGAGACAATGCATTCGATGGAGGTCATCTTGAGAGCATAGTCAAGAGGAAACGACAAAGAGGCATCTGGATCGGGTGTGTGTGCACCCAGCTTACCCATGGAGAGCATTGGCATTTCCGATAGATTGTAGCAGGCCAGCGGCCTTGTGATATTCTCCCTGTAGTGCACCTTTTGCTGCAGTGTGACATCCACCCTCGTGAGCGACAGACGCGTCAGGTACCCGGTGAGCACCTCACAGATGTTGGGCATCGATGGGTCACAGTCATAGTTGAGGTAAAACTCGACAAGCGCCTTTGTATCGTTGCACAACCGCTGGATAATGGTCAACAGATACCGCTTCTGGTGGGCAGTGGAGGTCTTCATCTCTGCAACGGGGAGGTATATCTCATCCCAGAACACTGGGATCTCGCGCTTGAACTCAGATCTCAGCTGCGACATCATGACCCAAAATATCTCAAGTGAGATTTCGTACACGGGGGCCAGAGGCGAGGCGGCATTCCTCGAGAGCGATAGGCACAGATACTGTCTGATGGCGTCGATGAGACGAGTCTCCTCCTTTGTCGATGACGACACGATGACCGCACTCCTGTCAAGGAAGCACTCCAAGTGGTCCTTGAGGATCGAATGAACCATGTGCAGGGATAACAGCTTTGACCTAATTGGGTGGGAACGCATATCCAAGGACTCGTTCTCTATCACCTTCACGGATAGCTTAGCCATTGCTCTGAACAACAAGAATGCGTCCTTGACCGCGAGCTCTGCCTCACCATCAACGTCCTGGTTGTTTCCTTCCTCAACCAGCTGGCGGTCGTCGGCAAGAGACTCCATGTTCTGCAGTGTCAGCTTGGGCACGGAGGGTTCAGAGGCAGCAGAAACGGCTACTGCAGTGCCGTTAGTGGTGGAGCTGCCATTTGTAGCGCTGTACAAAGAGACAGAGCTGTCCTGTTGCGCCATGTTAATGGTGGAGGGTCTGCTGGAATATGCCACAGAAGTGCTATTGCTCTTGACACGCTCAAACACAACGTTGACAATCTGTGTCAGGGAGGCCTGCGCAATTCCCTGGTTGATAGGGGACAGCGACAGCAGAAATATGTTGTAGATCTGCCTCACAGCTCTGAGCAATGTAGCACCGTGCGCAGGCATGGATTCGTTCAGCACACCAGCCATCAGCACGCGGATCACCTGCATCTCCACCTTGTCGTTTGTGCCCTCACCTTCAAAACACTGCGCAATTATCTCAATGGCAGCGTCAATCAGCGGCACTTTGACGGTGTTTGCCTTGCCCTTGCCTCTGCCAGAGCTATTAGTGGGAGCTGGCAGGTCCATCTCCGTGTCAACGCCTGCAGACCCCTTGGAATAGAGCACCTCTGTTGGCTCTGTGAATATGTTGAAGGTGAAGAGCTTGCTGAGACAGTCCAAAGCAGTGATCTTGATGTCCACGATATCCGTCTCGCACGCTATTCTGAGGGCTTCAAATATCACCACATTGTCTGGGAACTCGCCTTGTGCGATCTTATCCAGCACCACTTTACACGCTTTAATGAGGTCAGGGTGTTTCTTAACGACATCCCGGTTCGCAGACATGTTATCTAGGGCACTCTTGATGAACACCGTCGTTGCCCCTGCAATCTTTGACGAGTTGGCGGTTGAGGCGTGCGAGGCCAACGAGCCGGTTCTCTGATGCGTATGTCCACGGTTAGGTGCATCAACAGAGGAGTTCAGGGAAGACCCCTGGTGGTTCTCCTGGCTCGGCACCGTATCCACAACCACAGCCGGCGCTTCGGCAGGGGCCTCATGGGCATCTCCATTTTCGAGAATTCGCCCTTCTTTTGATGGCTCCTCAATATTATTGTCATTGTTGTCATTGTTGTCATTGTTGTTGTCTTCTGCGGGTTCAGGCTCTTGGGAAACCTCCTCTAGATGGCCATTGGATGTCTCAGTCTCCTGAGTGGTAGCTGCAGGGGCAACCGCCGTGGCATCAATCTCAGGAACACTCGCTTCATCGGCAACAACCCCGTTATTCGTTATCTTATCATCATCACTATGTATATCTCGTTCCTTTGGTCCCAGGTTATCCCGGGCTGTCGACCTCTCCTCCTGGTCTGCTAGTGACATTCCCTACTCGCTCTGCTTGGAACAGCTGCGTAACCTCTGTGGACTATGCTAGTATCTGTGTGCTTGAAGCCGTTACGCGCAGGAAGCTTCGGAATGGCAATTGATATGGATCAAAGAGTAACAGGATGCTGGAACTTCAAACAATGAAATAGATCGCAACTGCAACACACTTTGGGACACCCTCAATTAATTGGTCTAAGCCATTGATAGTCCTTGATCCAGCTGCCTATGCGGGTTCGCACTTCCTTCCTCCTGCCAAACTCTCCTGCTGGGCACCTGACATGGGACTCGATTTGCCCAGGAGAAATGTGGGGAGGGTAACCCACTTGGCGCCGCGTCTGGGTATGCGGGGGTGAGCCCAGGGGGAGGTGGGTGAGGAAGAGGATAAAATGATGTACATCGGTATCTACGGAATATCTCTGAATGCATATATTTAGATGCCAATATCTGAATTAATTTAATTTTCTCGCCAAATGGGTAATTGCTCGTCATATGGTGCTATAGTCCATGTGTGTTGGGTTTACACCATCCGGTAATACCATGCACCTTTACCTGAGATATGTTTAAGTTCAAATTCCATATATTATATTATACCTGTATGCAATCCATGCAACTCTAGTATCTATCCACCGTTCCACCTGTATGCACATTCTTCTTCTTTTTAAAAGCCCCTCAATAAATTAATACTTTTTTTTTTCGATCTAACTTTTAAAATGCGGAAAAATCTCTACCCTTGACGCCCTTCAACTCGTCGTTGGTCATCACCTTACCGTTGGTGAAGTAACCAGCGGCAATTTTGGCGTCAATCTCAACTCTAGAGTCCTCGGGCACCATGTGCTCTGGGATCTCAACTCTCTCGAGGATGGGAATGCCCTGTTCCACAATGGCATCGTGCTTCATGTTGGACATGGAGAGCATCCTGTCGATCTTCGTCACGCCGAGAAAGTGGAGGATGTCTGGCATCAGCTGCTGGAATCTCATATCCTTGACACCAGCAATACACTCAGTGCGGTGGAAGTACTCGGCAGCGTTGTCACCGGATCTCTTACGGGCATTGTACACCAGGTACTTGGTCACCTCACCAAGAGCTCTTCCCTCCTTTCTGAAGTAGACAACCATACCGGAGCCGCCATTCTGGGCCTCCCTGGCAGCCTCGACAATGCCAAACATCAGGTATGGACGACAGGTGCAGATATCAGAGCCAAACACATCGGAGCCAGAACACTCGTCGTGGATACGCAGCGCCAATCTCTTGGATGGGTCGGAAACATAGGCTGGGTCACCAAAGATGTACACGGTCAAACCGCCAATGGGTGGGAGGAATACCTTGATATCTGGGCGGGTGATAAGCTCAGGGTACATGCCGTTGGTGTCCTCAAAGAGGGCCCTACGGAGGGTACCCTCCGAGATTCCAAACCTAGCTGCAATACCGGGCAAGTACCAGACTGGCTCGACTGCAAGCTTGGTGGTGTTCATGTCACCGTTGGAGTTCAACACAATCTCTCCATCAACCTTGAGGTTTCCCTTGGCCACCTCTTCTTTGAGGTCGGCAAGCTGCAGGTGAGCCTTGGTGATGGCAATGGTGGGCCTCACCTCAACACCCTCCTTCTCAGCAACATCAGCAAACAACCATGGAGCAAGGTGTCCAAATGGGTCCATGGAAACAATCTTGTCGACACCACTCCACTGTGGCTGCTGGGGGAAGTCGGCAGCAGGCTCTGCGTTGGTGTAATCGGCCTTGTGGGCCAGGTTCAGCTGATTAGAGCCCACTGCAAGAGCATGGTAGACACTGTAAGGACCAGAGTGAGCACCAATGGCGTTGTGCTTGTACAGACCGTTGAGGGTTCTGTTCACCACAACGGGGCCTCTGGCAGAAGCATCAGCCTCGCCCCACTTCAAGGAAATGGGGTTCACGAGAACATCATTGGTGTGGGTTGCCAGAGAGATGGAAGGTCCAAAAAGGTTACCAGCAGAGAAGTCAAGTGGTGTTTCCTTCTTGATCACTATATCGTTGTGGATAGCAGCGGTGTGTCCACAGTTGTGGACATTTCTCTGTGCCACATCAAAATTGGCAGCAGTGTGCACAGCTGTGGGGGACATGATGTGTGTATAATGTATATGGGTAACTTAGGATGTGGTTATACGTATGTATGTATGTATGTGTTTGTGGGTGTGCGTGAGGGTGTGAAGAAAACACGCCTACACGAAAATAAAATACGGATAACGATGATTTCTCAATCCAAAACAATCTCCTCCTGGTGGCGGCTCTTGGCCCTCCTTTATAGTATTTAGTTGCCTGGTCTGTGTACACCAGAGCATCTTCCTTCCTGGCCCCTCCCCACGGTTGTATGCGATAAGAACTGGGCCGATAAGCAGAGCTGCGTCCCAAAACGGAAGGCAGCGATGACCCCACGAGTCGCTTCTCCGCTGGTGTCCGGCGGGCCTCGACGGCACTGATGAGTCTCTGGGTGCATGGGGGCCCCGATGAGTGTGTGATGCATGGGGGATCTCAGCCTGGAGCTCCCGATACCACCGCAAAGAGACCCAAAGGGGAAGTGACAGGGGAACATAAACAGGGAGGCTGCCTTACAAGGGGAGGGGCCTTATACTAGGGGAGCTGCCCTACAAAGGAGAGCAGCCTTACAAAGGGGAGCAGCCTTACAAACAAGAGCTGATAGCTATCGCAAAACGATGATGCGCCGACTAATCCGTTGGATCCCTTTGCTGGCCGTCCCGCCTCCGGGAAGTTCCATCTGCATAGGCTATGGGCTCCAACGGCATTTATCTCCATATAACCCTTTTACCGTAAGTTAGGCGATGGATTCCCACGTTGTGCCGCGTTGTCCGAGACTGTGGTTTGATAGTCCAGAAGAAGCTGTCTCTATAGACTGTGCACTCTATATAGGGGAATTGTGCGCTATGTTTTGTAATATAACTGTATTTAAGGGAATACTCTAGATAGTCAACCTTGAAGCCACCAATTGAAGTGGAGTGGTGTACTACATACAGCCTTGTAGCGTAGCATATCATGATCAGGTAGTTGTATGGTGGGCACCATCATGATTCACCAGGCCATGACAATATCATTCACCATAGCAGGCACTACAATTAGTACAACCGTCAACACCTTATTAGTATATTTGCAGCTATCAGTATATTGTATCATAGTACTTCCAAAGTACACCCTCTACGATATCACAACCTGCTTACCCATGTAGGTTTGCCTCCTATACGAAGAGTGTGACCAATTGACAGTCCCGTAAATTCTCCTAGTTTTCCCTGAAACTCACCAGCAGAACTAAAGCCCACGAGTCAAGTTTTGATGCCAGAGCAACAATACTCGAGAGCTTATTGTACCTTGCTACGCCATCGCGCCCCGAGCCCTTGCTGTTTACGTCACCTGCATTCGAGACTGCAGATGAGCAACTCAACATTAACTACCCCAGATTTAGTGGAGGTATGTAGAGCCCTACAGAAATTGATCTTTCACCCTGGAATATTCTAACGCTTTCCAATGAAGCTTGCCCAGGTTGCTATCACATAATCCAGATGTATGTTTACGCGGTGGCTCTCTCGCTATATTGCTATTCCCTATTGAGTTGTGCTATAAAAGGCTGTTCTCCTTCCCCCTCAAAAGAATTCACTCACTCACCTTAATTTTATCCCAAAAAAACAAATAAATAAAACCATTAACCTACAATGTCTGACGGTAAGTTTGCAATGCTCGCAGTACCACGCTTGTCCATACCCGATTGTTTCTTCTAACACAACACAGCCGGCCGCAAGAACTTTTCTGATAAAATCAATGAGGCTACCAAGCCTGACTCTGAGAAGACCTTTGTTGACAAGGCTAAGGAGCAAGCAAGTGACGCCTATGACAGAGTTGCCTCCCACCTTCAGCCCAGTGAGGACAAGAGTGCCACTCAGAAGGTGTCTGACGCATTCAGCAGTGACAGAAAGGCCTAAGGGAATATTAGTCAAGTATATATATCTTTCCGAATAAATAAGTTTGTATTTAGATGAGTGATATATAGTTGAGCAGTAAACTAAGTAGCATGGCGCAGTGTAGCGATCATCTTGTATGAGCTGATCATTACACTATATGTATACCTGCAACAGAAACCTCACATATTCGTCCGAGATAGTTTAGTGGCTAGAATCCCCGCTTGTCGCGCGGGGGACCGGGGTTCAATTCCCCGTCTCGGAGCATCCTTTTTTTTTTTATTTTTTTCGATCCATAAAAAGATAAAACAAACAATTGAATTTTTTTGAATGGCCATTTATTTCGAATGGTAATTTATTTCAAGTGGTATATTGACCTCTTTAAACTATGATATTCCAAATAATGTTACTTAGGAAGTGCTTCAACTTCAACCGTTAACTACTAAACATCACTGGATAGCATTCATAAAGCATTCATTGACTGTTCATTTAAGATCATGAGGAGTTTACCGAAATGCAATGATAATGAAAGGAGATATATGAGCGGCAATCCACAAAGACACTGCTCATAATCAGTTACCCATTAGAGAAAACTATAGCAGATGCTTTATCGACATCGCTAGTGTATGAAAAGCCTGCAAGCCATAAAATGAATGAGTGAACATGGTCCACAAATATGCACGAAACCAAAAACCCAAGGAACAAATGAGAAAAAGAAAAAACTTATGGAATACCTTGTCGGATATCCTATGTGGCGACAGCAGAGCGCATATTATATGTCAACCTTGGTGCCACAGCTATCGCAGTAGAAAAAGAGCGTATTGTGAGCGGCATCGGTGGGTCTTGCAGAGAACTTCTTGGAACCACACTTTGAACAGCTTAGGCCCTCTTCCGTCTTTACACTGGTGTCATCAAAGGTCACTCCTGAGGGCTTGTCCGCGGTGGGTGATGCATTGTTTGCTCTCACCGATGCCGAGGGCCCATCGTTGACAAACCTGCTGTTTGGGCTGCGGCTGAGATAGATTCCTGGAGAGGAGGCAGCATGTTTGACCGGTTGCTGTGAAGGTCTTCTGAGGTCAATCGGAAGATGTTCTGATGATCCATGGAGGGAACGTATGTTTTGATGTGTGGCTGGCAAGGATGCAAATGAAGAGTTGGGTGACATGCGAGCCGCAAAGCGACCACGAACGTCGTCTGGAGAGGTGGGCGCTGCATGTAGACTATCCTGTGGAGTTCCATGCAAGGTGACGGAAGAAGTTGATGTTCTTGGTGCCAGTACGCCCCTGAGAGTTGACCGGCGCCTGAGCTCTTTATTTGCAAGCTTTTCTTCGGTATGTAATGTTGTCCTCTTGGACTGCGACGACTTCAAAGCCTCCTTTCTCACGTCGTATGCAAAATCGGATCTGAACACCTTGATCAGACCGTTGTTGTCAGCGGTGAGGATAATCGATGTTGCCAGGTTCAGCTCATCATGGTCAACCACTTTTGAAGAGTTGTACGTGTTGTACAAGTCAAAAAGGGGATCGCTGCTGAGCTCCAAGAGCTTGGCAGTTGAGGATGGAGCAAAAAGAGCAACGTTGCACCTCGTATTGTGAGCTGCAAAGCTAACATAGTCTTTGGATTTGAACAGACACACTTCGTCGTTGAAGAAATGGCCGAGACTCAAGTGCGCCCTGGAAAAGAGTCCTGAGGAGGAACTTCTCCTATTCTCCTCATCCACTGCCTTCTTGCTTCCTTCGCTCTCCAGCCTCCACATATATACCGAGTGGTCTTCCGAGCCAGCTATGACGATCTTGTGGTCAGCGCTCAATGAGGCCGCTATCTGTGAATGGTACTGCTGGAAACCTTTATACATCACCTCGAGTTTCTTGCTTCTATATCCATAGAGTCTGATTCTGGAATCACTGCTCGTGAGCAGTAACTTGTTGTCGCCATCATCCGTTTGGAACGTGTGAACCCCTGTTATTTTGGCGCCACCCTTTGAGCGCTTACTCTTGCGAGAAGCTTCAAATCTCGTTCTAATGTCCAGTCCTCTGGTGGTGACCATATAACACTGTCCATCATAACAACCCACAAATATCTCCTCCGCGGAGACGGAAAACCCGGTGGAGAAAATCAGCCCCGGGATGCTCCGCTGGTACACCACTTCATTATCGAGGATGGACCAGAACCGCAGCCTGCAATCGAGGCCGCCGGAGACAAAGAAACGATCATCAAATGGGTGGAACTTGGCACTGGTGACGAAGTCTTCCGTCTCAAATGTCTGCAGACAGTTTGGACGGTCAACGTGCCACAGTTTAACGGTCTTGTCCTGACTACCGGACAGCAGAAAGTTGTTCTTAGACCAGTCCAATGTGAGGATTTCATCTGTATGGCCGCGTAGTTCTCTGATAGGTTCCGATTTGAATACAGGAGCGAATAACTGCTTCGCACCTCCTCTCTTGTTATGCGATGAGTGCATAGAAGAATCGTCTCCTCTGCTACGGTCACAAAAGATAGAAGTATCCACAGATCCCGAGCGTACAGTACCCTTGTCATCGCTGTCATAGTGCATGCGATCCAGGGATGAGGACAGAACTTCCCAAATTCTAATCACACCTTCCTGACCGGCAGCAGCCAGGTACTTGCCGTCAGCGGAGACCTTCATCGCCCAGATGGCTTTGCCGTGGATTCCCGGTGAGGTAGCACCTGCTTCTGCCTCTTGCCGTGAGGGTGATGAAGGGGAGTCGTTCAATTTCTGTGATAAAAAGATATGGCTAAACTCTTTTGGAGTGCTTCTAGATCTTCCAAATAGCCTAAAGTACTTCGGCTGCTGGAGGAAGTGCGTGGGAGGCTCTTCCACGATGGTGGATCCTCCCCCCAGCTCTGAAGAAGGAGTAGACGGTGAGCCCGAGCCGGCACTAGGTGCTATGCCATTCAGAACAACAGAGGGCATGGTGACCGGTTCATGGGACGAGGAGGTGCTGAAGGTGTGGGAGTGGTCATCTCCCGTGGAGCCTTCGGAGCGAGAGCTATCGCTGGTTGTGGATGTGCGATGTAACATATTGTCAGCAGTAGCAGGAGCGGTAACAGGAGCGGTAGCAGAGGCGGTGAACGATGAGTCTGTGGATATTCCGCGGGGACGGTTTGAGGAACCCTGAGGTGGTTGTGACGGTTGTGATGCCTGTGAAAGTGGAGCGGCGACAGCCGAATTGCTACTGCCGTTGATAGTGGGACCAGTACCACTACCTTGGACCATTACCCCACTGCTTGACATGGTAACTCCTAGTTTATATGTTTGTTTGCTTCAAACGAGAGGCTGCTTGCGAGAAGTGCAACAGTTGCAGGCCAACTCAGTTCTGGCCAGCAAGTGTGCAAAGCGACTCTGTACAACAACACAATTAGGCGCAGGTGTGTTGAAATGATATCCCAAAGATGCGCAGCAGATATTAAAAATAGAACAACAGAGGAGGAGTAGTAACCTTCACCAGAGCAAGACCAGAGACAGGTTTGTTCTACCCTGAGCCAGGTTCCATTCTTGTTATAAAGAACAAAGAGGCGTCGTATCTAACCACCCTAACTATTTCATTCTGTCACTAAGGCGGGTCAAGCGCGCATGGCTGGCTTGTATGAGACATGTACGAAAGCAGTTCTTTCAGTCGTGCTTGCATCAATTGACGCAGGCTAACACTGGCCAATATGCATGGAGTCAGCTTGGGAGATGTGCGGGAAGGCTGCAAAGGGAAGGGGAACACTAAGGGATCGGCCGGGCGACAGCTCTGTGCATGAGGTCTTCCTCACAATGGCAGTGGGCTGCTGGCGGCGACGGCGGCTTGGGGCGCTGAGATGTCAGCACCATGCATAAGTTTAGATCGGATCATTAAAAGCGCCCGACCCGGCAGGGAGAAGAATTGCGGGTTTCCATGCAGTATACGGTGACCGGGGAGCAACAGAGGGAGGAGTGAGAGGCGACACAGGGATCGAGAGGCAATAGAGGGAGCGCACAGGGATCGAGAGGCAATAGAGGGAGCGAGGGGCGACACAGGGAGCGAGGGGCGACATAGGGACCGAGAGCCGACACATCAAGCAATGGAGGTGGAGAGCGATCTACATTCACCAAAGGCGGTCACCAAAGGCGGTAATTGAATTACTAGCCGGGATCGCTGTGTGGGTGTGTGGGCTGGATAATGTTCACCGGATAACGTTTGAATCAGGAGAGTTGCAGGAGGAAGCAATCGACTCGATAGTGCAAGGCTTAGCGAAACTAGTTGTGTCACTGTATCGCACTGCCTGCAGGACACAACTTGGACGGTATGGTAGCTACGGCTGTGCTGCGCCTACCTTCCATGGAAGCAATTGTATATGCAACTGAGGATCCGACAAAACAATCTCAACGATCAAACGTCAAAACGTGGGCTTAGAAAGAGGCTGGAGGTCATGATACCACTGACTGCTGATGGCCCCATATATCCGGATAATTGGGTCAAATTGACTAACTAGTCCATTCCTTGGGATGCAACGCGTGCATGAGGCACAGCCGACTCTATAAGGTTCGGAAATGTAGAACCATAGGATATAGCCCTTGCTTCTTCAACGCGTGGAGGAAAAAATAGCAACAAACTCTAAATAAGCGGCTGTGTTTACCTTTGTTTGTTTTCTATATTTATCACAAACATCTTAACCCCGTCAGATTCTCTTCCACCCTTTGACTTACATGAACGGCTCAGGCTAGTCGTGGAAGCTCAGTCGTGTGAGTCCCACTAGCAGGAGGAACAAACTTTGTAATTGCACCACTCTCATCTCTGCCTTCCAGAGAGTCAGATAGAGTAGTGCACAACACCCAAAAAAATGGGTCGTGTACGGAGGCAATACAGATCTGATTTTTCTCACTGAGTGAAGCTCGTGAAGGGTGGTGAAAAATATGCGTGGTGGAGGCTATATATACGAGAGCTGGCATTTAATTGACCCATTTATTCGTTCAGTACATAAACAACACTTTCAGACAAAGATGGCTGAGGTACTCAACAGGTAAGTAACTGTGTTTTCGAAAGAACACGTTGTGTTGCAGTGATATATTTCTCGCGCGGTTTCGTTCAGTGCTGAATTACTAACACCGTCATGCAGGACTTCGTGGGCAGATGCCGAGGAGGAGCTCCCAGCTCCACAGGTGATCGAGAACAAGGATGGTACCAAGACTGTTATTTCATTCAGACTGAGCCCAGAGGGAAAGAAGCTCAAAGTGACACAGAAGATCAGGGAGGTCAAGGTGACGGAGACCGCACACCCAGCTGTTGTGAGCAGGAGGAAGTGGGCCAAGTTTGGCGAGGAGAAGGACTCCAAGACCATTGGACCAGATTTCAGAACCACCCAGCTCGGTGAGCCAGTGATGCTGGTGCTGGGCACCGCATGGAAGGACCTTGAGAAGCAACAGGAGGAGGAGAAGAAGGAGGAGGAACTCACAAGCAACAACAAGCCACAGCGTATCAGATGTAGATTGTGTGGTGAAGACCATTTCACATCCAAGTGTCCATACAAGGACACCCTCGGTGTGGACCCCGACGCAAACCCATCCTCCAACCAGACACCAGAGCCAGAGGCATCGATTGCTCCTTCCGCACCTGGTGTATACGTGCCTCCTAACCTCAGAAACCGTGGTGCTGGTGGCCCATCTGCTGGCAGCAGATTCGAGGAGCGTGATGACTCCACTACTTTGCGTGTGACACAGCTTAACGAGATTGTTGATGAGGATATGTTGAGAAACGAGCTCTTCAGAATGTACGCCCCATCTCTCAGAAGAGTTACCCTGGTGAGGAACAGAGAGACCGGCCAGTCCAAGGGTGTTGCCTACGTTGTATTCGACACCGTCGGTGCTGCCGAGAGGGCTCTCAACGAGCTCAACGGAAGAGGTTACCACTCTCTTATCTTGAGCATCGACTGGTCCAAGCCAAAGCCTCCACCCACACGTTAAGGTGCGGATATTCAATGAATGGAATTATCACAAGGTTTGGACTCACCTGCATATATAAGGTGAGCCAGTTGTTTAGGTTGATAGCTGCTTATTTCATGTTTAGCGTATATGTATGTGTATGCATATAAATTGGTCTATAAAAGATGTTGGATTATCAGTTGTGCCACACGGGGAGAAACGTACACGTTATTGTGTTCTCCCAGATCCTCCACTATATAAATAAGTGTATTTTGTAGGTGTAGCTCGCCTTCTATCCATGCCTTTACTCTTCGGGGTTGCCTAAGAGATAATAACTCATCACCCGTGCTATGTACCAAAAGTATTGTTTGCAACTGTGCAAAAAGAGAGGCCATCTCTTCTCTTTTCACGTTGATATGTATGCCTCCCCCATTATCGTCAAGCCGAAATGTTAACGGCGTCCCTGTAAGCATCCAATCCTCCTGTGACTGAAAGGCATCGTTGACGAAAAAGGCGTACGAAGGATACTCTTGCAGCATATCTGGGATGTCAAAGATGCCATCGAGAAGCCCCAAGGAATCCACCTGTGGCAGATACTTGTCGAAAAAAGCAATACAGTCGTGGCCCAGAAGGTTCTCGGGGTCCAGAAGCTCCAATGCCTGGGCAAAGTTCTTGCCGTCTAGCGGCAGGGGTTGAAAGGCGCCAAGGATGTACTTGTAGGAAATGATCTGAGTGATGAGTGTGGCACCAACTGAATGGCCCACCAGATGGAGTTTGTAGTTGTTGTGGTTGCTGGAGTGATTCGCATGCAATGTCGATTGTAACTTGCCAATGACGCAAAGAGCCACCAGCACATCAACTAGATGCTGTGGGTGCTTAGTAGGTGGAGACAGCTCGTAGCCAATGGAGTACATCGAGGGACATGGTGACTCTGCTTGCCCCATCTGGGTCTGAATAACATCCACCAATGGGTCAAAGTCCTCGCATGTGTTGTTGGGGTCACGCCAGGCACCACCATGGATAAACACCACGCAATCACCACCGCTCTGTGGGATATCATACTGCTTCAGCACCTGAAGGCGGTGCTCACCATACTTTATAATCTTTCCCTTCGAACTCATTCAGACAGTCAGATATAACAATGTGATGATGATCTACAGAATAACACATTCCAGTTAACCAGGTCTTCACCAGGTCTTCACCAGGTCTTCACCAGGTCTTCACCAGGTCTTCCCAGGTCTTCCCAGGTCTTCACCGGGTCTCTCTAGATCGAGTTAACCTCATCGCGCACCAGATATGCACGCACCTTCTGCGTAACGCTCGAGGGCCTCATTGCTATCGCTCCGCAGATATAGTAAGCTAATCCTAAGGCAACTTACATTAGGTGCGCCCGGCGTGTACTGGAGCAGAACTCATACAGATACACACACAACGCCGTCTCTCTTCTCATACACTGTTGCTGCCTTAGCTGCCTTGGCCCTTTCTCAAACCCCAGTCCTGTATACCAACGGCCATGCACCCTACATACAGCCAGCCACACGGGGCTCCTACCACACATGGGAGCAGAAACTTCATAGGTGTAGCAAGGAGCGTGCCAATCAAGGGGAGCGAGGCGAAAGGGAAAGCCCCCAAAAAAAAAACAACCAAAAACACACACCTCACGTTGTGGCAGTTTACATACATTCTCTTGTCTACTGTTTTGAATAAATAGGGTGCGGAGTATATCTACAACCAAGCGATTCATCACACTTAATATAACCAATCGATCCCACGATGTCTGAAAACTCCGACGTGCAGCTCTACGTGAAGCCCCTCCCATTTGAGGTTGAGACCGAGGAAGTGCAAGAGTTTTTCAACGCTGCCGGTGCAGTGAAGGAGGTTCGTCTGATGCACGGGTATGCCTTTGTGGAGTTTGAGACCCCAGAGGATGCCCAGAAGGCGCTTGACCAGCTTGCCGATGCCGACTTCCAGGGCTCCCGTCTCACCTTGGAGTTTGCCAAGGCCAAACCACACGCCAAGAAGGGTGAGTTCAGAGTCAAGGTGTCCGGTCTCCCAGACAGAGTGTCATGGCAGGATATCAAGGACTTCATGAGAGATGACGTGCAGGTGCAGACCACCTTTGTGAAGATCCCATACGACCAGCCGGGTGTTGCCAACCTCGAGTTTGGCTCCAGAGAGGACCTCGACACCGCCGTCTCCAAGATCACCGGTATGAGCTTCCAGGGCAACGGAGAGCTCCTTGCTGAGGAGGACACCACTCCCTTTGTGCTTCCACCACGTCGTACCGGCGGCTTTAGAGGTAACGACAGAAGGGGCGGCTTCAGAGGCGGCCGTGGTGGCTTTGGCGGCCGTGGTGGCTTCAGAGGCGACGACAGAAGGGGTGGTTTCAGAGGTGGCCGTGGTGGCTTCCGTGACAGCTATGGCGACGACAGAGGATACCGTGGCGGCTCCAGAGATGGCCCAAGAGGTGACTACAGATCCAGAGACAGGGACGACTACAGAAGAGACAACGGCTACGACAGAAGAGACGACTACAGAAGGGACAACGGCTACGAGAGAAGAGATGACTACGACAGAAGAGATGACTACGACAGAAGAGACAGATCTCCTCCAAGAGATTAAGCGTGGGACCCATATTGCAGTTTCATTGCAACTGGTCGTTGAGCACTCTTTTTTTTGTTTAAAAAGCTTACGCCACACCACGCGCTTGCTCCATGCGTCAGGATATACTGAGGATTGGGGCCTATGTTTTGTTGTATTACCTATATTACCACGAGTTGTGAAGAAATATGCGTGGAAGAAAAGAAACGGGCAGCAACAGGTTGCACATTGTATCACAAATTGTATCACGAGCTTATTTCCGAAAAAAAATCTATCCACTTATCGTTTTATCTTACACTCCCTGTTGCACTATAAACCAGGGGCCCCACCATAGGATTGATACAGCAAGGAGGAGTTGCTCGTTTTCATAGAGAGACTATAACGGCCACTTTCATGCTTTGGTAAGTATCTCATTCGTCAGATTTCCCGTATGTACAGCATACGTCATGTGGTGAGTATTCTGTTATCCTTTTTTGTTTGCTTTGAAGTCATGCTTCGACTAATAGTGGTGGCTTGTGCTCTACATTGAAAACATCAGATGGATCCAATAGCAAAAAGACGTAAGTATAAAATATCCATTCTATATACATAGTTGCGCTAGCATTCATTGGAAGGCCAGTTCAAACAACCATCAATACATCTCAATGGCATTCTGCCCATCCATATACTTGTTTCTTGTGTATCTTTCCAATGTGGGCAGTGAGTTGTTGTAGTTTCCACTGCACCTCTTTAGAGCTTCTGCAAATCCGTCATCTTCATCCTCATCACATAGACCCCGTTCAGCACATTTAGCATCAAAGTAGGCGATGCATTTGGCAGTCTGTTTGGCATGACGTCCCTGTTTGAGACTGGCAGAGAGAATATGGGTAGCCAAGGTGTCGTTGGCTCTAGTCAAAGAGCTCACTTTAGATTTGAGGTTCCTTACCATCACCTCATTCCTGAAGTTGATAGAATGCAGATAGTCTTCATTCCACTTGACGTAGTTCTGTAGGAACCTCAACCTTTTTTCAAATCCATCGTTGTCGTCAGCTTCAGCTGCATCATCAACATCAACACAATCCTCTTCGTTTCTGGTATCCGAGGTCATGGGCACCTTTTGTGCCTTCAGCTCCTCGATGGTGAGCAGCAGTCGCCTCTTCTCCTCTTCATGTTGGCTGATGATGTCCTGTACATTGACCTTGAGCGGGGAGTCTCCGTTATTGACTTTGGCGACATTCTCAATCTTGGAGGTAATTGTAGCGTATCTCAAGGTGCTCAGGGTCTCGTCGTAGTCCACAGGAGAGATACACGCAATCATTGCGGTCCTGGAGTTGCCTCCAATACTCTCCTTCAGTAAATATGTAAGGGTGGACTCTCTGTAGGGCACCACTGCCGCACTCTCACGCGAGCCGCGCTTGGCAGCACTATTGGAAGAGAGAATGGTCAGCACTCTGCCTAGAGTGGTGAGCGACTTGTTGATCTGGGAACCCTCTTTGAATCGTAGCGCCTTGTTCTTGGTATCTGGCGAGTCCATTGAAGCTGTTGAATCTGCCAGGGCGTTTCCAAGAGTAGCACTGGCCCTCTCAGAGCCAGCTAGATCGACCAACCTCAAATGCGATACCAGCTTGCTGCACTTGGTGAGGCTCTCATCCAGGTACCGTTCCTGCTTCACAGTCAGTGTCAGCACAGAGTGTGATCTGGAAGAGTTGTCATTCATATTGGTAGCAGCGGTGGTCCTGTTCCTGTTTCCTCTCTTGAGGTGTTCCAACACCTCCTCGTATGATCTCACGGTGAACTCGGAGAGGTTCTCGACGTACGGCAGCTTATCGTGACCCTCCCTCAACCTGAGGTTTTGGTGTTTGATGTCGGACCCTCTGGCCAACAAATCATAAACCTTCTCCTGGTATATCTCCATGAAGGAGAGGCTGATGCTGAGGTTGACCCTTTCGTCCATCAGATGACCAGCACGCAAAAACAGCTGCTCGCTGATCTGCGGAATCAAGCCTGGGTCATCCAAACTACCCATCATCGTGTGTGATTTGCCAGACCCCGTCTGGCCATAGGCCATGATACAACTGTTGAATCCTTCCAGCGTGTTGTCAAGCATCTCCTGCCCTGTTATCTCGTACATCTGTTGCTGTGAAACGTGGTGGGGATCTTTGGGGTCGAAGGACCAAAGACATCTGCTGAATTTGAAGCTCTTGGCCTCTTGCGTGGGCCGTGGGAGCAGAATGGTTGTTGTTGAGTCTTCGGGTGGCATTTTGACCATACATTGTGGGAGGATACTTGCTGCTATTTCTCTTTCCAAGAACGGCCTCACCCTCACGAACACTTTTATGGTTCCCGCTTTTGTGTTTGGGCTCGCCTGCAGCGCGGAAGAGGAAGAAGCCGAAGAAACTGATGAAGCAGAGCTCAAGGAAGACATTGAGTTCCGACTCTTGCTGTTTGCTCTTAGAGAATTGATGGACTGTACGTCCGAACCTGCAGACGGGGAGTCTGTCCTCCTCACTGAGTCAGTCATGGCTTAGATAGAGAGATGATTTTCAGCTATCATATATATATAAAACAATTATTCCTTTTCTGCGTCATGGTCCAGTTTACCATGAAAGATTCATTATGCACCTTGACCCTCCAAAGGTAAACAAACACTGCACCTCATCACCCGCATATGGGCTTCTGCATAGTGAGCAAAAGCCAAGTAGTGTGAGCCTCCACAGTTAAGCTAAAAGGCAGGTAGCTAAGACAGGTGACTAAGGTATGCACATATCAAGAAGGGTAGAGTCCAGCGAACGTTTCTTGGTGGGATAACCTTAGGGAGACCATCGAAGTAATGATCTCATTAGGAATATCCCAAACAGCCCTCTTCATATCACTCTACTTAAAAGTTTGCCGAGAAAATTTGCAGTGTTTCCTCCCATATCATCCCGTCCTATATTCTCTTGGTTAAGTATCCGCTTGGCTAAGTATCTCGTTGGTGCTAACACTACCGATTGCCCCTTCTGCAATCTCCCTCTATCTGCTTAGGGTAAACGTGCCCGGTGATGAGCTGGTGGTAAGGTGGGTGAGCCGAGGGGAGCGCAAGAGACAGTGAAATAGTATAGGCCAGGTAAATGGATTAGAACGGGCAGTGGAGAACAACGTGGCTGATGCTCGTGTGTTGTATTTTATAGGTTTGTTTTTTGCGTGCCAGTTTTAGCATCGTGCTTTTGATCCCAATTGAGCCGACTCCAGATTCCACCCATGCAAAGCAGCCCCTCTGCTGTTGGATCACCACCCTGGCTCACCTTCTGCTGCCGTTAGCTGAAACTCTCCATACGCATACATACATCTCTGCATCTTCAAACGATGGCTCCACCAGCACTCTCGCAAGAGGAGGAGCTGCAGCTCCAGCAATTCAAGGAGTTCACCGCATATCCCGAGGAAGACGAGGAGAAGGTCATTTCACTGCTGAGGTTCACCAATTGGAACCTCGAGGTATCGATCGCAAGATACTTGGACAATGATTTCCCCTCATACGCTAATGGCGTGCCCCCGCCCCCTGCCGTGCAGCCCAATGCAAACTTCTTCCCACAAATTGAAGAAATTGCAAACCCGTCACCACACAGTAGCAGTGACAACAACAACAATAACACCACCAACCTCGACCCACACCATCTGGCAATGATGGAAGCTCTTGATCTCTTGCCCAAGCTCCCCAAGGCCATCCCAATAGCCAACAGATGGAAGTTCGAAGCTGGACTGCACACAACCACAAGGGTGAATGTTTCCCCCGTTTTTTTCATTCTCATGCTCTTCCCAAAGCTCCTGCTAGTCATTGGTGGTGGTGTGGGCAATGTGTTGAACTGGTTATTCCCAAACTTCTGGAGGGCCTTGGGCTTTGTGAGGGGCCCCAATGATTTCCCCGATAAACCCCTCTATAGAGACTATTCAGAGAGGAAGCCTACTGCTATGAGAGCAATAGATGAAGAGGGCACAAGTATTGGGGAGAAAACTACAGAGGAAAAGCCTTCAGCCACCCCAAGCGAGGAAATATCGTACACCAGCAAGACATTCTTGGACATGGTAGTTGGAGAAACGTCGGATCTAAGTGTGTTTGAAGGTGAATTCAACAATGCTTTCAACACCGCAAAGGAAGAGCTGAAGTGGCTCATGGTCGTGCTGGTCAATTCCAAGGCTCCAGATAGCATACGCTTCATCAAGCGGTATCTAAACAGCTCGGAAGTTGTCACCTTCATAAAGGAGAACGATGTGATTTTATGGCTAGGAGATGTTTCCTATGCCGAGGCATACGAGGTGGGCAGGACCTACAGGGTGTCCAAGTTGCCATTTGTGAATCTCGTTGCAAATGTCTCTGCTGCAGGCACCACTTTCCCCCTCATGTCAGTTGTCACTAGGTATCAGAACGTGAACCCAAATGAAGAAACACAGACGCCAAGGAGACTTGTCAAGAAACTCCAGCGGCTCATAAGCAGGTATGAGCCACAGCTGGTGACACAACGCATAGATAAGCAGGAAACCCAGATGTCCCGCGTTATCAGACAACAGCAGGACGAGGCATATGAAGCTTCGCTGCTGAGGGATAAGCTACGCGAGGAGGAAAAGATAAAGGTACAGGAAGAGCTGAAATTGAAGCAAAAGGCAGAAGAAGAGGCGCAAAACTACAGAGAATTGCAGGAGAAGAAGAGGTCATTGTTCCTCGACACAAGCTCTATTGATGTTCTTGGAAAGGACGTGTCATCTCTACAAAAGGGGGAGTACTGCATGATTCAATTCCGCAACCACGAAGGCCTTAGAATCATACAGAAGTTTGCAAAGAAAACAACATGGTACGATATCTACCTGTTCGTGGAGTGTAAGTTGTACGTAAAGGGAAAGATGGAAGAAGGAGGCTTGAGCACAGAGGATGAGGTGGTGAACAGCATTAAGGCAGCATTGGAGAATCGGGAGAATTCTGGGCTATTGGAAGATTACAAGCATATTTTTAACTTTGAATTGGCTTCTCCCTTCCCCAAGAGAAGACTACACCCAGACAGGGGTTTATATGTTGAGGACTATAAGGAACTATGGCCTAATGGAAGTCTTCTCATCGAAAGGCTGGGTGAGGAGGACGATTCGGAGGATGAAGAGGAGACAGAGGAACACAGGAATTAAAATCATAGAGACATTGGCATCGAACCTAGCGGACTTACCGAGTGTCATTACATCATCTAGCATTAAAATAAACAGTCCGCTATTACATATCCCATTCCATTAAACTTTAGTAACTTCTACGTACATCATATGTTCCTTCTCTTTGCGCCATGATCTTCAGGTTGCTCCTTGAGTCCTTCGATATGCTTGTGTACGGCATCCTTCAAGAGGTCTCTAAGCGCCTCCTCTGGATTCTCGCTATTTACAATCGCCTCCAACTTCTTCCGCCTCTCTGCAACTTCCTCCTCGGTCTCCATCTCTTCAGCGCCCGCCACATTCTGCATGGTGTATTTGATCTGGTGACCATCCACATTGCCAGGCGAAGGCAGTGTGTCGAGGAAGGAGATTTCCGTCTCATTCTGTTCTACACCTTCTGCCGCAACAGGCTCTCCAACTTGGAGGCTTCTCAAATAGTCAACCAACTCAGGGAACTCATCCTCCTCCTCAATAAACTCAAGGGCCGTAAGTCCATCCTCATTCTTCACCTTGTAGTCTGCGTGCAGCTCTTCTACCATAACCTTGGCTATAGCAAGGTCCTCAACATGATGCAATGGTGTATCGCCTTCGTTGTCTGTGATGTTGATGTTTCCATCCTGTGATATCAGGTAACGGAGCAGATCTATGTGGCCATAAGATGCGGCTGCATGGATTGGGGTATAACCGTTGGGGTCCTTTGAGTTTGGGTTAAACCTTCCCTCCTTAATCAGAGCCTCAATGGTTGCAAGATCATTATCTGCTGCTGCTACCCATATGTTTGCCACCATGGTTCAAGTTGTGTAGTTGGAGCTCACTAGTAAAGTAGATCCTTTAATCGATTTAATCTCTAGATACAAAAAAATATTATCGATAATTTCAGGTCGTGTGTGAACCGATATATACTCATACTGGCTCCTCAGTAAGGGAAGCGGGCTAAACGTATTGGAGAGGACCGATACCCGGTGAAATATTAGATAAACCTCTTGGTGGGACTTGAGGTTCTACTTATCTACCAGATACACCCACACAGTTACACAAATACCAACAAACAAACAAACATGTCATCAGACTTGAACGGCTTTGACTGGTGGAGGCGAACCTTAGTATACAAAACCGGATTGGGTCTCACTGAAGATGAGAAGATCAGATATGAGGCAGATTCCAAATCCAGGCAGAAGACCAAGGACTGTGAGAGGTGTTATGAATACCGTGATTGGATGCTGAAATACTCGCCCACAGTGGTGTTCATGCTTGAGCAGATAAAAAAGACTGGCGGTACCATCACCAGTAATGACATTATATGTGATCAGTGCGACGACATGTTGAAAGGTGGAGGATACCACCCAGAGTTGGGGGTTTTAATATGCCAGAATAGGTTGATCAGCAGATCGCACCTCGAAGATATCCTTTCACATGAGTTGGTCCACGCATATGACGATACCAAGTTCAAGGTTGATTGGTTGAACTTGAAGCATCATGCCTGTTCTGAGATCAGGGCGTCTTCACTGAGCGGAGAATGTAGGATCATGACACAGTTCTGGAGAGCGGCAATCTCGAGATTCAACAAGGGACACCAAGAATGTGTAAAAAGGCGGGCTATCCTGTCGGTTATGGCTAACCCAAATTGTGAAAGTAGAGAGCAGGCGGAGAAGGCGGTGAATGAGGTGTGGCTCAGCTGTTTCAACGATACCAGACCGTTCGAGAGAATATATAGGTAGGTCTTCTGGATCTAACTGCAAGACTTGTAAATATGAATAAGAAATGCCTTTCAAATAAAAAAAATCTATACTTGTTTATATCACGAATCCAAGCATCAAAATCAATCTAAAAAATCTATAATGTTTCTCTATTAGTTACCATGACGAGTATGCGCTTTACTCAGCGAGCTTCTTGGCTTCCTCATCCTCCAGCACCTGCTTTGCGTAGTCTGGTCTGGGGAGCTCGAAACCAGCGGTTGTTCTGCCATAGGAAATACCTCCCAGACGGGTGACTGGCTTGAGCTTATTGATATCGATCAAGTTGTTGCTGATGACATCCTCTCTCACGTGGAAGTTAACACCCTCAACGATAAGCAGAACACTGCTCTCCTTACCTGGGACAAACTTGGATTCCCACACGTGGTGGTCCACAAGAGTAGCCTCAATAGCAAAAGCGGACTCGGCAACCACTGGTGGCTTCACCTTAAGGGAAGGAGACTGAGTCAAACCAGATAGCTTCCACTCATCGACGTTGGAGGGAGCCTCAGCTGCGCTGAAGTTAACAGCCTCGATGAACCACTCGCTCACGATGTTGATGGTAAGCTCCTTTGTGTCGAGAATGTTCTGGCTGGTGTCCTTAAGAGCACCAGATCCACCGGTGACACCAAGGGTGAAGATTGGAGGGTCAACGCCCACAACGTTGAAGCATGAGAATGGAGCCAGGTTGTGATGTTTGCCCTCCTTGTCAACGGTAGAGATGAAACCAATGGGCCTTGGAACGACACCCGACATCAGTAGTTTGTAGTTTGCAAAGATACCACGGTCCTCTGCGTATGGGTCGATCTGGATGGTTTTGTGCTCCTTCCATGTGGAATCAGTGGCGCCTGCACCTGGCTTCCACTCGGGGTCGACCGTCTTGGTCATCACGAAGTTGGCACCCTTGTCAAAATCTGGCCTTGCGGCCTCAACATCTGCAAAGTTGGGATGAGCGGACATTCTGGTGGCTGTGGCTGTGGTTGTGTTGTTTAAGATTGTCTTCTGTGATACCCCTCTGGCAAAGGTCCTAAATCCACGTTGGAAGGTTGTGGTTAATTTAAAAGACTTCATGGGACGAGGCTATTGCACTTTATATATCGAACGTCAATAAAGATCGTAATTGAGATCCCGAGGGATTGCATAATCAGCCCGGTGAATTACCGACCTCGAATGGCCCACAGGTGAATTATCTGGCCTATTTTACTCAGAGTGTGGTAATGTCCACTTACTAATAGCGTTGTCTTTTCATGCATGAACATTACATGAAGTGCAGCAAACGTGCATAAAAACGCCGAGCCACAACAGTTTCTTTCGTCTTTTAGCAGCAAAAAGAGAACGGAGGTATATACCCCAATGGGATATCGGACATTAGAAGTTTCACACTTCGCCCCCACCCCACCCGTAAAATACACAACAACCAAGTTTTTCATTGCCTTGCTTTCTTATATCTTCTTTGTTGTTTGTTTGGTACTCTGCAAACAAGCAGAAATGCCAGCTGTTTTGTCAGCCTTCGGCTTCGGCTGCATGAAGGCCGTTGTCGGAGTTGGTCTAACGGCCGTCTAATCTCCGAAGAGAAGCGATCTTTTCTGTATGGGTGCGAGTGAGCCCTTGACCAAACTTTCTATCTATGTCTTTTCAAGGGGACTGCGGAAGGCTGATAACCTGATGGGGGTAGATTACAGCGAAGGAACTCTAGCAAGGCATCAGAGACCACCTGGTTAGAGCTTATCAGAAGCCGTGCTCATCGATGGCTCGTCCCTATCCTGCATGCGAGGCGAGCTTGCATAAACCGAGGCCCCTTAGAATGCTGATTTGATATAGGCTCATCTATTTCATGGCATCTAATACAATGCATCTGTATATTATTTTAACGGTGTGGAAAAATTATAATGCAGGCTCTATTAGTTATGCCGGTGATATGCACGAAACCACCACTAGATCAATCAATGGGACCAAAACGTGCCTGGAAATTACAGAAACACATAAACGGCGTAGACCATTCCCAGACCCCCTTTTGCTGAGCTTTTTCTGCCCTTCAATTTGGTGGATATCTATACTCCAAGCAAGTAGACTGCTTTCTCTATGAAATGCCGGCGTCAACTCCCAGAATCGAGCCGGTAGTGGTCTTGCTCTCGGCCAACCAGATAAAGAGGGCTGCAGTCTCTTCAACGTCTGCAACTTCCTTGATGGGGGACTTGTCGATAACACCCTGGATAGCCTCTGGGCTGAACTTCTTCCCCCACTCGGTGAGGAGTAAACCAGGACAGACGGCATGGATTCTACACTTAGGTCCCTGAGTGGCAGCGAGCATTTTCACCAGATGTATGAGTGCTGCCTTGCTAACAGCATACGGCATGCTTGAACCGTCAACGATTCTGCCTGCAACAGAGGCGGTACACACAAAGGTGCCTCCTTCCTCGTTTTTGTCGAATTCCACCTTTGCGGCCTTGAACAGATAGAAGTGGGACTTGACGTTCACCTGGAAGGTGTCATCCCAAAGCTCCTCTTCAATTTTGTCAATCTCCTTGAGAGGCACAAACTTGGTGTACCCGGCATTAGAAACAACCACATCCAACCCACCGAGGGCCTCCACTGTCTGCTTGACCAGGGCCTCGCCAGTGGCCATATCGAAGGCATCCCCCTTGAGTGCAACTGCCTTGATCCCATAACCCTTAACGAGCTCACCAACGAGCTCATCGGCTCTCTCCTTGGAATGCGCATAGCTGATGCTCACGTGCACCCCCTTGGCAGCAAGCTGTCTGGCAACCTCAGCACCCAGTCCAGCAGAGCCTCCGGTCACGAGTGCAACCTTTCCCTTGAGGCTGATTGGCATTGCGGGGACGTGAAGTGTAGTGAAGTGTAGCTAGGTTAATGAGCCAAAACGAGCAAACAAAAGCCTCTTAGATAAGCCAATGGTGTGAAACAAAAAACCCAAATCAATTTCGTCACACCAAGAGGTGAAGATTTTATAGATGGAGTTCCGCAACCTATAACAAGAGCAAGCAAAAAGAAAACTGTCTCCCTTTATCTTCCCTACCAGGCCAAGTCGGAACCCCCCCTTTTAGCGCCTCGGGTTCCGATACACATTTCCCTTACGCAGCTCCTGAACCGTTAGGGTGGGGCAGCTGCCCTTGGCGATGGCAGGTACATCGAGCAATTGCCGCAGAGGACGCGGGGAAAATGTGGGGTAAGCACCCTCAGTAAGGGCAAGTTTGGTTTGGGAGGTTGGAGAGTGGGGTGCTAGGAACAGAGGGCGGGATGCCTTGCGGGATTATGGGGAAGGGAAGAGGGGAGAGGAGGAGCCATTGCACACCCGGGAATTTCCATCAGTTCAAGGTTATATATAAAGAGGGTGGATTGTTGTGAAGGAGAGAGTTTTGAGCATTGTTGGAGTCATTACGATTGATCTAGCAATAGTCTGATCCATACTGAATCAGGTTGATCTGCACCGATTCACCATTAGTTCCCATCCATACTGATCCATATCCCTCCTTCACCATTAAATCAGCAATGACTATCCCAACCATCCCGGAGGGTAAGACCACCATGAAGGCTGCTGTGTTCCGAGGCCCATACAACATCAGCATCGAGGATAAGCCCATCCCCACGATCCAGGAACCCACAGATGCCATCATCAAGATCCAATACGCGGCAGTGTGCGGCACAGAGTTGCACTTCTACAGAGGCCACCTGGAGACGAAGAAGCTTGGCCGCACCATGGGTCATGAATTCACCGGAACGGTTGTGTCTGTTGGCGAGGGCGTCAAAAATTACAAACCGGGTGACGATGTCATTTCCATATTCACCACTCAGTGTGGCAACTGCTTCTACTGTCTAGGAGGCTGCTCCTCCAAGTGCTCCAAGTCATTTGTGTTTGGAACCGTCGACGGAGTGGATGGAGGCCAGGCCGAGTACTGTCGGATCCCATTGGCCGACTCAACCTTGAAACACAGGCCACAAATCGAGGGGGTCGACGACAAAGTGTTTGTGCTTCTGTCCGATATTTTCCCCACGGGGTTTTTCGGTGTCAAGAATCTCATTGAAAAGATCCCGGAGAGGGTGTTCCCAGAGGCCGTTGTTCTTCAGCTTGGATGTGGTCCCGTGGGACTGTGTGCCATTGCGTCTGCAAAGCAAAAGGGAATCAAAAACCTCTATGCCGTTGACTCTGTCCCTGACAGACTGCAGCTTGCAGAGAAGTTTGGCGCCATTCCTCTCAATCTCGAAACAGACGATATCGAGGGTATAATCAAAAAGGCCACTGATGGTAGAGGCGCAGATGGTATTCTTGAGGTTGTCGGTAGTGAGGACGCTCTAGCCTTAGGGTTCAAGTGTGTGAGACCTGGTGGTGTGATCAGCTCCATTGGTTACCACCATGGTAAGCTCCCATTCTCTGGGCTCGACTGCTACTACAAGAACATCACCCTCCAGTTTGGAAGATGTCCATGTTACTCTGTGTTCGACGACGCGTTCGAGGTTTTCAAGAAGGTTGCTCACCAGTTCAACGGCTTTGTCGATACCGAGATGCCACTGGTAAAGGCCAACGAGGGCTACGCCCTCTTCGATAAGCATGGCGCTAGAAAAGTTATATTTAGAAGCGACATCACAGAGACCATCAGGCATGACAAGTTTTAAGGTGATGGTGACGTGTTAACGATCATGATGATATATGATGATATTCGTTATTTATTTTTTAATTTATCCAATTTATTTATTGACCCCCTTGAAGTTATGATCATAAAGTATGTATAGTGTAGCCTTGAAAGCCCTCCTTTCCAGCAGAGAGTAAGAAATAAAAAGCAAAAGAATAACCCGTTCCAAAAGAAAGGAGCCTTAAACATGAACATAAAAAAGCAATCGAGAGTCTGCAGCATCTTCATCCATATATGCGTTTCAACAAACAGTTGTTAGAATATAAGGTACAAAGAGCACATGAGACTTGGTCCAGTTGCAATTCCAAACCAAAATATCACGTTGCCCAATATCTTGCGATTTTTGAGGTACTTTGTCCTTGAGATTGCAACCAGTGGTAACTGGCACATTTGCAAGACGAGCAGGTACCCTCTGAGCTTCTTGAATATGACAAACATCACCAGCTCGTGTACCAAGGAGCTGAGAAGGAAGGTGAATAGTGTGGCGTTGGCCTTCGAAAGGTTGAATGCGCTGATGGAGGAGTGATACACATGTCTCAAGAGGAACTTGTGCACCGGCACATTCCAGTCGCGTGCGAACTCGTCCCATGTGACACAGTTCCACCAGGCACTATAGAAATGGCGATCACCGAAATAGGACAGCTCGGCAATGGCATTGAGGATCAGCTCCCAGATGAGATAGAACACCAACAGATATATAAGCAAGAATGGGGGAACAAGGTCCAGGATGATAAAGGGGTACTCCATGATCCTGTCCATGACAGGTGCCTTTCTGAGCTCGATACATGCCATAGCAGAGGGATATAGAAAGTTCTGGGCCACCAGCACCATGAGAGAGATGACACCGAATATGCCGCATACTTTGGAGAAAAGGTACCCCCACCGTATAGACTTTGTCCTGGGGAAGTCAATCTCATACACCAATGTTGGGAACATCGAATAGAGGTAGAAGTTATAGAGGGTAATGTTGTCTGGGAACTTAACCTGCTTGCTCTGGTAGCTCAGTTCGAATTCACAAAACTCAATGCTCTTGTCGAGCACCTCTTTTGTGCTATCATCCATTGTATCCGGGTGCTTCTTGTAGTATGCCTGTGAAAACTGAAGCTCGTTACGGATGCGCCAGAGATAGCCGTTGTAGAAAGCGTATGAGTGCATCTTCATCAGCATCACCAGAGAGTGCAAGCACAAAAATACCTTACCAATCCAGGTGTACTTTCTGTGCTCTGCCCATGCGAGGCCTATCATCAGAAAGAAGAACTGGTATATGGTCTGGATGATCCAACCGGATGTCTCCCAGTTGATATACCTCTTTTTGACGGCGTATTGGAGGAAAAATGCAAAGTACGTGGATAGGTACATGGCGAGGTCGGTGAGACCAATACCAACGATATCCTTCTTCATCAGACGAGCAATGGCACTTTCAAATAGTGAACCATGTGTGAGGTAGTAATTTGCGAGGGATTTGAACCCGGTGACTGCAACCATCAACCATGCCAACACGAAGAAGCCGTAAAAGTTGCTCTCCATGATGGAACTGTCGTCAAAGATGGTTGTTGCAGTTTTGAAGGTGATATCCCCAAACCTCGATTTGGGTTTGCCATCTTTGAACCGTCTCTTCTCGGTGCGGGGTAACGCCTCTCTGTGTTGTTTGGAAGATGACAACAGCTGGGCTTTGTCAGTCTTGGAGTCTGGTGCTTTTGAGATAACCTCGCCATCAGCAATTGTTTCCTCTGTCAAGGAGGCCGGGAGATTGATTTCGACGGCCGGCGCTTCATCGGGGATGATCTCTTCCTCTGGGGACGTGGTGGGCGGGGTTTTGTCCTCGTCCGAGAACTGCTCACTATCGTGTACGGATTGTCTCCGTTGTTCGACAGATTGCAGCACGTTCAAACGTGCCTGTGAGTCTGTGGTGGCCCAGCTGGGCAATGGTGAAGGTTGATACGGCGCTGCGTCCGACATGGTGAGAGTGGGAATACGATGCAAGGCGAGCAGGCCCCGGTGTGTATGTAAGACAATTGAGCTGAGGAAGAAGTGTGTGGTCAAAAGATAAAAACACGGCCAAGTAAGTGAATAAACAAACAAACAAGCAAAAAAAAGCTTCCCGACTGATTCCGATTTCGTTCCCCCAAAAAGTAATGCCCGGCAAGAGGTCGCCGCAGCTCCAACTTAAGCCAGTGGTATCCCGATAACACAGTACAGAAGCTGCAGCTGTAACTGAGGCGGTGGAATGGATAGGTATAGTAAAGGTTGAATTGCGAGTCCAAAAACAAAAGTTGCTAAAGACAATTCCAATATATATAGTCAGCAGCAGATCCGTTTCGGCCTGTTTTACACCCCATTGACCCCTTCAGCCGTTGCAACCTACTTGAAATTGTTCGACTTTACTACAGTGTCATCCCCTTAGGCTGCAGGTAAGTCATCTGCAGCTTACAGAGAAGAGATGCAGCAACCTCGGGAGACGGAGGGTTCGGGTGGAGAGGTGCAGTAACAGATTAGGGAGGGGCAGGCACTACATACTAATAGGAGAGGGCTCTTCCTAGAGCATCAGGCTATAGTTAGTGAGATGGCTACTGCAGATGACATGCAAAAATATTTCTGTGCAGAGATGAGGTAGAGCAGAGAGGTAGAGCATAGAGGTAGAGCAGAGAGGTAGAGCAGAGAGGTAGAGTGATATATTAAAAATACCCAGACTACAGTTTGTTCGGATACCAGCCATTTTCTAAGCGGAAAGTATAGATTGATAAGGACAAGTGTTGTGTGGATATTCCCACTTTTGATTTGCATCTACTTTCATCATCTGCTTTTATGAACCATGTCTCGTCCAGAACAACTGGCTCCTCCGGAGATCTTCTACAACGACAGCGAGTCGCTCAAGTACACGGGGTCTTCGAGAGTGCAACATATCCAGGCCAAGATGACGTTTCGAGCCTTGGAGTTGCTGAACTTGAAACCAGACACGACGCATTTCATACTTGACGTGGGATGTGGATCGGGCCTCTCTGGCGAAATATTATCAGAGGAGGGCCATATTTGGGTGGGGATGGATATATCGCCATCGATGTTGGCGACGGGTCTGGACAGAGACGTCGATGGCGATCTCTTCCTGGCGGATATAGGTAATGGAGTGCCCTTTAGGGCCGGTACGTTTGATGCTGCAATTTCCATCTCTGCCATCCAGTGGCTCTGTAATGCCGACAGCTCTAACGTTGATCCCAAGAGGCGAATGCTAGCATTCTTCAACACATTGTATGCATCACTCAAGAGAGGAGGCAAGTTTGTGGCCCAGTTCTACCCTATGAACGATGAGCAGCTCGAGCAGTTACAGAATGCTGCTAAGGTTGCTGGGTTCCAAGGTGGTGTCCTCGTGGATGACCCGGAGAGCAAGAAGAATAAGAAGCACTATCTCGTGCTGATGGCTGGTCAGTCCACCGAAAGAGATGAACAGGAGATGAACCTGAACGGTGTGATGATGGAGAAGCAAATGGCACAGCCAAAGAGGGTGAACAAAAAGATGCTCAAGAAGCTGGAAACGTCAAAGCAGTACGTCACGAGGAAGAAGGAGCTGATGAAGAAGAGAGGCAAGGCTGTGGCCAATGACAGTAAATTCACAGCCAGAAAGAGAAGGCCGAGATTCTAGATAGCTCAGCAAGGGCAGAGGAGGTGTTAAAATTGGAACCAGCATACCATTTTTAAATATAACATTGTTATGACGCTCATATCAATTTCTTAATTCAAATCGCTCCTACAAAGTGTACCTGATTTCTAGCCTGCGTTTTGGCCAATTTACCCGGCCTGAGGATGTTAGTGGTGAATTTGCTGGTGCACACAATTTTTCACTCTACGGCCTATTACCACTGATCGCAGTGAGGATGGAGAAGTGAGGATGGAGACGTTGTGAATAAAACGAACCACCAAACTGAATATAAACTAAAGCGTTTCAATTTGATCTTCTTCATTCCATTTCAGCATATCCAAATGTTTTCATGCAGTGTGAGGAGCTCCTTCGTGGGCTCTTTCAAGAGATCGCCATTGATGGGCGGCATTTCGGGTGCGCAGTCGTTTGCACCATTGATGTTTACTGCTGGTCTTAAGCGCATGACAAAGAGTAGGTAAACTGCAGTCCGGATGATGTTATTTAATTGATTATGAACAACCAGAATTGCTAACAGTTTTTTTTTTTATAGATGGAAAGATGCCTATGTATGAGCCTCTCCCCCCACTGCGTGGTGGTGCAAAGCTGATGGATGTCATCAAGAACGGCCAATACGCCAAGTTGGATGTCGATGGAGCTAAGCAGAAACTCTTCAACAGACACAACCCCACCAAGTTGAGGTCCGGCGATATCGTGAGGGTGGTGTACAACAACAAACAACAACCAGTTACCGGTATGGTGATTGCGGTGAAACGCAACGGTGTGGACTCCAATATATTGCTGAGAAACAACGTGACCGGCCTTGGTGTCGAGACGAGAGTAGCCGTATTTAACCCAATAGTGGAAAGAGTGGACATTCTCAGAAGACCAATCAAGTACAGGTCCAGAAACAAGCACTTCTACATCAGAAACACAAAGCTGGATGTGGGTGATCTCGAGGCATCGTTGAAGAAGAGAAGGTAGACTGTAACATATAGGTAGGGAGCTGATCTGTACATATTTCGGTATATAATAATATACATCATAAGAAGAAATTGGAGGGAGAAAAAACAAAAGTAAACTACTGGTAACAGGGTGATTTTTCAACACCCTAGAAGAAACTGGACAATTCCACACCGACCAAGGCTGCCTGACACGATATCTTTCTGTAAGCTAGATATCCACAACAATGCAGATGTGTTAGTTTCCTTTCTCAAATCCATATCTCCTCTATGCCGCTTGACATTGGTTCCCTAGCCCACTCATCCTCGTCACCCTATATCTATCCTTCCAACCATGGCTCAACTCCGTATGCCCTACGGCATCACCCAATATGGGCCATACGTTATCCATTTGCTGTACGTTCGCTATCAGTCGTGTGCGACCCATGCATACTTTCGTCGACGACGCTATCACAGAGTGGGCCCCACTTTAAAAGGAGGGAGATAAAGTTTGATCAATTTTTCAGATTGTGATATAGGAATCTCAAACCACCGAAAGATGATTGCTGCCATTCTGCCCTTGGCCTTGGCCACCCTTGCTTCGGCCGAGGAGGTTGAGTTTGTGTAAGTGTATGATGAGGTCACTTCACTGGAGAGTGTGGAGAGGAGGCCTGTGTGGGGAGTGGCTTTAATGAGGAGGCTCTAATGAGGAGGCTCTAATGAGGAGGCTTTAATGAGGAGTCATTAACTATAGTGAGGAAGAATCTTTGATCGTCAACTTTGAATGAGACTAACATGTTAATGTTTAGGAAAAAACCTTATGCTAACTACACTGTTGCAGAGCTCATGGATATGAGCTTTGTGGAGCGTGTTGTTGTGTATCCTTGGGTCACCGAGAGCGTTTCTGTGGGCTTCATCATTCTCTACCTGATCTCCTTCTACTGGGGTTCCAGGTACAACACGAGGAATGTCACCAAGTGGATTACTGCACAGAGAACTGTTCTTGACGAGCAGTTTGCCCAGGTGGGTGTTTCCTCAGCTCAGGAGTACGTCATGGACGATCCAGAGAACTACTCCTTCTACGCATCCGGTAGACTTTCCATTGCCAGGTTCACTGCCAAGATCAAGATGCAGGCAAGACACAACTTTTTCGTGTGGCTAATGGAGATGGGTTTCTCCACCTTCATGGGCTCCCTGGCTTTCCCACAGGATCTGGTCACCATCACCATTGATGTTAATGCTGAGGCCTCCGAAAAGTACGATGATTTCATCTGGGCCGTTGTTGCCAAGGAGGCTATGAACGACCACAGAAAGGCCAACTACTTCCTGTCGCTCACGAAGACCACCGAGTCTGCCTTGCTCCCTGCCGAGTACGTGTTCATGTCTGAGGTTTCCGAGATGACCGACCTCCTTTACACCAAGGACCTTGCTGCTGTCTTGCCAGAGGTTAAGCACCTCTTCAAGTTCCTTGCTGTCACTGACCAGCCGGTCCTCAAGCCAGAAACCCTTGCAGATGCTGCACCAAGAAAGAGAGTTGTGCTTTCGATGGCGTTCCCCAAGTCTGACAAGGACCGTGCCGCTTCTGCCAAGCTTGTTGCTGCTGTCCTTTCCATTGTCGACACCTGTGTGGCCAAGGCCACCTACCGTCCAGAGACCGTCAGGCGTATCAAGAAGACCAGAGAGGCCGAGATTGCAAAGCTCAAGAAAGCCGAGGAGGAGAAGGCCCGCGAGGAGCTCGAGGCAAAGAAGGCTGAGGAGAAGAAGAAGCAAAGAGATGAGATTGCAAAGCTATCCCCAGAGGAACAGAGAAAGCTCGAGAAGAAGCAGAGTGAGAAGAAGCAGAGAAAGATGATGAGTAAGATGAGAATGAGAGCCTAAGAACTATAATAATAATTTCTACATGTGGGCTGTGTCTGCTGTTGATCGGCAGAGTAATCTCTTCAGATAGAAATGTGGTGGTTGCGAGAGGACTCCTGCACGTTTGTGTAGATCATGGAGTTTGAGTTTGTTCTAATTCGAGTGTTCGCCAATTCCACCTCTCCCTGTTTATGTGTACTTTAGCGTCTTTTATCACTACTGCCACTCTAACCACGGATTAATATAAAAAAGTGTCAATATGTAACACAAGGCTGTTTTTTTTTTCACGTCATATCTTCTTCCCAGTTAGTTTCCATCCTCTGCCTGCCGGGGTGTTGAACACCTCAGCTAATCCAGATCCCAAACACCCACTCAGAACCCAGTTCAGATTGAGCCCATCGTACTTGATCCAGTTTTTATTTTTGGCCCCCCACTTTTCTGCAATTCTCCCCTCCAGCTCCTCTTTCCATTTATTTTTTAGCAAATCCTTATAGATAAAAGTCTGTGCTTCTCTAATCAGCTTCAGGAACAGGCCTGCGTTCGGCACTGTGATGTTATAAGTTAGGTTATTACCACCTGATGAAGATCCTCCTATCCTTTGGTTAGCAGTGTTTGACGAAGAATTTCCATCCGAAAGTGTCAAGAGACCCGAGTTGACAAGTTCCATGGTGCTGAGCTTCCACTGTGCAATATCATTAGGTGTCACCAAGGTGGCATCTTTATGCTGCTTCAAGTACTCTCTGAACTTCATGAACGACTCTAGAGTGTCTGCAAACTTGGCACTTTCTGCTGGGGACTCCTCTATCATTCCCTGGTAGTATCCTATCACCTTGTTGACCTCCGCCTCATAGTCTGTGGCCAGCATTAACACGCTCCCGTGGTACCCATCACTATTTATGAATATCTTTCTCAATATGCCTCGTCTCACCAGTTGTTCCGTTCTGCGGTCCACATACGTCTGGTTATTGATGAATATCGAATACAGGTGAGATGTAACCACTATCCTGGGGTATTTTTCCCTCTTCGCTATGATACCGTTCTTGGTCTTATTACTAATTCCTCCCCTCTCGACGGGAAAATCATTGTCAAACTGGCTGTCAAGTAGAGTGTTGATAGCTAGCACAACGAGATCACTGTTAGGATCAAGTCTATCGGAGTTGCCATTTGCTGCCAGCATCCTCCCATCCAATACTCCAATATCGTACATCTGCACATTATAGTCCACCACATCCAGTGGTTCCTGGCTATCTAGTTTCAATGCCTTTCTGGTCTTGTTGCTTGCTTCCAAAGCCTTCAAGTATTCTGTCTCGGCCGGTAACAACGGCCTTTTGCCATTGTACAGTAGCCTGCTGTGACGAGCAGATGTCGTTTGTTGTAGTTGTGAGCGGATCAGTGATTTGCGGTTCAGCTTTGAGTTGCCTGAGGCGGTCAGCCTCATTCCCGGCATTGTGAAAAATCTTGATGATGTAAAAAAATGCAATAAAACTCTCCAGAAAAGCTCCTGTCCTCCTGATCTCCTATATATTTCATCCCTCTCCTATCTACATATATGCATGTCATATAATTACCCAATGCAGTAGAGTCCAAGAGATGAGCCATGGGCACATTGGTGAAGGATTCCAATCTTGGCCCTACAAATACGAAGGACTATTTCATCAGACATCTACTATATTAATAGACAAATATATAATAAGCCCCCAGCCTAAAATTGGCTACGCTGTAGTCAATATGCTGAGAATTAAACTATGTACATTCCCCTCCTGTCTCCTTCCCTCATTTCCATCTGTTTCTTCCTTCTTCCCTGAGCAGATGGTTTAGTTTGGACGGAAGAGAGATTTCTGCTTTTGCGAGTCTATGTTTCTGGAAATAACCTTTGCAAATCTTTGCACCTTTTTCCCGCCGATGTTGATGGTCACCTTGTAAGTACCGATAAAGTCCATGTATTCCACAGTTTCAGTGGCCCCATTCTCCTTCACGTACTCAAGCTCAAACGAGTCCTCGGGGATTCTTGCTCCTATCAACTGGTATAGATTGGCAGAAAGCTTTGTCTTTGTGATTTCGTTGTTGAGAGTACCATCCTGGTCGGTCTCGTTCTTGAAGAAAACCGTGTTGGGGACATCCTTGACGGCATCGAGCAGCAAGGCCTCTTCCATCTTCTGCTTTGCCAACTTGGAGGACGAAACAGGAGCATCTGAGGCTGCTGATGGGGTTGAAGTGGGCTTGAAGATAAGGCCTGTGAGATCATCAAGAGACAGAGAGCTCTTCTTGGGAGCAGTCACCTCTCTAGCCTCAACTGCTGGCTTCACCTTTGCAGTCTCTCTCACTACCTCCGACCTCTCAACAACAGGGATTCTGGGTGGCTGGCCGGGCAAAATATAACATGCACCATTGTTTTGGTGCAGCTTGTTGATCATCAAAGTGGACTTGACATTGACAATCTCACCCTTGGCCCCTATGCCTGGAAAGTCCTTTAACAATTGTACTTCAATACGGTTCCTCTTGCTGATGGCAGAGTACCTCACGCCAAAGATCCGCGCATTGGGTGCGGAAGACACCACTCTTCTGCTGAACATCTTCAATGATAAATGAATACAACCTGGAAGATCAATCGGTAAATGGGTTCCTCTGTATATATTTGACCTTGACCGATTTGATAAAAGCCAACTGAGCCCATCGGTGCAGCTGGTGGTGAAAAGTGAAAAATCGTCTATGCACTACCACCCATTGAAGGAGGTAGCAGTTTTGAGATGATTTACCATATCATTTGCATAATACACACAGAAACATGAATTCCATTTTCAGACAACACACTTAAATCTAAATCACTATGATGCGCTCATTTCTGGCCATCTACCATCTGCGTATAATAATCAGATATCCTTTGGTGCAGATTGGAAAGCACATCGCCTATTGCCTCAAAATCACACGCTAACCCCGACTGCAGTGGAACCACCTTGCCGTCACCCTCATAAATGGATTCCCTGCCCTCAAACACCTCCGTCAACAGCGGTGGGATCGAGGCAGAGGGTGAAGAGGAACTGTTTGTGGTGCCCGTGGTGGATGCTGCGCACGAGATATAGTACATGCTGCTCTCAGGCGAGAGCACCGCCTTCTTGCCGCGCAACTGCACGGTAATAGAGAAGTATACTCTCTCGATTTTGCGGGACCTGTTGGTTTCGTCCTCCTTTCTTTTCCCCTTTTTCGCCGTTTTGGGAGTATCCTCAACCTTGGAAACCTGGTAGTTTATTGAGAAGGTATTGGTCTGGCTGCTCACCACATAGTACCCAAAGGCAGGGAGGCCATTGATAAGGCTCTGGGCAGGAACGTCAACAGCATCCTGTTTGCCAGCTTCCGACTTGATCACAACACCATTACCATTGGTGCTGTTATTGGTAGTGCTGTTCCCATCACTATTCCCGTTGCGGTGGTCCCCGTTCTGTGATGACATTTCCGGTAGTGCTCTTTGGTGTTGGGCATCGCTTAGGAGCTGCATTGTCCTCATGAGATTCAAAGTGAACTTGAGATATAGAATGAAACCACTGAGTACCTGAGAAAATCCCTTAATGTCGCCTCTGCGTCTTAGCCTCGAAACATCTGAAATGATCTCGGTCAGTTGTAGTTGACACAGTTTGTGAGGATTGCCGTCTGGGATTTCGAGGATAATATCACGGTCCTGGCCGTTGTACAAAGGGTCTTTCTCGGAATCAGTGGAGAGAACCAATGCGATACTTTCATGAGGCTGTGTTCCATACTGAAATTCCACCCGATTGATTGAAACCTTTAACCACTTGATGGAATCGTCGTTCTCTATGAGCTGCAGCAACGACACCAGCCCGGCCAACTTGTTCAAAACAGTCACAACGTCGTCTATCAGTGCCGATGAAGACGACATGGTATTGGGGTTCGTCATGGAAGAGGCAACTGCTCCTTCGATCTTGAAGAGTGAGCCATTTTGATCAACGGTAAGTGTGGTGTTACCAAACTTCTCCAGAATGCTACCATTGTTACCCTCTCCCCCAAGATTGACTGGGGATGTGAATTTGCCGAAAAGTATTGCCGATAGGCTATCGGGCGTCAGTTTGACCGAGAGGATCAGAGAACGATGACAGTTCGACACTCTTCCGAAGGTATTGTTGTCTATAATCAAAAGAGGATCTGTACCCGACAGTTCCAGTGAGGCAATACCGCTCGAGGAGGAGGAGGAAGCAGTGGTGGCAACGGTGATGTCATTGTCTGTTTCATCTTTTTTGGCCAACTGCATCTTAACCAACATCTCTTTGACCATGTCGTTAGTTCTATCAACCTGTAACACTGCAGCCCCTCTCTTGGTGAGTTCCTCCACAACGAGATGGCTCAACAGCTTGGACGAACTTGTCTCTGCAAGACCCAAGAGTGTGGTATAGTCATATTCGTATTCTCTGGCATTTAGAGAAAGGTTCTCCTTCCATTGGATGGACCATTGGCCCAAGGTGCTCTTGATACGGGTGATCCACCACCTCACACTTGATGAGAACCCAGTCACACCAACCGTGAGGAACCAGCCCGTGGGCCACCCTCGACGGCGGTAGAACTTTAGCACAAACAGCTGGTTGGCAAGGTTCTTCTGTTTCAACATATCGTAGGATACATCCAGCTTTGCAACTTCGTTGACCGGGAGCTTCACGACATCAATGGCAATCCATCCTGTGGTGCCAATCATCGAAGACATCTCATGGAGCTGTGTGTCTAGTTTCAGTGCCAGCAGCTTCACGGTGACATTGGATGGGTCATTATTTATCTGTATCACCGAGGAGTTCATAAGCGGTGTGCCATTTTGGAAATAGTAGAGACCACTCAAGGGGTCGATGGAAAACACAACAGTCTTGGTGGCAGTCAGGGTGATCGATAGCGAGTTCCCCGTATAGTTGGCCACAAACTTGTCGGCGTTGACGATCTTGGCATCGAAATCCTTTTGGATATCCAGCACGTTGAGCTCGACGTGTCTCTTTGTAATTCTCCGGAGCAATGAATCAATGCTAATATCAGAATCTTCTTCATCTGCAAACGATATCCCATGGTCAACCACGAGTTTTCCCTCTCTAATCCATCTGAAGGTGAGCTCACTATTCCTTCCTATGCCTATCTCGATGGCACTTTTTGCCGACTTTCTCTTCACCCAATAGCTCACCACTATGATGCACTTCTCCGCGTTGTATGTGTGAGAGAGATTGCCCTTCCATAGGCCAATTCTCAGCTGAACGAGCTGTCTGTGGAGCAGGTACAGCTTGTAGGTTGTGGCATACCGGTGGAGTAGGTTATACAAACCGGTTAGACCGTCTTTGGAAAGAGCATTGTTGGAGAGCTTCTCCAGCCTTGAATGTGCAGAAGGCCCAAGTGGTGAGGTGCGGGGAACCAGGATATTATCCTTTGATGTGAACTTGAAAGCAAAGCTCACAAGGAAGAAAGGGGAGTCTTCAACGCTGTCGTTTGCTATGGAGACCGATGCCTCAAAGGAGTACGGAACACAGAAGGTAACCCTGCCATCCTTGACCTTGTAGTTATAGAAACGAGGTGGTAGGTCTTTTTCGAGTGCCATTCGCGTAGCCAGCGTGACATTCAGGCTCTGCAGTGTTTTCAAGATCAAATATGGTGAAAGGGGCGTTGTCGGTATCATACCCCTCGAGGGGAGCTGAGGGCGGCCCTTCACCAACACTTCGAGCGCGGTTGTGAGGTCCGGATCGGGAAGCTTGGCACTTGCAAGTGAAGCACCCTGGCCGCGCATCTCCATGATTCCATCTGTGATGGTCTGGTTTTTGGTGCGTAGCCATGCAAATATATCGATGAGTTTGGCAATATCGTCGGCATTCTGTGCCCATTTGGAGAGCACGTAGAGCCTCACATAGTTCTCCCTAATCCTAACGATTGTATCGAGGAATTGCTTCTTCCTGTATGTGTCACTGTGGGTGTCCCCTTGAAACGTCTTGAACAGTTGCTGAAGTTCGGCGTAAGCATGCTGGGAGTAACGAGCCAGTATGAGCGACAGAGGTGTGACTGAAGCGTTGACATGTGGTAATGGTGGTGGTCCACTGTTAGACACTGTTGACACCGAAGCATCGGCATTGGAGTTAACCATCACGGCTGTTTTCGAATCCACCTCTGACATTTTGATGTTATGTATAGTATGGTATAGTATAGTATAGTGTAATGTATGGTTACAGTTTTGGTTGGCTTTGCTTTTGTAATAATTAAAGTCCCTATTCAATGATTTCGAATACTATTCGTGTATTAGCTAGTGTCTTTGTTTTTTTTTCTGTTCTTCCACGTGCAATTTTATGTCGTAGGGTTGCTGATCTATCTGATGCGTTTATACTAGCCGCATGGAGCCCAATCAAACGTCCATTGTGCTCCCAACAACAGAACGACAGGGAGAGAAAAAAAAACAGAAAGAATGATATACAAGCACCAGCAATTCGATTCACTGCGGATTATGTCCCTGATTTCTCCACACCATCTTTGACTGATATCCTTCACCTCAACCATCAGATGGCCCTGGCATTTGGCGTAGCTGGTGAGCCCTTCATTATCGTGGAGAAGGTCACGGGTAGCGATGGCAGACAGCAGAGGAGGAGTGGTGGGAGGAGGAGTGGTGGGAGGAGGGGTGGGAGCTGGGTGGTTTTAAGATCTATGTGAAAAAAAAATATATATTATTGTGAAATACTCTTGATGCTTCTTTGACATTAAGATTTTCTCCCCGTCGTTCTGTTGTTGTGAGGGTGTTTGTTAAAGCATGGCTTTTGAGAAGCATTTCTATGATTTTCATCTGTTTTCTGGGATGATGTGTAAATTTACAAGAAGTTACCGTTCGACCAACCACGGAGAGTTTGGGGTTTTATTATCCACATGAACAAAACATTGAAGGTTACAAATTTTTCCTTTTTCTTAAATTAAGCGAAAACTACAAAGTAATGATAAGACCAGCAGGAGATGCCACGATACATCTATACTGTTATAGGTCACCTATGGGAATACTTAGCACTCCTTCAGATGGCATATAATGAGCATGGCATATGAACAGTAGGATATTCCTCCTGTCCTCTCCAGATTCCTCCTCCATTCCATTCTTCATTGCTCTCTAAATTCATAACTCATTATTACTTTCCGTCCTAATCAAGTCTTGCTCGCTTAATTCCTCGGGCTGTCCTCTCAACTCTTTCTCTCTCACCCCAGTCTTCCCTTTCAGCTGCTCTGTATTGCCCTGTACTCACTGTGCGGCGGGCATCTGCCAACAGCCTTCAACCCAACTGGGGAAGGAACACTACCAAACGAGAGCCACTGATGTCCGGCAAGCGCAGATGCCGCCGATGCCCTACAGATGCCTACGGGTAAGCGCACAAACTAGTGCATAGTGAGGGGAACGAAGCGGGAAACCACCTGAATGGTTTAGGCCAAGGCGGCTGCAAGGCATGCAGAGAGGCTCACAGATGCACCGTTGGTTAGCTGATACACGGTGATTTCCTACATGAATGATGGTGAATAACTTGAACAAGCCTTTGGAATAAACCCTTGAACAAACTAGTTTATATACTGCAAAGGCTTGCATCTCTTGTGGAGTCTCCATATCCACCGGCTCGCTTTCTCTCTCTCTTTTCTTTCCTCCCAAACCGTGACATGCAAAGAGACGCATGGGCCTCCCCTTTGGTTGCCACATAAACCTCAAACCGTGCACAAATTACCCGCACCCCCGCGTCTGCATTAGCTCCATCGCCAACTCGGCTCCCCTCGCACTGCTTCTCTTAAGCCCCTGCCCAAACACTTTGCGTGTGCACTGCAAATGCACTACGGGTTGGTGCGCGGCTACTATGGCAACGGATGACGTGGGGCTGCGTAGGGCAGGCTAGGGCATTGGACTCGTGCAAGAGGTTGTAGTTGAAGCATAAAAAGATCAAGAGCAACTTTTTGAGATTTCACCAATGGCCAAGGCAAACAGACAGGCACACTACCACATGCTCTTAGGCTACCGCCTATATATGTCAGCCATATGTCCGGGCCCGTGTCTGAGACCGATACCTCATCGGGTCTATCGTCCGATAAGGAGAACATCTCACAACAAGATAGGCCGTCCTCCAATGCACAGCTGGGTGCTGGTGTTACCACCACTCTGAGCCCGAACATGGAGACACCATCCAAACAACTACGACCCCAGCTCCCGTTTCACAGTGCTGGAGTACCACATATCCGACCCCCAACTTCATCCCGTAGTGGCAACGGCACCAGCACCGAAGCCAGCAACAACAACAACAGCGGTGGTATCGCACACAAAATGAGCCTCAACATACAAGTGCCACACCACCTTGATCTGGACGGGACCGTACGAGCACTGGACTCGCCCACCAACCATATCACCACCACCCCTTCTGGCTCAGCGCCTCCGAGGCCGAATCTGGCTTCCTTTGCCAATGATTTTGAAAAGCCAACGACCCCGGGACCAGAGTTCAGGACCCCTCCTTCCATGCCTTCCTCAACGTTTGCCTCCCCAACACAGATATCGCCTTTCCAAACCATCCATGAGTTGTCCCCCTACCAGTACTCTCCTCCGGTGAATTTTCTCAATGTCACACACCTGCCTTCGCCCATTGTGGAGATGAACCCGCAGAGCTCCATCCTAAAACCCCAGGGTGGGGAGTTGTTGATCAACAAGCTGAGACGCGGTGGGCCCGTCTCACCCAAGAAGAGTCTTGGAGGCGTTTCCGTGGAGAATAGAAACCGTATAATCTCAGAGTTCAGGTCAGATCTGGTTGGCGTTGACTTGTCGCGGAGGAACTTGGGCTCTGCTGCCCGTGTGGTGTCTTCACCTCTAACGCTTCCCAAACCACTGGATGGGGGTTCTTTAGAGGTGAAGGATGAACAAACACACATAATAGACGAGGAGCAACAAAGCGAGTCATCTCTCTACGAGGTGACTTCTGCGACCACAGGCTCCACCCTCACATACAAGTGCATCGAACCTATTGGAAGAGGCAGCTACAGCATCGTGTACCTTGCAGACGAGGTATCTAATCACTCCACTGAACAGCAGGTAGCACTCAAAGTTTCCAACATCCCACCAGAGGAGTCCACTCGTGTCAGGATCCAGAGCGCTCTGCTGAGGGAATTGGACCTTTTGAAAAGCATCAACCACCCCAACGTGGTAAAACTACTTGGATCGGCAGTGTACGACGTGGAGAAAGTCGTGATGGTGTTGCCATTCTACCGGGGTGGAGACCTCTTTGTATTTGGCGGCGAGTACAGAGCCCAGATCATGCCTGTTGCCATTAGGACAATCTTCAGCAACCTGGTGAGTGCAGTTCACTACCTCCACACAAACAACATAGTACATAGAGACATCAAGCTGGAAAATGTCCTGTTGCGGCTCCCTCCAGAGGATATCATAGCCATGCAGAGCACCATGGGACCAAACGCATCGATAGCCGTGCTCACAGACTTTGGGCTTTCGCGTCGCATCGACCCTGAAAGTCCACTCCTCACCACGCGATGTGGCTCCGAGTGCTATGTCGCGCCGGAGTTGCTGATGGGGCTGCCGTACGATGGAAGGCAGTGCGACGTGTGGGCATTAGGTGTATTACTCTATGCCCTCCTCGAGGGCCGTCTGCCCTTTGACCCGCTTCCGGTGAGTTCGAACTCGCACGTTGCCGGTGGTTCTCGCAAGTCAAGGACCAAACCAGCCCACAGAATCGCTCTCATCGCTTGGGAATGGTATCACTTTAGGCCCGACAACTTGGCAAACATTCCCTATGCCTCGGAGTGGAAAGGTGCGATGGATATTGTGGAGAGCTGTCTGTGTAGAAGAGAGAAGCGACAGTCCATAGAGGCTATATTCAACAGTCCATGGTGCAGGGATTTCACCACGGGGACTGTTGTTGGTACTGCCTCTGCTGCTGGTGATCTTTGTCAAGAATAATGGGTACTAGAGGCATATCTATAGAAGGCTACTAGCTAATATTAACTAATAAAACACACCTTCTTAACTTATACACAGACTACTGATACACTGCTACTTAGACTGCCGATGAGGCTGCTCCATATCGCGCATTCACTACTCCAAATCAGCCAGATCCACCACTTCCGGGTCCTCCTCCACCAGCTTCTTGCTGACACTCCAAAGATGCACAATGTTGTCATCAGAACAACTGGCCAAGCACCAAGGGATCTCCGGGTTGAAGCTGAGATCATTGATGTGACCCGTGTGCCCACCATGCATCATCAAAAGCTCGGGAACACCATCTTCCAACTCGTCCTGGAGTTGCTCCACACCAATCTTGGAAATGTCCCAAAGGATAACCCTTCTGTCCAGGGAGCCGGATCCTATCACGTTCTCATGGTGAGGGTCCCACTCCAAAGAGGTGACTGCCTGTGTATGGCCCATCATAGTGTGCAGACTGCTCTTCTTGGTACAGTTACGCAAATCGTAAAGGGTGATGTTAGAATCCTCGCCTCCAATGGCAAAGAGATTCTTGGAGAAGGGAGAGAAAGTGAGAGAGTTAATAGCAGTATCCTTGAGCTCTTCCTTGAGCACGTGGCCCTCTACTCTCCGGTCGTACAAGATGAAGTGACCGTCGTCACCCACACTTCCGAAGAGGTTCTCATCGTGCCTGTGCCACTTGACATCGTTGACGATATTTGAATGGTAGTCGTAGACGGTGATTGGCTTCACCACAGCATCCGCACTCGTGACATCCCAGAGCGCCACAGTCTTATCGTCAGCTGACGTGAGGAGCTGTCCCTTCGTGAAAGGGCTCCAGCTGAGCCCGTAGCCATTTTCTGTGTGGTGTTCCAAGGTCTGAATCACTGGATCAGAGTCCAGCGCACTGTTGAGATGGTACACAAACGTCTCACCAGCTCCATTTATCGTGGCAATTGTGGTTGGTTCTTGAGGCATGTACCTGGCCCTGTTGATCTCACATTCTTGTCTATATTTCTTAGATATCCTGAGCCTTGAGTTTGGCTTGGTGGAAGGCTCAGCTGTTGTACTTTCCGAAGTTTCTTCCTCTTTGGCCTCATCGCCTCCCACAAGACTCGAAGGCAATTGCGTGGATGCAATCTTGAGGTAGTTTATGTCTTCGCCCGATGTATGTGTGGTGAGCAGCAGGTTTCTGTTCACCATTCCTGGAACTTGAGTTTTGCCTACAAATGTCTCACTAGGGACCCACTGAACAGACAGCGATGGCCATGTCAATGCGGTCTCCGAGATAAAATCATACATGTAGTGGTAGTTCTTGCGCCACAATTTGTACTCTTCCTGGATCGTGAGTTCTAGAGAGGAACGTATTAGTATCATGGCAACTATACTATGTTTCATCATCATCGTTACTCACCTTCATTTTCATCTTCGGGATTCTCCTCATCTGAGGGCTCTTCCACGTCCTGAAAACTGACTTTCTTGCTCATTGTGTATTCTACGATAATCACAGAAAAGAATGCTAATCACCAATCTCTATTCCCTTTACGGTTATATATATCTACCGTCTCTAATCGTCTCCAACCATCTCCATACCCCAGTGCGTGTAGCAACGTGAAAAGTACGCGTCCGCATATCGTGTGGGTGTAACACGACCACCCTAAATCGAATAAGCTGAGCACTGCTCAGTATATGAAAAAAATAAAACCACTTCAAAACCACGAAAGAATTGATGAATTAACTATTCCTCGTGTTCCTCGTGTTCCTCCTCCTCCTGGTCGAAAAGACCCTCTAGTTTTTTGGACAACGCCTCGCTCCATAATTTGGAAAAGCCTGGAGAGATGCTGAGTGCCAGAGCGTGGAACGTGGGGTACATCTGTGGGGGGTCGGCAGTAGCTGTGACTGAGGTTGGTAGCGGTGGTGACAGTGAAGTCTTTACGGCATACCAACCATTGATGGTTATATACACCTTGTACCTCTCACCTTCCTTGGTATGACAATTCAAATGGACGACTGAGGTTCCTGTTGGGCTCGATAGCCGTTGGAAGCTTGGGAGCTGAGTGCTGTGTGCAGGTAGAGATCCACATACAGACAGTTCATTCAAGTAGCCGGAATTCTCCTCAACGGCCGCTTGTAGATCTTCCATTATACCATGGTAATGGATAACTTGGATGACTTAAATTCCGTGCTCAATTGGTTGGATGATAATGCCAGACTGATAATTGTCTTTTAACACTTGAGGGCAGCTACACTTCACACTTTAAAGGAAATGTGATTCATACACGACTGGACATAAAGGGAAAGCAACTTGGCTCCACGACTTAGATCATAATATCTCTATATTGAAAAACGCTTTTGTATCACCAAATCATTTAAACTGTTATACATGACAGAACCTGTCTTGATGTTGCTTCAAAAAAAACAAAAGAAAGCAGCACCTCTAATATTAGCTAGACATACAGAGCGAGAGCATAGAGACGAGAGAACGACATTATGGAACTCCCTCACATTCTCCCGCTGTTCAACAAAAGACCAATGTGCTGCTGAATAAGCTCATCGGTATAGTAGTCACTTCTTCTGATGATCTCCTCGTCAACGAGGTCATTCTGGCCAAATCCCACAGAGTCACTGGAGAGAATCTTGAGGAACTCAACGTTCTTGTCCTGGAGCTTGTTGAGGAAGTTGACTGGGTCCTCAGCAATGCCCTTGTAGAAGTCATATTTGATCTTGTTGAAGTTCAACAGCTGCAAGCTCAGGGTGAGGTTATCGTTGATTTTGTTCACCTCTGGGGAGTTGATGTGATTCTTTAGCAGCTCGTTGACGGTCTCGTTGATCTTGGTGTGTGCAGCCGGACCGGCACCAGGGCCTGCTCCTCTGGTTAGAAGATCCTTGTTGACCTTCAAGTCGATCACCACATCGCCGAGAGTGGAGCTCGTCAGAGTGTTGATCTTGTAAGTGAGTTTGATTGGCTCCACTGGTTTGAGCAGCTTTGTGGCGATGATGTCCAGCATAGCGGCGATATTGAACCTCTCCAACCCAAAGATGTTGAGGAGCACGGCATCGGCCTTCACCACAATGGCGTCGTTGGAAGGCACCTGCTCGTGCGACTTGCCTGCGGAGTCATCGCCATTGATCTCGAACAGATTGTTGAGCTTGATGTAGTTAAACAGCGTGGTGAAACACTCATGCTGGGTAATCTCGTTCACACCCAACACTTGCACCAGTGTCTCGTTAGCCACAGACAACTTCACCGGGTATATCTTTGGCTGTATGAGGATCTCTGCGGTGATCTCTGGCTCATTAGGCCCACGCTCTGCGCCGTTCAGCTCGTGCGCAGGAATGGAAGAGCCAAAACGTTTCACATCCAAACCGTCAAACTGCTGCTGTTCTCTTTCGGCGGCTGTCTTTGTAGACTGGGTGTCCTCATGCCACTCCACAATATCGTTAGTAGGGGGTGCTTCAGCAGCAGCAGCAGCAGGCTTGTCGGTAGTGTTATCATCGCTCTGCTGCGGTTCCTTGGCCTTTTCCTTCTTTGGTCCTGTATGCAGCTCAACGGATATGCCAGACAAAAAGGATGAGAACTTCTTTCTGGTAGGCGCATCTGCTGCCTCGTCGTTGACCAGTCTACCCTCTATCCTGAGGGTCCAGCTTGGCTGCTGTCCAGGCTGAGGGTCCTGCCATGGCTGGTTTTCTGATGTGTTGTAGATGAAGATCCTGAGTATCTCGTTGGTGTCGTTGGTTTCGTTAAGGTGGTTGTTAGTCTCTCTCTGGTAGTCCTGTAGGTCGAGTAGTTTTCTATTGATGATAAGATCAAGCTGTTTTTCCTTGCTCTGCAGTTTCTTGAACAGTTCAACCTGGTTGGGGAACAGCTTCTCCAGCGACTGTGAGATGGCCACGTCCGTTGGCTTGAAGGAGATCGACTGGGGCACCTGTACTGCTGGGGGTGGGACATTGGCGCGTGCCTGAGGCACAGCCGTACGTGTGGGCAATGGCTTGCTGGGCTTCTTCACTTTTGACGACATGGTGAACTGTGTTGCCCGAAGGTCAGAGGGTGAAATATGAGAACTGTATGAATGATTTCCTGTATCGCCTAAGCAATATCAACCAACAGACAACTTCAACTGACTGCACAATTCAACTGATTGGAGAATTGTCGTACGCCACAAAGTTGATCTATAGAATGACGACTTCTCTCCGTATCACCATCCTCTCCATGCTATCTCGTGTATTTACACTTTATGGCGTCTGGCTGTTTCGTTCTTTGGGAGCCTTGATGACAAAATTGGTGGGTACACTAGCTGATAACACGGTAAGCTGGGGCCCTACACGACCTTTCCTGGCATCAGTGAATGGACTCTTAAGACTGGTGGAGTATAAGGTGTTAGCCAAAGAAAGACGGTGTTAAATTTCTCATCTATTTAGTTGCGTGTGTATTTGTCATATGATCATGGGCAGTTCTGAGGCATAGATTTGTGAGCACATCTTTTAGCAGTCCTGTAGCGCGCAATGTATGCACGCTTTAGGGACGCTCTGTAGGCTATATGTGGGGGGTCCACTCTACAATGAAACGTAATGGAGCGACTTGTATCATATCATTTAATCATGTATTTATAAGCAAAACAGTAAAGGAAATTATTTTTTTGAGAGAGGCTCTACGCGTCCACCATCTCTTAGACCTTGGCCTCTTTCTCCAACTCCTCCACGATGGCACCCTTGATGAGCTCTAGCTCTGGGCTCTCCACGTACTTGACCTTCTTGGGCAACGACGAGAGCCTTTTGAGATCTTCTGGAAGAACCTTTGACTCAAAGCTGTAATCGCTAAAAGATGATAGAGAGGCGTTCACAACCTCGGAGAACTTGGCAGGGTGGGCAGTCGACAGAGAGATGTACTTGATGGAGGGGTCCTGGTCGGCCTCGATGAATCTCAAGCTCGTTGCGACACCAACGGCAGTGTGAGGGTCCAAGATGTACTGGTTGGAGGTGGACTCGTAGGTGGACTTGATCGTGGCAGATGTCTCCTCATCGGTGACCCTCGAGGAGGCCAGAATGGAGTTGGATGCTGCCAGTGCCTCTTTGCTCACGCTAAATACACCTTGGGTCTTGAGATCACTCATATATCCAGCGAGGATCCCACCAGCCTTCTTGTCGTCGCCATTACCATCGGCTTCCCTGATCATGTACCACAGGAACCTTTCAAAGTTGGAAGACACGTTGATATCCATGGCTGGGGAGTATGTTGCCTTGACGCTGGCCGCCTTGTCGTATTTTCCTGTCTTGAGGAACCTATCGAGAATGTCGTTCTCGTTTGTGGCCACAACGAGCTTTTCCACTGGCAGACCCATCTTCTCGGCGTAGAAGCCGGCGAGGATGTCGCCAAAGTTGCCGCTAGGCACCACAAACTTGACGCCGAAGGAAGATTGTTGCTGCTCCTTGGAGAGGCTCTTCACGAGCTGGAAGTAGGAGTGGAAGTAGTATGTGATTTGAGCGAGGATTCTGGCCCAGTTGATGGAGTTGACAGCGCCGATGTGGTACTTGTCGTTGAACTTGTCGTCACTGAACACCTGCTTGACGAGATCCTGGCAGTCGTCAAAAGTTCCCTTGACCGATAGGGTGTGGATGTTGGCATCGGTAACGGTGGTCATCTGGAGCTCCTGGATTGGCGAGATACGGCCCGTTGGGTACAGGATGAACACGGACACATCCTTCTTGTTTCTCAAGCCATAGATGGCGGCACTTCCCGTGTCACCGGAGGTGGCACCAACAACGGTGACAAAGTCCCTTGGCTCCTCGGCAGACTTGCGGGAGTTCTTCCTAGTGAGGAAGTACTCAAAGAGGTTACCGACAAACTGGAGCGCAACGTCCTTGAAGGCGTATGTGGGGCCATGGAATAGCTCCAGCAAGTAGAGGTTCTTGTGGCTGTCGAGCTTCACCAGCGGGGTGACATCGGGCGACCTGAAGGTGGAGTACGACTTCTCCACAAGCGTGGTGAGGTCTTTGCTGGGGATCTCCTCCTCAGAGATGTAGAGTCTCATGATCTCGAACGCAAGCTCCTGGAAAGAGAGCTCCTTCCACGACTCAAGAAAATCCTTGGGCAGTTGTGGGATAACGGAGGGGATGAACAGCCCACCGTCCTTGGCCAGTCCTGTGATGATGGCATCTTCAAACGACACCTGCTGCTCAGAAGACGAGCGTGTGGAACGGTATACCTGTGACATGGAGAGCGTGAATGTATAAGTGCACTATGTAACCTAGTGAAAAGAAACAAAACAAAAAAAAAACCTGCCACGGAAAAATATACAAACTGCTCTTCAATTGTTCCCTCCTTTTGTTGTACTGAACCTCTCCCTTTGGACAGCTCGTCAATATTTCACCGGAGTCGCCTACATTCGCTGCGCACCTCCATGCCGATGCAGGCGATGAGTCAAAGTGCAGAAAACGTGATGCGTGTGGCCGATAAGATGTATGGGGGATGGCTGTGGAGTTGTATGTAGGGGGAGGATAATCTATGGGTGAATTTTAAAGGTTTTTAATGATAATTTGTATTGTTTATTGAGAATTTTAATTGATTATTTCTATGGTTGATCTGGTGATGTCGTAAACTCTTCCATGTGTATTCTATTGTAGCTGTGCATCCGTAATGGTGGTGCCGTATGCATCACTCGATAAGTTATATACATAGACATCTTATGACGATATATATTATCAGATAGTGGGGGTAAATATCTTACTGCTTATTCTAAGTAAATAGGGTATGTGTATATTTCACTAAATATATATATATATCAATATAACGATATAACTATGTATTGATTCACTTCTGTACTGTAAAGTACACCATGCATATATCACTATGTTCCCCCAATACAGTATGCAGCCTGTGTATCAGTTTGGCTTGGGATCGTTTCTTCTGAGCCTAACCTTACCATCCACTATATCCACCTCAAGTCCCGCATTCTCAAGGGTTCCGTCATCTTCAACAACAACCTCCTTTGCCTCAAGTTTTCGCACAAACTCCTGGTTGGCATTGTTACCCTGTAGCACGTATTTGAGACACAGGATGGCACGTTCCTTGATGAAGGGCTCGTTCTCATCAATCGTACAGCACGAGAGAATCACCTCCAACCCATGCAAAGTACGCACCTTCTCCTGGTTTTCAAAGTTGTTGTACACCATAAACGAGATGATCTCGATCAGGACAGACTTCACCAGTGGGAAGCTCTTGAGAGTGATCTTCCCTTCATCAGAGACCGTGGTGGCAGAGCCAGTGGCAGAGTTGCTAGTCTTGAGAGTTTTTCTTTCTGTGTTGTTGTGCACGACGCCTAAAATGACTATGAATTTGTCCAGCATGTTGTACGCGTTCAAGAAATCCCGGGCGTGGTCGTAGCTACCCAAACTGACAATACTGTCCAAGATCATTACCAAACGCGAGTTGAGCATCTGCAGCTTGTCTAGGTCCACTGGGGTCTCCTTGATAGCAGCATATGTTGACTTGGCCAACAAGTCAAAGTGCTGGGTGAGCCATGCCAACAGATGCGTGATCATGGTGTTGCTCCATGCCTTCTCCTTGCTCACGATTATCAGCTGTGCGGTTCTGAGAAGCGTCGTATAGAACAGCCCGTTGGGCTCATCCGCCAGCACCTTGGTGAGGAAGTTACCAAATCCCTCATGTGTGATGATGTTTTTTGATATGCTCAAAAAGAGGAGCTCTATCTCATCCATGTCATCATCTATGCTTGTGCCTGAGGAGAACCCGGCCTCTGCCGACGGCTGACCCGACGGCTCGCTATTTGCAACCAATAACCCGAGCAACAGCTTCCATTCATTTACAAAGGGCGAAGAAAGCTCAAACTTGGTGAAGATGTGCTGCACAAACTCGGCGTTTTTCGTCAGGTTGTTGGTATACATGAGCACAGGGACAACGATGTCGGAGGTATGGAGAAAGTATCCGTAGCCACTTATGTCGCTCGTTGCATCGTAGCGCGATTTGAGGGCGGTGTACTTTTGCAGAAGCGTGGAAACGAGGCCAAACTCAGGGTATAGAGAGTTCGTCGAGAGGAACGCATCCAACGCGGCCACATCGTACACATCAGACACAACGTCATACGAGTTGGAAAGGTTCACGAGCCACTGTAGACATCCCAAAATCACCTTGAGGTAGATATCCCCGGCATCTGCCGGAAGAAGCTTGAAGAGCTTATCGGAAGATCTCGATTCTTCTGCAAGAGTGGTGTAGTGGTCCAACACGTCAAAGTAGTAGACGGCCAGCTTGATGATGATGCCCTGGTTCCTCGCAATGAGCCTCAGCATCTCATCGCTATGGGTGTCACCAGCATCTTCACATGACTCGCTGCTGCCCTCGGAGACTGGTGTTATTGATTCGGAATAGAGGGTTCCTGGAGTGTTAAGCCCTCTCTGCTTTGCATCGTCCGTTTGCTGCTTCTCCTCTTGGAGAGCTCCCAGCATGTTGCGGGACACCAGGATCACGCCTCGTGCCAGTCTACACCTGTAAACGGAAACCCAGTCGTGCGAGTGCATTCTCAGGCTCATGTAGAAGACGCCCAGGATGTGTTCCTGTTTTGCCCATATCCTCCGGCTGTGGGCAAAGTGGGCACGCACGGCAGAATCCGCTGCGGTGACTGATAACAGAAGAGCAACTTCCGATAGACATGCTTCGTATTGCTGCTTGTCTAATCTATCCTGCTCAATTAGAGTGAGGACATCCTCCAATATTGATAGACAGCGTTCTCTCTGCATGGCGGATGTGCTGGTGTGCTAGAATATGTCGGTTGCAATTTGTGGATGTGATTGAGTGGCTCTATGAGGCCCTATGGCTGTGTTGTTGTATGAATGACTGTGTGAATGAATCTGCTATTTATCCTATGGCAAATACTTGTGAGAGAATATAGAACCATAAATATAGAACCATGTCCTGGCCAGTATGTAACTGTAATTGTCTACTGGGAACACACTATATAGTATGCGCCGTTTCCGTTCCCTTTCAAACCAAATACAGATTTCCCGTTATTACAATTCAAATTACCTGGCCAAAAAGTGATCCAGATGTCTAGTGGTTCTCACTAATTCATGTGTTTATCATCAATTCACTTGTTCCCTCGAAAATCTAATCACTTCCCCTCTGCAGTTACTCGATTCTCCAGTTACACCCACCCATCAGTTCCTCTACTCCCCGGTTCCTCTGCCCTCCGCATCGTCCCAACGTCCGCACATAAATTATTCACTGCTTCTGCGTCTCCCTCGCAGCCGTACCTGCGACCAGTTACGTAAGGGCAGCACGGCTGGCTGCATACTATAGAGAGTAATATAGGGAATGAGATATGTGTGTATTGGTTGAGTGATGAGTTGTATTGTGGAAGTTGTTTGGCCCTGCAATGTTGGGGTTATTGTTTGATCGGATTATCTAGTGGTTGTTTAGTGGTTGTTTAGTAGTTTTAGTGGTTTTAGTGGTTTTAGTGGTTTTAGTGGTTACTTAGGGTCTGCCCATTTAGCTGTATATACCCATCTGTCCAACTGTGTTACTGTCTATTACTACTATATTTCTATGCTACACGATCATTCACTCTCTCCCTCGCTCTCACTCTCATCCTCATCACTGTTGGAGAAAGGGTCGGCTGCCTTCTTGGAGTCGGGTCCAAACCATCCCTCTTCATCGTCTTCGTCGTCTTCGTCGTCGTCGTCGCCCTCTTCACCTTGCTCCTCACCATCCGAGAACGGCCTAAAAACATCCTCCATCTCTTGATCACTCTCATCATCCTCTGCTGGCTGAACCTTACCCGTGATGCTTTTGGTCTTGGCCAAAAAGTCGTAGTTGTACTCGTTTCTGTGACCAGCATCAACCACATCCTTACCGAGTCTACCCAAAAATCTTTGGATGGCTCTCAAGGAGGGAGCAAACAATGCCTTGTTCTTGGCGATATACTTGCCGTGAACAGAGAGCAAGGCCTTCACCCATAGCAGGTTGAACTCGATATGAGGCGTCTCAAGGGCAGTGTTGCCAATGAATCTCAGCATTCTCTCGGCGTACACTACAGGCAAGTTGCTGGCAACCAGTGGGATATCATCGGATGGAACACTCTCGTAAACCTTGTGGATGAGATACTGCTCGTTGAGACGGAAAGACATTACCAGAGCTGTCATGTAGTCCTTCTCTGCCAAAACTGCAAGTGTGGCCTCTGGTGTGATATCGACATCCAAGTCAAAGGGATCAAACACAAAGCTCTCGTCAATGCTGTACACCAGCAAACCCTCGGTGGAGGCTGCAGCAAATGCATTTGCCGTTGGTGAAAATCCAACGCTGGTAACCCGCACCTCTGGCTTGGTGGACCTGACAGAAGGATCACCTCCTCTTGCCGATCCTGGCAGAGCTGAATCGGCACGCCGTCTGTCCTCAAGGTCAGAAAGCTCGCCATCCTCGTCAATTGCATCCATCACAACTCCAGATGAGGTGAGGTTCTTCGAGTTCAGCAGTTGCTGCGTTCCATTGAGCTGCAGATTCTTCGAAACCGTGAACCTTCTCAAGAGCACCTCGTTGGCGATGTCATATAAGCAGATGGAGTTGTTGTTACCAGCAGCAACCAGGGTCAGACCGTCAAACGAGTAGTTGATTGTCGAGAAGGCCTTGCCACGTGCGGAGTTGTGTGCCGTAAACCTGTCGTCAGAGTGTCTTCCAACGAGGATATCCTTCTTGCCGTCTATGTGGGCGATCTGCGTTCCAAGTTCAATATCCCAGAAGGTGATCTGTCCGTCCAACGTGGATGCTGCCACTTGCTTGGAGTCTGGGCGTATGGCCAAGGAAAGACACTCAGACACAACGTTAAATGGTTCTGTCTGCTGTGATCTCCCAAATATATCCCACACTCTAATAGTCTTGTCCCAAGAGGCCGACGCTAATGCCGACGAGTTCTCTGAGCCAAATGCAAGACACGAAACTGGACCCTCATGGCCTGACAGGGTATCCAGCAGCTGAGCCGTCTGCACAGACCACACATGGATGTTGAAGTCGTCTAATGAGCCGGCGCATACGATATCGCCACTGGGGTCCACCGCCAAACACGAGAACTGGATCCTCTCTGCTGCGGTGAACGTTCTGAAGTTTCTGAACCTGATCAAATCCCAAGCTCTGATGGTACCATCCAGAGATGAAGAGAACAGCACCTGGCCTCTCTTGGCGAACTGCACTGCAGTGACTGCAGACGTGTGCTCCTCGAAGGTCGCAAGGCAAAAGCCAGATGTGACGTCCCAGATCTTGATCCTTCCGTCATCGGACGAGGTGACGATTCTTGAGCCATCTGGTGAGTATGCAAGCGCGTTCATGGAGTCGAAATGGCCCTGCTGCTTGAGAATATAGGACTCTGACTGCCACTCGTACACCAAGAGCTGGCCGAGCTTGGACGAGCCAAATGCAAGCCACTCACCGGTCCCGTTGATGGCGATTGTGTTGACCGAGTTCTGGCCCATGGACAGTTGCTGGATCATAGTAAATGAGGGAAGCTCATAAAGTCTGAACTCACCGTTCGAAAAGCCGACAATGAGAACGTTTGATGCCGGATGGAAAGCTGCGCTTCTCAGCTTGGCCTCTGAATGGAAGAAAAATTTGGCAGTTATGCGCCAAGACATTTTTGAGGCGTCAATCTCTTCGTCATCGGAGTCTTCATCCTCATTTTCTTCAGTGTCTTTGGATGGACGTTCTGTATACTCCCATTTGAAAAGAGCTCCATCCTTGCTGACGGTGTATATCACCTCCTGTGCCTTGTCAAAGAATGCCTTTACCACGTAATCCCTGTGGCCAGCAAACGTCATCCTGGAGCTGCTCTCCTCTGAGTAGAATGAAAAGATCCTCGCGGTCATATCCTTGGCCGCAGAGAGAATAAACCTCGAATCACCTGACCATGTCACCGACGTCACATCTGCATAGTGACCAGCATACACCCTATGCCTCACAAAGGGTGCAAACTGTCTGTCCTCCTGCACATCGGGGGTTTTCCAAACCTGAACAAACCTTCCAGTCGCAACTGCAAAGTGTTTTCCATCTGGCGCAAATGAGAGATCCTGCACTTTATCTTTGAAGTTGAAGTGGTGGAGCACCGTCCTAGCCATGAAATTCACCAGGATAGCACGGCCATCTTCATCCACCGAGAGCAGCAGCGTGCCCTGCTTGTTCAATGCTATCCTTGCTATGTTCTTTCTGTGCTCGTAGCTCAGTGTGTATGATTTGTTGTTGATGAGGTCGAACACCGTCACCCTATTACCAACCGGAGACAGCAGTGTTGAGCCGTCATCGGTGAACACAACGTTACCTTGACGGTACACGGTTCCCAAAAGATTGGAAAAACGGAAATCTGACCTCATTGTGTACAGACTCTGAGTTGGAAACAAAAATTATCGATATGCGACAACCGCTTTTCTTGTGGATCCTACTTCAAGTATATATCTTCTAGCCAAACGTCTTGCACACACAGTTCATCACACTAGGTCCTGAAAAATCTAAAAAAAATTATATGCATATGCAGCTCAGGTAAGCCAGCCTAATCCATATAGTACAGGCTTATGTAACGGCGATGGGCTCGAGGTTTTTCACCTGCAGAGAGTTGGGAGGCCTAGGACGATAAGCGATAAGATATTGCGATATATTTGAATGGTGATTAATCTGAGGTTTTGATTTGGAATTAGCAAGACGAGCAGAAAATATTTGGAAGATGTCATCAAAGGGTGCTTTGTCCAGCCGTGTGCTGAAGATGAATGTGAGTTGTTGCTTGCACAGAGAGAGAGATGTTCTTTATACTAATGCAGATGACTGTAGTTCATGAAGAAGGCGGAGATGAAGGAGGCACAGAATAACCAGATTGAGGAGGAGAATAGTTTACGTGATCTAAGTGAATGGAAGTTACCCAATTCCAAGAAATTCAGGACAAAGATACGGCCGGCTGTTGTAAAGGTGGGGTACAGCTCGTTTTTGGATGATGACGAGGAGGACGAAAAGCCCGTAGGAAGACGGGTATGGGGGGAGACGAAGAAGGAAGACATTGCAGAGACCAGTAGCTCAACGACAAAACAAAACCCCGACGATTTGGAAGATTTGGAAAACCAGCTCAGCTCCAGCGACGATGAGAGTCCGAGGGACGGTGATAGCTTGGAAACGCTCTGGAAGAGAGATCAGAAGCAGAAGCGGAAAAATGCAGCGGCCAGGGTAGGAAAGAGGGAGGATTCAAATAATGTGAAGAAGAGAAAGGTTTCAAAGACTGGAGCGTGACTGCACAGAGAGGAAATTGGCAGCAGAGGATTGCCTACTTCAGCATATTAGCATTTTTTGTATAAATCGGATTATTGTTGTATGTACATTATCATCATTGGAGGAACATTGTTTTCTATTTTGACGGCTTGCTCACTTCCGTTTCTTTTTAGCCTTGTTTTCATTGTAAAGGCCCGTTCGCACAACAGCCTCCCTTGCAGTAGAATTTATATGCTTGAACCTATCTGGCCCCAACAAATGGCCACCATACCACCTGCTAACAACTACAATAACATTCCAAACATCCATAACTGTCAGCAGATGCAGTAGCCGACCTCCAGCGGCACTCTCACCATCGTCATCACAATCTTGGATTCTTGTCCCATCGGCGTTCTGAATACGCCATGCCGTGATGTTATGGGTAGCTCTTCCGATCTTACGGTCGGTCTTCAGCAAATCAAGGAACTTATGCGCCTCCTGTAGACTCTGCACCTCCCTAGCAAACCCTATGAATACAGACTTTCTGTCCGTTACCGTTTCTGATATGGACCATCCTGCAAACACATCCACCTGTTTCCGCTCTGGAGTTGCTTGCTTATTGGGCCCAGGAGCCGTATTTCCAACCTGGGAGTCTGCTTTAGAACTAATTGCAACCGCACCCAGCCTCTCAGAGAGCTGATCGTGATCATCTTCCTCCTTTTCGGTGGTGGGCTCTGTGTTGGGATCTGATCCAGGATGTATCTCCACGTGCTGGTCATCTTCACTCTCCATGTCTATTTGCTCCTCTTGTTCCACATACAACACGGCATCCAGCTCACTGAAAAAGTCAAAGATGCATACTGAACCCTCGCTGTATATCGACTCGAGAACCTCGCCAAACAGACCCTCTAGGTAACTGTCGTCCATTTCCAGGCCACCAGGGTTAGCGCCTGTCGAGTCCAAGCTCAGCACGTTTAAAATACTGGGAGGTTCCTCGGGGTAAGTGCCAGGAAATGCCATCTGGACTTTGACATGCTCATGCTGTGGTATTTTGAACTCATATATCAACGGCCCCAACTTGACTGTGCACTCGGGGTAAATAGCCTCGATAGCGCCTATCTCATCTTTAAGGTCGTCTGACTCCATGGTGCCCCTATTTTAGGAATAGGGATCTGAAAAGCCATTGGTTGAATGATATCAGGTTTCCTTATATGTCTCCTTTCATCAGCATCCTCCTCTCTGCATGGTAATCGCATTAACCTTTCAGGTTGAAATGTCACGCAGATGCGGCTCAAGAGATGATCTGCAGGCAAGATGGGGTGAAATATTTAACCGGTTGGCATGTCTGCCGGTTGATATTTGCCAAAAATTGATTTATACTCTCGAGGTTTACGTTGAAGAGTATAGCACAGCATGCTGACTCCCAATCAGCTGGTTGAGGAGTTAAAGGCAAAGGGCAATGAAGCCTTCATCAGCGGACAGTATACCAAGGCTGCCAAGATCTATAGAGATGCCATCAAGTTCGAGGGAAACAATCCGGTGCTCTACTCCAACAGAGCGATGGCTTTCATAAAGCTCAATGACTGGAAGAGGGCTGAGCAGGACTGTCGAACGGGTCTCCAGTTCAACCCTGAACGGCCGACCGAGGTTAAGCTCATGTGGAGGTTGGGTCTTGCGTTGAGAGCTCAGCATAGATATGTGCAGTCAGAAGAGGTGTATCGCAAAGCATTGGCCGTTGACCCCAAAAATACAAAGCTGGTCAAAGAGCTTTCAGAGCTGAAGGATCTCATAGCTCAAGATAAAACAGCAACAGGAAATACACAGTCTCAGCAGGTTGTCCAGATCCCCATCCAGGTGGTGGAGGAGTTGCCAGCAGCCTTCAGAGCTTCTCAGAACGCAGAGTCCATGACTACTTTTCCTGCTTCCAGTATGACACCTGCCAAGGATACCAAATCACAGATGTTGTGGAAACCAGTTGACAATCCCCCAGTTTCCCTTAGTGGTGAAGCCTCAATACCATCGTATTACCATCTGTCTAATCTTGCCAGAAGTTCTGGGTGTGAAAGGATAAACGCATATCGATACTATGCTGGGATTGATGTCTCTACGTTCCGTGTTATCTTTCAACGCGGAGTTGACTCTGATATTCTATGTTTTTACCTGGAAGCGGTGAACTATTTCACCAAAAGCAGAAATGAGTGTCAACTGGACATCCCCAGAGTATTTGCATGCCTTTCAGCCTTCCCAACCATGAACAGGTTCCAAATATCTAGCATGTTTTGTGATCAGGGTGCTGTTGCTTCTATTTTCGAGTACCTGTCTCAGCAGATGGATCCCATGGAGGTTGCTGAGGTGGAAAAATCTTGGGCATAGCATATAATGACTAATGACTGTAATATATTTGGGGGTTTATTAGTGCAGTAGACTATGTTGCTATCTGGGAATAGCAAAAATAGAAAGAGAGAAAGAAATTCTCACGACGAGTAGTATTGACAGCCAGAAGCACTGCCTAGGGTGTGGTATTGATTTTGACATAATGGCTAAGTCCTTTTCTATGATCTACTGCAGGATATGGCTGGAAGATTTGGAATATCTCCACTGGCAAGAGCTCCTCAAAGTCAACATCGTATATTTTCATGCCAATCAACGGCAGAGCGATTATGGAGGCAAACATAGCCGATATGATGATGAACAAGAGAAACGATATCTGGACAGAAACTCTCCTGTGTCTCTTTTGCCGGGCTGGGAACAGAGGTGGTCGGAACTGGGCACCAGGTTTCAGCCAAAGTAGGAGCAACGAGTGCCATGTTCCAATATAAGGGATGAATAGGCACGGGAACTGGACCACAAGCAGCAATTGACAAAGGGTGAAGTCGGCGGCAAATAGGCTCATCTCTGTTAGTTTACAGAAAAACTCCCTCATTGGCTGGGTAAATATTCCCCAGCCAAGCCCGGATACCGTCCATTTCCCAGACCACCACGCTCGATTGCTCCTGTCGTGCTTCAATTCACGGCTGAGGCATAGGGCTGTGATCACCTTGTAGATAAGAGACTGGACAAGGACACAGCAACAGAACCCTAGCGCTGTTGTTGAAATCTCCAAATTCTGGGAGATCAATAGCACTTCAAAAAACACCACGTGCGACAGAAAGCAGAGAGAATGGGCGAAGAATGCAATACACGAGGGAAATGAGGTGAAACATACTGTGAGGATAGGACCAACACAGGCTGACACGCAGAACAACAGCAGGAGGATTGCCGAGTTCAACACGATGGGCCCCAAACTGCACACCGCGAGCCTCAAAAGCGAATTGGCAGCGGTTCCTCCTCTTGTATCATTCTGAGCATTGGCAAACAGATACGCATTGAGCACCACTGCCAGCTCCAAAAGGTGGACGCCAGCCTGAGAGAAGAAGGACGTGATCATCGAAGGGCGGTGGAAGTCTGTGTTTGAAATCTCAGTCTCCTTATCCCTTGCATGGTGCACTTTTCTTTTGGAGCCAGTCAGCTGAGTTCGGGTATTTCGGGTGTGAGTAATCCAAGACTGTTTTGTCCATTTGGAGTTTCCTCCGTGGAACCACGCTAGAAGATTACCATAATCGATAAAGAACTCCGTGAAAACGAACTGATGAGGGTTGAAGAGAAAAGGTGACATGCTGAGGCCGAGCAGCGTCAGCCAAAAGAAGATCAATGCAGCTTGCCACATCGCTATAGAAGTGTAAATGAGTATCAACAGCACCACTCCAACAAAGTAGATACTCTCGAAACAGAATCTTGAATAGAGTGTTGAGAATGCCACTCTCGTGGTGGTGAACCCTCTTCCAGTTGCGATGTATCTTGCTCCACCAATGGTTAAGTCATTCACCATGGATTGTGCATATATTCTGCAGACAAACACCTCAAAGAAGGGAGAAAATGAGCTAAAGTGCTTGAGCAATCTGGTGAACGCTTTCATGGCACCTCTTTCCGTTAGTTCCTGAACGCATAATGGCAGGAAAGATATAGAGAAAACAATAAAGATAGACACTATGCATCCCCTGATCCAGTCCACGATTGGGATGAGATTGTAACAGCCCACAGGCTTCCGAGGAGCTGTTATCGGTCTATTCTTGTCATATTCACAGATGACAGAGTCATTTGTGAGTGCCGCGGCATTTGCACAAAACAGGATCAGCAGTTTGACTGAAAGCAGAATGCACACATTGTTAAGGTGGAACCCTGGATGGGCGTAGTAGAATGAAAGGAAGCGGTCAAGGGGCATCTGTGTGCTCAAGTAGAAATACTCTCGCGATAGCATCTGCTCTCCCATACCGGCTCCGATCTTTGTTGTAAAGTTGAGAATACTTCCGAATCCAAGATCTCTTCCTTTACCACACTGCATGTACTCACAGTGTTTGATCCTGCCTCCTCTTAAGAGTGCGGTGATCCCAGCATAGATATCCTCATTGAGATGGAGCCCTCTCTGTGCCTTTGAGACTCCCCCCCTTGTTGTCATGAAGATACTGTTTAGAAAGTCTGGATGTCCGTAGTGCAATTTCCCTCCAATGTGTGCAAGAGTCCTTGCAAAAAGAGTGCCAAAGGTTTGTTCCTTGCCTGCTGCTATATCTCCCAGTATCCCAACATTTTCGGAAAATACGTACTCGCGAGTTCCAATAATTGCAACAGGCTTCTTGTACATTTCATCACCACCTCTGTTCGGGAAGCAAGAGTATGGATCCCTTGGTAGCTCCATCTCCTCAAACTCTGCAAGCACACTTCTGATCTTGATACACTCTTCTAGGTAGTTGTCCTGGTTGGCATCAATCAGCTGGAAATACTCGCCTCTGCAGAATATCAAGGCATGGTTCTGGTTGTCTGATTTGCCGTCTCCCAGTATTGGATTCCCCGATAGTCGGATGCGGTACCTGGGTTTCCTGGTTCCCTTTTCTATTATTTCACAAGACCCATCTATGAGACAGGAATAAAATACGCCATCAACCTGGTCCAGGTAGGCTATTTCCAGCTCAGGGTATGCACGGAGAATGAAATTGACGCTCTCTATCTGGTCAGGGGTAAAATCGCGCATTCTCTGGAGGGAGATCACCATCCTGAACTTGCGCTGTGCCATTATTGCAGCCTTCTCGATCTTTTTTTCTTCGCTTCTGTCGTCAACTAGGTGCTGGTTCTCCACATCATATAGTAGCTTGATTGCCCTGGAATAGTTCATGAACCCGGAAATCGTGCGGAATAATGTCTGTGACCTTAGGGAGGCCCATATTCTGGTGCGCATGATGTATTCTGGGGTTGGTGATTTGAACCCAACGCAGAAAAACGGCAAATCCTCTGCTCTCTGAAGCTCTTTCTTTCTTATTGGACTTGCAAACTGAGCAGGCTCTTCTAGCCCTTGTGCTAACAGCTTCGTATCTTCGACAAAGTTTCTCCATTCGGCTGGATGAAGCTGCTTGAGATACTCAAGTGGTGTCACATGAGAGTACTGATCTTCCTCTCGGATAATTTCTCTCAACGATAGGGTGATCTTCTCGGAGAAATGAGGAATCAGCACGGTGAAGGATGGCATTGCATTTGTGGGCATGGGATCCCGCATTGGTGTTGAAAGAGACTGTGCAAAGAAAGTTATTCTCCGTTGTGCCTCTGTCTGGGACTCGAATAGAGGTGCCTTCAGCAAGCCATCTTCTTGGGATACAAAGAAGGTTGGTTCTTGGAGATAATCTTCTCCCTTATCACCCGTTGTGTGTTGATACATCAGTCTCTGGACGTGCTCCAGAGACAACATGTGTTCTCTATACATGGCGATAATGATGGAGTTCCACACTTGAGACACCAGCACTTTGGACTTGATGTTCTTCTCTCCCTTGGGAGGGCAGAGAATCTTGGAAAAGATGCGCTTTGGAAGCCTCGAGAATACATTCCTCCATGGAGTCCATATGGAAACACCAATGTAGAAGGAACGGCAAACAGAGAATGCCGTGTTCCAGATGATGAACCACAGGTATGTATCCAGGAAGAAGAGGACAAAGTCAATCACTCCCATTAAGAGAAGCACAACCTGAGCATGTCTTCTACATAACCATGGCCCCAGCCAAACCTCTCCTACGCACCGTGTCATGGACATGGTTGAAAGCTCTCTTATGGGGTCTTTGAGTGCCAAGGTGAGAAAGAAGTAAGACTCAAGAAATTTGGACAAGAATACAGCGATCCATAACCCATACGATGCGGTTTTACCCGTTCCCATTAGCGAGCAGAAATGGGCAGTGAAATATTTGGAAGGGAGGTACTTCCTGTTGCTGGTGTTTAGGTAAGATCCAAAGAGCGCACCCAATGGCGCAAAAGAGAAATACACAACGGTGAATAGCGAAAGAATGAACTGGAAAGTGCTGAGTGCAAGGTTGAGAGATGTTTCATACTCGAGAGTGGTAAAGCCGAATATATATACAGCTGGAGCGCAGTTTGCCGCAAAGATTACCACGGTGAAGAGCAACTTTGGCAAAAATGGTTCCGCCCCTGGCCATTTTCTCGGGACAAATACCAGCTCCAGCAGAATGGCCAATACGTTTATCAACGATGTGAACGAACCAGCCAATCCCATAGCTGCCAGCCGAGAGGATGCCAGTGGCTGGTTGTTGAGCTGCTGGCGATAGTTGACTGTGTACAATGTGGGAGCATGGAAGCTTGTGAAATACCAGAATACGCCTATATGGATGATCCAAATGCGGTTGAAGTTGAGCAAGAGGTGTCCCCAGGTTCTTGTCTCTCTATAAGTCTTGTAGAAGGCTTTATTCCAATTTATACTGTTAAGCTTCATGTACCTCTCACTGGGAGGGAACGACATGAGCTTTACCTTTGAGTCATTGAGAACAAGGCGCTGCAGGCCATCCCTGTACCAAAAGAGCTGATTCATGTCGTCGTATCCTATGATGTTGGCATGATCTTTATCTTTACGAATAAATGTACCGTTCAATACCTCCTGTATTTGGTCTCTGTAGAACTCATAGAGCGGAGTGATTATGTGGTCGAGAAAGCTAGGTGTGGCATTCCTGATCGGTTGCGAGAAGTCTAGTGAGTAGAAGTAGTCGGTGCAACACTTGAAGATGAAACAGAGGCACTCGGGAAGAAACCTGATGTTGTTTGCCTCCCCCCAGCATAGGAGATAGATTGCTAGCTGAACGACACAGTCCTCAGCCGATAACGACATCATGTTCTCACACCATCTCTTGTCGGCGTCCTCCAAAGAGATATAGGGGTCTGATTTCTTCTTGGGGTTGCCATCAGATTTCGTTGCTGCAAATCCTACGGTGTCGTCTATGTCCATTTGGGCGCCGAAGTACCATTTCTTGTAGTTTGCATTAACGCCTCCTACGTAGTCGGCATGTATGGTTCTGAGGGCTTGCACGGTGCCCATCCTAGATGCTCGTGAATCCAGCAGCTTCATTAGGTAGTCAAACATGTTCTTTGTGTTATCTGATTGAAAGCCAAAGATCTCCGCAAGGTGGACAAAGATGGACTCTATCTGGGGCCTAGTGATGGGAACCTCACCGGGAGGATTCCATGAAGGATACGGGTCGTAGTAGTGATCGAAGACATCGTTGATCCCCTTTTCTGCCATCACCTCTCCGCGGTACAGCTTTGTCTTTTCGAGGTTTCGGTACCCATAGAGATCTCCGATCTTGCTGAGGTCCTGCCAGCGGCCGGTGGAGATGAATGGCGTTTTGAACCCACTGAGGGGCATGCAGCTATTCTCCGTGAAGACGGAATTGGGGCCAGTTCCATTTGGAGGGATTCCAGCTAACCCGCATTAGTTTCCTGTGTTTGGATCTGCCTCAGCACGGAAGATGTACGGTTTCTTACTGGACACCTGAGACTTGTCATCAGAGTTTATATCTACATGAAGATCCTCGGAGCTTGAAGAGAACTCGGCCGAGAGGTCGTTGATCTCTCCAGGGAGAATTGATGACGATGATGAAGTTGGAGATCGGTCAAACATTTCATACACTACAAACGCACAACAGATAAGCTCTGAGTTTTCTTCACCTATTTTCAATTACCATCCATGTGAATTGTTTCGCAGAGACCATGTCTTATATCTCCAATACACCTTAGCTTTGTGCCGTCCCCACATATACGGCGAATTTACCTCGCCCACTAAGCTTCAGCCTAATTAATATTATGTGCAGTATGCGTTTGGGGCAGGCACTCTAATAGAGCTGGAGACACAAAACGGCTCGGCGCACCTCATGTGCGGCAAACGTAAAAGAGCGTTGCAAGCCACCTGCTTCCCCACCCTGCAGAGGGTTGGAAGGAATAGTAGCTTGTGCCCTGAAGCGCTAGTGACCCGGGCAGTTGGAGTTATCTAAGGCAATGCGATGGGCCTCAACAAGGGTAGGGTCAAAAAGTGTATTTGTAAGGGCGAAGGAGTGCGAGTGTGGTGCCCTTGCATGGCCCACAGTTGTCCGTTTTGCAGGATGGAGAGCAGTAGCCTCTTGGGAGAGAAGGAATTAAACGGGCACACAGTGCGCACAAGTATGTGAAAGACGTACAGAGGTGTGCAGCATGCAAGGCTAAAGAGCCACAGGCAGAGGAGACCCACAGGTGGAGCTCCCCAAAGGGGGACGACCTAGAGCTATTGAAGCCGAGCAATTAACGCAAACCACTTATATGAACCATTGACAGATCATTAACACAGACCATGATACAGTCAGGCGCAATATGCACAGCAGATCAGCGCAGCCGTATATTTATTGCTAATAGATAATCCAGGAAGAAAGAGGCATGGAGAGGCAAATAGCGCAGATGCAAGGAGTTTGGAGATGCAGAGACAGAGAGAGGGGAGGGGGGAGGGGATCTTGTGCGGTCTCGGCCTGTTTCAGGCATAAGGCCGAAGGTGTGTTAGGAATATAGCGCACATTATGTAGGATATACTCCATGCAGCAAGGGTAGCAGCACCGAAGGCAAAACAGCCTTTGGAGGAGCTATGTGTGTCTGCACAAATTTCCTCTGCACTAGTTAGTTGCGAGAGACGATCGGTCGGGAGTTTGAGCAATACCGAAGGTTCCGTGACCAAGCAACCCCAGCACACAGGCTATTTGGTTTTGGCTGTGGGAGCCAGACGCAATCTCTTGTAGCTTTACGTGACCCCAATGAGCATATTAAGCCGGTTTCCGCTTTGGGGCTTAATTCGATGCACCAGTGGCGATTACAGTTACCGTGCGCAAAGTGTAGGACCAAAAGAGAAGAAGGGCGGTAGGTGGTAGGTAAGAAGACAGGAGTGCTAATCTACAACACTATACCGCCGAATAACCAAAAAAAAAAAAAAAAAGTGGCGTGTCATCAATTGAATACTTTTCATATCACCTCCAAATAAAAATCTGTGCCTCTTACAATGCAACCCCTAGAAACATGTTCATGGTTCTCCTTTGTAGCTTCTCCGTCGGCCCTTCACTTGCTTACATAGTATGTACACACAAATCTTTTAATACACACACAAAAAAGGTGTTGCATCTTCGTGCATCCACCACAATTTATGGTGTGATTACTAAGGCCTGCAGTAGTTGCTACCAAAGAGAGAACGGTGCCCGCCCTTTTCTCTTGCTGTTGTAGTAATAAGGGACAACCGATTATGGGGTGATTCTCACCGGACAAGTGAAAAAGACCAAACCCCACAAATCACAACGCGAGAATTGTCTTATTCGCCATTTTTCCAAAACCCTATCGGAGCCCTACTGCCGTAGCCCCTCCCATCCCCCTTCCACTTCCTGTTGTACCATCGGCTAAAGGCAGCATCACCACCCGCCCTCCCTCTCCCCCTCATCCCCGTCCAGCCATAGAAACTGTTAGAAGTTTTGCTGCACTATTCCATCATGCATTAAAAAAAAGTTGTTTGAGCATTACACATCTGCATCTCATGCGATGGCCTCCTGCACCTCTATGTGCGAGCGGTATTCTCGGGATCGGATTTAAGCCTGCCTGCGGGAAAGACACCTTTTTTGAACAAGAGTAGCTTCAAGTCATATATACTGAGAGGAACCCGGGGATTGGGTTTCGCGGCTGACAATTGTTCCTTTAAAAGCATCAAGTGTGTGTGTTTTTTTCAATCATTTTGATTTCCTACCGGAAAACGCTCTGTTTCAAAGTTTATAGCAGAGTTGAGATACCGGCCTGGCACCCCGCCTCTAAGACTCACTTACACGCTCTTCTACATAAAAGAGGTCTTGGCTTCCGCCAGAAGATAGAGAGGCGCAGATATTGAGGCGCAATTGACCAAAAGGTATAATTAGCACTGAAGCTGTGCAAGCTGTTATATAAATAGCACTCCTCCTCTAACTACACATTCATTGTATTGATCTGTATTGTCGTCATTCGTGCGAGAGAAAACCGCTAGTACTGCAAGCAATCATTTTGGAATCATGAAACCGCAGCTCTTTGCTCTCCTGGGGCTCGCACTCCTGCGTTGTGCATCCGCAATGGATATGGATATGGACATGGGGATGGATAGCAGCACCCCTTCCACCACCGATGATTCGGAATTGGATATGTCAACGATCACACCTGTTCCTCATGAAGCACACCATATGCATGGTGTGCCTATCCTTGAGATGGAACTCTCGCCTGCCGAGAGGCTCTACTGGGAGTCATACAACACAACTACATATCTCACGATCGAGACTCCATTCAAGTCTCAGCTCTACATTCACATTGCTCTGATGTTGTTTTCCTTTACTTTCCTTTATCCAATCGTCCTGGTTTTCAACAACCTCAACTCAAACTGGTACCTGCCCAGTCTGACCCTGCATGTGGCTCTGGTCGTGGTGTCCCTGTTCAGCTACATGCTGTACATTAACAATGTCCCCGACCTTTATCCCGGCAACGCTTACTCCAGGATGAGTGTTGTTCTCTTCTTCCTGACTTGCATTCATTTTCTCTCTGCCATTGTCCATGTTGCAACCGGTTGGATCCAAGGTACACTCCCTTCCGGCACTCGCAGCTCAAAGCAGGAGTTCATTCCTCTCAACAACTACCATTTTGAAAGTGATGGGTCTCGGTCTCCATCCTCCACCCTCTACGATCTCCACTCCCACTCGCCTTCCAGGGATCCCGCAGGCCACCACAGCCGTAACCAGAGCACCGACTCGTTTGACCTCGAGGATGGCTCCCATGACCCTACAAACCCTGACGATGTCACATCTGAGCTCTTCACTTCATCCCATGCCAACTATACCTCTCAGAGCACTTCCTCGAGATTTGCAGCCAAGAGAGATGCCATTCTCGCAAAGATATTCGCAATCCCTGCTGTGGAACGCCTCGTGTTGGCATTCGGCACGGTCTCCGAGCTCGTGTTTAACCTTTTGAACTTTGGCTTGTTCTTCTTCTTCCTGATATACGCTCCTACCGGTGTCGCTGTGCTCAACTGTATGGCTCAGGGTAACAGGGTCTTCAACCTCCTGGCCCATTTCATCAAGGGTGGTGTGTTCATGAGTTTGGGCCTCCTCTCCTTGGCCAGATACTGTGGTGGTTTTGAGAAGCTTGGATGGGCTTGGAATGTTTCCTATATCACCCGTGAGGAGAAGTCATCGTCTATCTGGTTTAGACTGCAGCCCAAGAACGGCAGCATGATCACAATGGAGATGATGGAGAGCTCCCTTATTCTGTTCTACGGGTGCACTAATGTCTTCATGGAGCACTTGGCCTCCCCAGGAGGTGCATGGACCGCCAAGGATCTCCAGCACGCTTCGATTGCCTTTATGTACATAGGCTGTGGCCTCTGTGGTGTTATTGCTGAGGTTAAGCTGGCTGAGTGGAGAAAGAGCAGGTTCTTGAGCAGCCTTGGTATCTCCAGCCTTTCTGAAAACAGCGACAAAGCCATTGGTGTGGATGTCTCGAGAATCACAAACTTCACACCTGGATTTTCGCCAAATGTCTTCCCAGTTTTCACCATTTTCTGGACCGGTTTGCTCATGTCCCAGCACGAACAGGCATCTGCACTGTCTACCTCGATCCATGTTCAATGGGGTAGCCTTCTCACGTACGGTTCCTTCTTTAGAGTGGCAACCTTCTTCCTGATGATGTACCAGCCCATCAGTGCCAAGGGCTCTATTTTCAAACCAAGCAGGCCTCTCACCGAGCTCGTTGCATCGTTTGCTCTTCTCTGTGGTGGCTTTGTCTTCATGGAGTCCACCGACCAGGTTGTTGAAGCCCTCGAGTACAGGGGCCTCACTGCCATGTTCACCATCAACGTCAGCGTTGGCATCATTGCTCTCCTGATGGGGTGGATCATGTCTGTTTTTGCATTCAAGGACTGGCTGAAGGCTAGAATGAACCTCTAGGTGTTCAGCAAGTCCTTGAGAGACCCGTTTTTTTTTGTTATTTTTATTTTTGCTATTTATGTTTCCTCTCTAATGCTGTTCATGTATTACTATCCCGAAAGGCTAGTAGTCTGTTCCCCTTTTTTGTTTTTTTTTGAATGTCGTCGTGACGCCTCATTAATTGTCTTTAATCACCTCTTCTTAGGACGGTCAAGGCTCAGCGTTTATGATTTATCGTTTTGTTTTATCTGTGTTGCAAATTAGCGAATGTATCCCTCGCGTTTCCAGCGAAGAGATATCTATTTGTCTTGCTAACATTGCATTTCCTTACATCTAGCGTCTACTATACTAATAATACATATTATATTCCACAGGTAGTGTTCCATAGGTGTGAAGCAAGTGAAGCCAGCTAGTATCGGCTTGCAATTTATATGGGGACAACCTCAGCAAATTGTGTGCGCATACTCTGTTTTACCCTTGAACCATAACGGCTACCCTGCATAGACTGCAAGGCGGGAGACGCATAGAACAACGTCAAAGGGGCAGTGCAGGCGAACAGAGAACCTCAACGGGTATGTCACACGAGGAAGATGGGAGCTATATTAAGAAATATACGCATGAAGGGTCTCGAGGAAAGTCTGTATTGTCTCAGCAATGCACATGGTGGTACCCGGGAGGCTGAGTCGCATGGAGAAGTATGGTTGTGCTTATTAGCTGTCCCACACAGCATAGCCCCTTTCTCAGGGTGTTGCTGCAAGTAACCAGTCGAGGGTTACCTGATACACGTAATGTAGAGCACCCCACACTCTTGTGGATTCATATATCTACATTACATTAGTGTTATGGGCAGGCCTGTATTTTGAATTCTCCGAATATCGTACGTCTACGCTGCACCTCAAGGTTCACCGGCAGGATAGGGCATACAAAATGGCTCAACCCCAGAAAAAGGAGCACCTACGAGGCCTGTTGGCTCTGCCGGAGAAGAAATGCCGGCACACAACTCCATGGCATACCACTCCATGGCACACAACTCCACACTATTCATGCACACCACAGCCACTGGTGGCCCCATATAGCTCAAAGTGGGTCAGAAGTCCGTGACTACAAAGACCCTTGCTCTCCAAAGGGGTATCTTTTGCTCCTTTCTTTTCTACCCTGCCCTGTTCTGCCCTGCCGTCTCTTCTGTCCTGCCCTCTTCTGCCATGCTTTCTTTTCCTATCTCCTTCCTCCCCTGACCCTGTGATGCCCTGCGGAACATTGAGCTGCCGCTTCTGTTTCTGCACGCACCCCAAGACCCGACTACCCGGGTTCGTCCTTACACACGAGGTCCACCCACCTTGTATATGCTGCAACATCTGCTGTTCCATCTCCGAGCCCTTAGGCACCCAGCTCCCCAAAGTGGGCCCTAGCCGGAGCCCACTATGCGTGCAGACCCCGCTAACCAGTCCCGCTGCACAGCACACGACCGTTGCAAAACCCGCTTTACCCGGGAATAGCAGCCATTTCTCACTGCCTACGGCTGAAGGAGCCTGTCATCAGGAGAGGCTAATCCGATCAATACCCGACAGCTGCTTGCAACGCCAGTGCAGCTTCCCGTAGCGAATGGAGGCCGTTTTCCCTTGGTGGGAACATCATCGCACCGCATAGGGGCCAACCCTCGTCATTGATATTATGGGCTGAGAATCCTGGAGATTGCCGTTTATCCACCTGCAGCGGCATAATGTTAGGCACGGAGTGCTGTGTCTCTCTCTTTTCTTTTTCAACGTTGGTTCACACTTGCCCAATCCGCATCGTCAATAGCAAATATATATAAATATAACATTTATATATATATATACATATATTCGTACCTATATCATTATCTACAATTCGAAAAGGATCTTTCTCCATCAATTGCACATAACAATTGTATTTTCTTATTCATTGTACCTACTAGTTTGAAAGGTGTTTTCAGTTTGCACATCTTTGTTTGAGGATTTGGTTTCATCCCCCCCCCCCCCCATCTGCAAAGCTATAATTAATTCAACATGAAGATCTTGTCGCCAGAAGAAATCAAGGCCCACAGCACCGCAACCACCCACGGTGCCATTAAGGGTGCCATTGCCGGTTCTATCGTTTCCGTTGGCTTATTCGGCGTGGCAACCAAGAAGTTCCCCAAGCTGTATTCTCTGCCATGGTCTATCCGTACTGCCGTTGCCATCATTCCCCCAACTTTCACCACCGTCGTGGCCGCAGAGGTTGCCTCTTCCAACTTTGACAAAGTCATGTACAGTAACGACTATACCCAGAGAAAGACTTTGATGGAGTACCAGAGGTGGCATTCCCTCTCCTACAGCGAGCGTGCCGTTGAGACACTCTCGCAGCACAAGTACAAGATCATCTCTGGTCTGTGGGCCCTCTCCATGTACGGTTCCTGGGTCATTGTGGACCGAGACCCAATTCTCACAAAGACACAGAAATTCGTCACCGCCAGAATGTACGCCCAGTTCTTGACCGTTGGTCTTTTGTTGGCTTCCATTGGTCTTTCCATGTATGAGGAGAAGATCACCCCCCCTGACCAGAGGAGCAGATCCGAGGAAGAGGATGGCTGGAAGGAGATCCTTGCTGAGGAGACCGCCAAGGCCTCCACAGAGACACCCGAAACTCCTGAGCACCACACCTTCAAGAAGAGACATGTCAAGAAGGAGCAGGTATAGAAAGTACATGGAGCATGTTTGGAGGATGCATAGACTCCCTCTGCGGTTTGCATTTCGTAACATTTCACCCCCCATATACATAGTCACATATTTTTGTGTTGCATGATAATAGATTCTACAAGAAAGAAAAGAATAACATTGCTGTGTAGGTTTATATATATATTTATGATATGTTTCGTATATAGACAAAGGTTGGACTGCGTAAGCATAATGTACATTCATGATCCTGTTTACCCCAGGACCGTGAGGGATGAAGATCCCCCTTTTTTGGGAGAAACGTGATAATAATAGAAGAGAACAAGATCAGAACAAGACAAAAACAACATAGAAAAAACAAAAGCAGGGGAAAAAACCACGTTCAGATCACTAACCACAGTCCGCCCGCAATAATCGATATGCCAATAATAACCGTAATGATGGCTGCTCCAGCTGTGTCCCCCTTGTTCAAAACCAATGGCGAGGCAACAGAGGTTGTGCTCTGCGTTCCAGCAGCACCGTTTCCAATGGATGAACCACCGTCTCTGGCGGTGTATGGGGCGGGTCTGTCGCCAACCATGAGGTTCTGCATGATCTCCAAGGCACACATCTGCTCACCAAGACCGTAGTAGCCGTCCCATCCATTATATGACCAATCCAAACCGCAGGTGTGTCCATCATAACCCCCTGAACAGGACTGGGCTGCTGCCAGTGCGGACACTTCGATGTAGTTCCTGATCGTTGGGTACGTAGTTGGGGCCAAAATGGAGGTGAGACCCATGAAACGCGCGAGGTAGGCTCTGAAGGACCTCTGGTCATTGTCACAGTTATTTGAAGCTTGGCATGCCACCTCAAACATAACAGAGTGGTTGAAGAAAACGACTAGGCCGTCGAGGAAGCCCTGGGTCCTCTCGAGCCAGATATCCTCCTCTGTGTAGTTGTAGAGGTAAGCGCACCCTGCGATCATGAGACCGGCGTTGTAGGTCCACTGGAGCCTGGTGATGTTGGTGCAGTTGGACTCGATGCCGGCACCATCATACACAAACCACCACTGGGTGTCAGTGACAAAGCCAACGCCAACGAGCCAGTCGTACACCTTCTCACACCAGTCGACATACGTCTCGTTGCCGGTGTATCTGGCCAATCTGGCACCCATGTGGAACAGCCCTGCGTTCGACACACTGTTCTTGTAGTCGTAACCAGAGTTCCATTGGAAGATCTGCCATCTGAGACCACCGTTGCAGTCAGCAGAGTCCCAACGGGAAGCCATCGTGTTGAAAACAGCCTGTGCGAGATATAGCCACTGGGGCTGGTCAGCGGGTGGGTTGGTGAAGTTTCTCTCTGTGGCACCCATTGCGGCGATACCCCAGAAGACCTGGTCATCGTTACCCTCTGTGGTACTCTGGTTAAGCGGAACGTAGTCCTTGTTTGAGCCAACCTGGTAGAGTAGCGACTCCATGACGATGTCGTTGTAAGTGTCGTTTTGCATGTAGAACCAAAAGTCGATCAGCGACCCCCATGCTCCACCGGCTTCCCACCAATAGTAAGGGGGGGTGAACTCACCAATCGTTCCACCGTAGTCGTATCCCCAGTAGTAGTCCATCAGACCGGTGGAAATGAGCCCGGTCGCATGCTGAAGAGAGGCATAGTCTGATAACGTGAGGTTGACAGCGTGCACAGATGCAGAGAAGAGTGCCGTGAAAAGAGACACTGCTGCTGCTCCGGATGTAAACTTCATCTTGAACGAGTGGATTGGTTCACTGTGCGACTGAAAGCTTTTTGTTAATTCTCCTGAGTGAGATATATATCGTTGGCTGTGTCTGTGTGTATCAAAAGAACCACTCTCTGATATATCGTTGTCGGACCTGGTTTTTTTGGGTTATGTATGTATTTGTTCTCCGCAAATGTTCAAACTGAGCCTCTGCCGTTATAATATGTGCAAAGACACGCAGCTTCAACGTGACCTTAGAGTTGGATATAAGTTCACGTTACAGCGAGAGAAAATGAGGAGAGACCACAGACTGCAAACTATCCAGAACCGAAAACAAAAAAATAAAAACAGAAAACCGATTATATGTTCCTTCAGAGATGAGTGCCGAAAAATACAAAACACTCAAAGTTCGACCACCTCAAAAAGTATCTCGATGGCTCGAAGCGAATGCCCATCATACCCCTACTAAAATGCTTCACACTGCGCCTTTTGGCACCTTAGTTGCCCGGTAGCCAGGGAAGGGGTAAAAATAGGAAAAAATGATCTGTGGGATGTCTGCGAGGCGCGTCCGATTCGGGATGCGCACTACCATGCCGGCTGCAACCCCACAGGTGACAGCGCGCCGCATATGGAAGACGCTCCTACTTAGACGAGACAGAGAAAGGCAGGAGGAGGAAAAGCGAGTCGTAACGCGGCAGAGATGGCAGGCAGGCAGACAGGTCGGCGGACTATGACGTAGTGATGGAGTTATTTTTACCGAAGTGAGACTTAACCGATTTGCAGTTCTGTCAAGTGATATTTTTAGCGTGGTGGAGATTGGATGGTGGAATCTCACGCGGTAGCTGGTATATGCTCTACTGGGGGCCATTAGGGGAGGTACACTAGTAGTAGTATGGGGTATTCGTTGGCTTATACCACTTTACACCGCTTAGCAGGCAGCCTGCGGCATGCATTTGCTTGCTACGCTTAAACTATCTGTGTTGTTACTTCTCTATTAGTCTGTATTGCCCTGTGAACGTTCCTTCACTATATATCATGCATTAATCATTCTCTATAGTCACTTGTGAATGCTAGTCCTCTATAATCACCTGTCGGTGTTAGCCCTCTGTTGGTATCGCTGCGTGTACCGCGACGCACGCTTGGCAGCCATCCTGAACAAGAATTGGGGCCCAGACATCATGTATTCGTCGAATTTGGGATTAAGTTGATCCTCCATGAGCCACAACTTGCACCCCATCGAACAGCTCAGGTCTTCCAACTGGTTACGTGTCAGATTCTTTGGCAACTTCACTATATCGTAAGCAACTTTCACGTCCTGGAGGTCAAGCTGTGCGTCTGTGTCCGTGTTCTTGATGCCTCCCACTTTATGCAAGAAATATTCCAGAATATCCAAGTCGTGTGATAGTTTGTCCTGTGAGTTCGCATCTTTGCTGTTCCACCTTGCCACAAAGTGAAAGAACGTCTCGTTTGTACTGTGTATGGGCTTAATACCCATCACCGATGCAACCATGCCCTTGAAGAACGAAAGATTCTCGCCCTCTTCCTCTTCGCCGTGTTCCGCTGGTGCCTCTACTTCATCGCTTTGGCCCTCCGTCTCTGAAAGAAATTGGTGGTCCCTTCCCTTCCTCACCTCCTCTTTGATTTCTTCAGCCATGGAATACGGTATAATGACCCAATATGCCTTGGTGAGCTTCAGCTCGTCGTATGTGTCTGAAATTTCATTGCAGCACCTTCGCACATTCTCCAATGTGCCTGTGATCGTCAACATCCTCAATGGAAGATTGGGAATATGCCTTGATGAAACCACATGGCATGCGTTGGGTACCCTCTTCTCCCTCCAAGCCTTCTGCCATACTTTCGAGTACACACAAACTTTGAACGTGATCTTTTTCTCCTCTTGAATCTTCATGTGATCCGTGTAGCTCCGAAAGATATCGGCATATGTGGAATTGAGGTCTGCCACCGCATCGCCCGGGCGTTCAGTACTGTCGGAGATCACACCGTTCCTAACTGCTAGGCTGTGGAAAGCTCTGGGCTTAGAGATGGCCCGTCTAACAACAACACCGTTTGCGACATACCTCAAAGAACGCGCATATGAAAATCGCAAACTAACATGACTAAGTGGCCTCATACCTGTCGATCTCACCGAAAATATCAAGAAAAGGCCTAAACAGCTCTACACCACCTCCTAATAGAGAACCACACTTGTATTTCTTTATCTATTCCAAGTTACCCGGTGCTGGCAGGCAGCTCCTGGATTTTTCAGCAACCGCACGACTTCCTGATATGACTCAAAGGGCCGATAAGGCACACCGTGCAGGGAACGTATCATCTGATACCGAAGAAACACACATTATGGACATTTCCAAGGCATTAGTTATACCATTGATATCAGGGTTGCAAAAGTGATAGTCGTAGAACTCTCTCGCTGTTTTGATTCTCCGGATTACCTACGGTCTTTTGGCTGAACATGGTGGTCAAGCTAACTTCGAGGCTGCGGCCTCATACACTTCGGTGCCTTAGCGGCTCCCTCAGACATTACGTACGCCAGGGATCTCCCTCCTTCACCAGCAAGACAGCACAAAACACAAAGGCATCCATACTACAGCGTTTCCCCGATTTGACGGAGGATGATCTGTTGGCCTCAACGGGCCGGCCAGACTACGTGAAGCTTATCCTGACATCCCGGGTGTATGATGTCATTGATGAGTCTCCAATCTCCCATGCAGTATCGCTCTCGCAAAAGACTGGGTCCAACGTCATTCTAAAGCGTGAAGACTTGCTACCTGTGTTCAGTTTCAAGCTAAGAGGAGCCTATAACATGATTGCGCATCTCCCTCCAGAAAAGCGGGCCAAGGGAGTCATCGCATGCTCTGCCGGTAACCACGCTCAAGGAGTGGCCTATTCAGCAAGACAACTGGGCATCCCCGCCACAATTGTGATGCCAGTTGCAACACCGTCTATCAAGTATCAGAATGTGGCAAGAATGGGCTCTCACGTTGTGCTGCATGGCCAGGACTTCGAAGGAGCTAAGGCGGAGTGTGAGAGACTTTCTGTGGAAAATGACTACATCAACATCCCCCCCTTTGACCATCCCTATGTCATAGCCGGCCAGGGAACCATCGCAATGGAACTGCTCAGACAGATAAACGCTAACAAGATAAAGGCTGTGTTCTGTGCTGTTGGTGGTGGTGGGTTGATCTCTGGTGTTGGTGCGTATCTGAAACGTTTGGCCCCACACATCAAGATCATTGGAGTCGAGACGTACGATGCAGATGATCTCCGTCAGAGTTTGGAAGAAGGCTCACGTGTGGAGCTCGAAAAGGTGGGCATATTCGCCGATGGCACAGCCGTCAAGCTCGTTGGTGAGGAGACCTTTGAGGCCTGTAAAGAGGTTGTGGATGAAGTTGTTCTGGTATCCACCGATGAGATCTGTGCAGCCATTAAGGATGTGTTTGAAGACACCAGGTCCATTGTGGAGCCATCGGGAGCAATGACAGTGGCGGGAGTGAAAAAGTATATCGCACAGCATCCAGAGTTGGACCACCAGCATTCCACCTACGTTCCGGTGCTGTCGGGAGCCAACATGAACTTTGACAGGTTGAGATTTGTCTCTGAAAGGGCAGTTCTCGGAGAGGGTAAGGAAGTATTCATGTGCGTTCAAATCCCTGATGTTCCAGGAACTTTTGCGAAATTGCAGGCCATCATCCACCCCAGGTCTGTGACTGAGTTTGCATACCGTTTTGATGGTGAGGATGATGGGATTGCCAATATCTACACCTCGTTCAGCGTTAGTGACAGGGACAGAGAAGTCGCACAGGTCCTGGAAGAATGCGAAAAGGCAGGGTTCCCTGCTCTGGATCTTTCCGATAATGAGTTTGCCAAGACCCATGGAAGATACTTGGTGGGTGGGGCTGCCAAGGTTGAGAACGAAAGGGTGTTTTCCTTTGAATTCCCCGAGAGACCGGGTGCCCTGACTGCTTTCCTCGCAGGTATCAAGAGTAACTGGAACCTCACCCTGTTCCACTACAGAAACCATGGCCAGGATATCGGCAGGGTGCTGGCTGGAATATCTGTGCCGCCAAAGGATAATGACAAGTTTGACTCCTTCTTGAAGAATCTCTCCTACAAATACACAGAGGAGTCTGACAACGTTGTGTACCAAAAGTTTCTGTGCAAAAAGGCCAATTAGGGGTATTGGGACAATCCATAAATAGAAATAGATGTTAGAAAGTTGGTTTGAGCTTACGTCGTTAGTGTAAAAAGATCTAGTCATGAGGACAACTGAGAAACATCTTGTAATTTTGTTCAAAAGAAAACAGCGACTAAAAGAGTACAGAGAGATGCAACTAGTACTAAGAAAGAGAACAAATGAGGGAAAACAAAATAAACAACCAAGTAAAAAGAACACAGCACAACAGAGCGCACAGCACAACAGATGTGGAGAGGACAGGTGCTATCTATATAAATTCTCAATTCCTATACGGCATGGCATCTCAAATATCAATGAGAGAAGGACCGTCACCATTCTGTCTCTGCTGCTGTTGAGCTGGATAGGCAGCCTGGTTTCCAAAACCGAAACCGGTGTGCGATGGAATGATTCCCGTGCTGGCTACACCAGTGTACTGATTTCCAAAGAATGGATTCTGGCTTCCGGTCTCCTGCCTGTAACCGGTTCCCGAGGAGTTGAAGAAGTTGCCAGTCTTTGTGTGCTGGGCTGGAATACGCGTAGCACCCACGTTTCCAAATGTATCGATTCCTGTTCCAGAGGCGAGCAGTGCATTGAGCTCAGAATGCTGTTCGGTCATACGGCGAGACCCAGTTAACGTAGGCTTGACGGGCTGGGCAGCAGGCTGCTGTTGTTGTTGTTCTATCTCTGGCTGTTCGGCCAACTGACTCAAAGTTGGATAATTACTTTGCTGTTGTGGTTGAGCGCCAAAGGCAAAGGGGTTATTGCTGCCGGTCTGTAGTGGCTGCATCGTCTGTTGCTGCTGCAACTGTTGATAGTACGCTTGTTGCTGTTGCTGCTGTTGCTGTTGCTGCTGCTGCTGGAGAAGATACTGCTGCTGCTGCAAATAAGCCTGTTGCTGTTGCTGCTCCCATTGTTGTTGCTGTTGTTGTTGTTGTTGGTGTTGAAGGGCAGCTGCAGCATTGGGGTCGTAACCCGTGTTGTAAGCATTTTGAAGGTAGCCTGTGTTCATCGAGGCGTTCTGGTAAATAGGGTTACCAAACATGTCGTAGCCAATAATAGGAAGACCCTGGTTTTGGACGATGTATCCATACTGCTGTGCAGAGGGCTGTGTGGAATCGTCTAAATCCAGTAGGTTCTGCTGGCTCTGTGCCTTCCTTCTCTCCTCTTCCTCCATGCTGAGCTTCAGGGCCCTCTGAAGGCTGTCGTCGGAGTTGGAGTTGGAGTTGAGCTTGCGTCTCCTCTCCTCCTCTTCTGCAGTGAGCCTAGAGGCCTCTAGAGCACGCTGCAAATCCTCGTCGTACTCCGGCTCGCCTTCTGGTCTGTTGGGACGGCCCCTGTGGCGCCTTCCCCTCCTCTCTCTTGCGGCTGCACGTTCAGCCCTCAGACGGTCATCGTCTCTGAGCAGCTGCGTCAACTCTTTGGCCTTCACCCTGATGATTGTGCCTTGATCATGGCCCGTATCGTCCAAGAACTGAAACTCCCTTAGGGTCTTGACCACGTACAGGTTGTCCTTTGCCCACAGCACGACACTCTCTGAGCCAAACCTCACGAGGTAGTCGAGCAAAGTGAGGGACTTGGCCACGTGCCTCCAGTTCTTACCCTTGTCGTTTAGCCTTCTGTCCACCATCTCGATGATTTCCAAGAACTCTGCGTTCTCAAATGTGTGTTCCGCCACCTCCGCCATCTCTTCTGTCGATGGGCCGTATGGCTCGTTGGAGGTTGCGTTTCTCACCAGCACCTGTGCTGACGAGTAGCCATTGGCCACGTTCTTAATGCTACGAACCAGTGCCTTTGACATTGTGATTTTGATTGCTGCTCTCTAGAGATGTATTTGCCTCAGTGTGCTGTTGAATGTAACCGTCTATCCGGGCAAGGGCAAGGGCAAGGGCAATTGCAACAAATGATCAAGCGTCAAATGACCGGACTCCACTAAACAAACAGAAATCCACACTCTCACCAATTCCAACCAAGTTGTAATTGGATCGTCAGGAAAAAAAAACACAAACTTATAACGTCCTGTATCCAACACTCAACAATTCCACCAGAACGTGTCTGTATGGATCACCGCTTGGAACGAACAACTGGCTGCACGATAATAACACACCACAATAATGGTGCACGGAATGTCCACGCTCGTCAAATCAAAACGCAACGATACAAAACAAATGTTCTATAACACGAGTGAAAACAAAAATTGCGTCTCCCTTATCTATTTTTGCATCATAGCCTCCTTGCCTCCTTCTACCCCTATTGCTTCCATCCACTCTTTCACCTAACGGCTTCCCTCCTCCTCCCCCTTCCCCTCCGCTCAATGCGCTGCTGCATAAGTTAGGGGGCTCTGCTCTCCCGAGGATTCCCCCCACGCCTGCCATGGGGAATTGCAGGAACGGCGTACAACTGGAGGCAGCCGGTGACGATCGTTTGGAGACGGGTCGTTCCCCAAACGGGACAGCGCTAGTGTTCTTAGGGGGTGTAGGGTGTGGGGGTGTTATGGAGGATGGAGGATATGGTGGATGTAGGGGTCTTGATGTTTATGGGGTGTTTAACTGTCCATGTTTAACTGTCCATGTTTAACTGTCCATGTTTAACTGTCCATGTTTAACTGTCCATGTTTAACTGTCCATGTTTAACTGTCCATGTTTAACTGTCCATGTTTAGCTGTCCATGTTTAATTGTCCATGTTTAACTATTTATGTTTAACTATTTATATTTCACTGTCCATGTTTAACTATTTATATTTAACTGCCCATGTTTATCTGTCCATGTCTCACTGTCTGAGTGTTCAGCGCTTAATGCTTAGTGCTAAATACTTAGTGCTGAACTGGTTTAATGCTTGATTGATGTGATCATATATTTCGATGAGAAATGTGTATGTAAACTCGAGTAAAGGTTATTAGTACAGCCTCTGAACTCCAGGATTGTCTCATGGAATCAGTGCAGACTAGATGCCCATTGCCGATATCTCAAATGCTCCTGGTCCTCCTTATGTTGTTGATACCCCTGACAGCCCTGATATCATTGTTGAGTGTGTTTGCTCTCTACACTGTCACACCTCTATCACCTCTCTCGTCTCTATCTCGTTGGCCTCCGACTCCAACGATTCCTCTTTATCCACTCCATTCCCGTTCCCTGCAGATTCAACCATCTTGATGTTGTTGGAATCGCATCCTGGACAGTTGTGTAGTACATCGTGCACAAACACATCGCAGTCGATGCAAAAGTCGTTGTGACAGTTCAGACACCGGTACCGTGAACTGGTGATGAACTCCTTCTTCTTTTTATTCTCGGCCTTGTTTTTCTCGCTCAGTCGCACTCCGGGCGGGAACTTCACCTGACACCCAAAGCAAAAGGAATTCTCATACGATTCCATCACCGGCACCTCTTTGAACAGACGAAGTGGGAATAAATGGTGGTATGAACGCGCAAGATGTGTCGATAGAATCAACATCAGGCTACAACATGGACATACAGTCGGCAACAGGCACACTTTGGCCTTGCAACTAGGGCATATGAACCCTCCGTACACAAGCTTCGAGTGGCAGCTGCAGAACGTGGGCGAGTTGTCTGACACTCTCGAAGGAAACCCCATCTTCACGAGGGTGAACCCAGATGCTCTCGTCTCGGAGGATGCATTGACAGCCAGCGGGGTCACCGCTTCCATGAAAAGCTCCTTGTAATGAGTCTCGTTGAGGATGATGCCGTACGCCGTCTCATCTCCAAAGTTCGTACGCTTGCACAGCTCGTTGCAGATGGCCACACGTGCCGTCAATCCGATCACTCGAACACGCATCTTTTCCTTTACCAACGAGTTTATCGTCTTGTGGATATCTCCAGGGTCAGAGGAAAAGAGCGCGCCAAATATCACCAGCACCTCTCTGGTACAGTGCGAGGCAACATGTAACAGCAGCCCTCTTGCCATTTCCAACGCATTTTGTAGTGAGGGATCGCCCTTGGGCTCCAGTCTGCGTATGGACCGCAGTGCCTCTATATGATCGTGTGGGTTGCCGCTCACCTCGCTCACCACAACGGCAAGCCCATTTCTCATGGCCACTATGCCCAGCTGGGAGATTGGATTCTGGTCAAAGAAATCATTGACAAAGTCAATTGCATACGAAATGGTGAGCGAGGCCCTATTTGGCCTCAGATCTTTCTCCCCCATCGCATCAGACATGTCCAGCACCAATACCAGGGTCCTGATGATGCCTCGCTGGAACGGTGTCACATTCTTCAGAAACCTCTTCTTGTGCGCCTCAACTAGACCACTCACAATCCCCTCTAAACTTCCAGCCTCGTCTTCTTGCACGATATCCCAACTGCGCTGGTATTCATCTTCCCACGAATACCCACCGCTCTGTCCCTTTAAAGCTGCTGGTGCCCTCTTAGCAGACGCCGTTGTGCCTGTCTTTCGCCTCGTCCGCTCAGATATGCCCGTCTGCTCCGGGGAAGCTGGAGCAGAGTCTCTAACGATGAACTCGTCGTCTGATTCATCCATATTTGAATGTGAAGTGTATTACTGGTTCTCTATCGATACTCTGTTTGCAAGTGCCTTCTGAAATATCTTGCTCCGACATGCATTTATCACCTTCTGCACGAGATGAGATGCCCGAGTACAGCTAAGTATGGGGAGAGATTGGGGGAGGGCAGAGATAGGCTTGGACAACAAATACGTAGTGAGAGATGGTATAAGAGTATATTATTAGTATTATTACATTATGATTTTGTATATAAAAGCGTCAGTGTTTTTCTTTTTCAGTGAGCGACTCCTTTCTATATCTGCCTCTATCCCACGAACCGTCCACTACGCACGTCCCTTCACTCTGCCTTGGTATAGCAGGCCTTCAGCTGTTGTAGAATAGCTGCCAATGCCTCGAAATCAGAGTCATGGGCTTCATCCTTAGACCCCTGCCACAGCTTGGAGCTCGTGGTAAGTATTATGTTTTTGTTTGTGAGCTGTGCAAAGAGTTGTCCCACCTGTGAGGCAAACACCGCGTTCTTCAGATTGCCGGTGTCGCCCGTGAGGCACACCGGCACGATGGAGTCCTCACTTCCACGCAGTGATAGCCTCTCAATCTGAGGTACTTGTATGTCAAACGTGCTATCCATTTCTCCGTTCGTTGCCACCTGTATGATGATCTTGTCTTCGAACTCTGTTATGACTGTCGACACCTCCATTCCTCTGAAGGAGTGAGTCGCCGTTCTCAGTTCTTTGTTGAATGTGCTCATCTTGTGGTTAATGTCAATGGATCTGAGTTCCTTTTCAATAATCAGATGATTCTGGTACCTCTCTGACTCTATCTATGCTCACCTCACACCCACTTTTCACGTGGTGTCTATTCTCCGTTTTACGATGGGCTTCTCTCCTATATTCTCCACACCCATTAGGCACTACACCAATTAGGCACCTCATCGCATGCAGGTCCACTCCACACATGATAAAGTTAACTATGTAGCACGGCTCTTTGGTTGAACCACCTTATTGTTGGAGAATCCGTGCCGCTTTGGTGTATTTAAACCCTTTGGTTATGCTCTGTTGTATATAGTCCTTTCGCATAAGTCTACTGTTTTTCCCCTATGGAGGAACATATACCGTTGGGTAACACCTTCACCACATCCACCTTCACAACAACACATTCAACACCGCACCATGACCACCTGGTGCCTGAGGTAAGCCAGCGACGGGTATCGGATGCTGCTCTAGGCTCCATCTTTGTAGCCTGGCTATACTCTATTACATCCACAGTTCTCTCTACTCTGTTCCTATCTGTTCTGATGGTTCTGGCCTTGGTGAGTTACTACTTCAGAAGGGCCGTGCAGCACAAAGACAACACCAAGCACCACCCTCAAGTAACAGAAAAGGCGTACCCTGATGTGGTGAAACTTGCAAAGACAAGGGATTTGAGGTACTATCTAAATGTCAACTCTCTCGAGCTGTTAGAATATAGGTTTTTCACGGAGGATGGGTTCCAGCTGGTGCTGCAGAGGGTCGTGAGCACCCACGAGACAGAGAAGACACGCTCGTCAAGACCTCCTGTGTTGTTATTGCACGGATTGCTCCAGTCATCTGGGTCCTACTGCACTTCCGGAAGGAAGAGCATTGCATATTTCTTACATTCGAACGGGTTTGATGTTTGGCTGGGAAATAACCGGTGTGGGTTTGATCCCAAGCATCGTGTCTACTCTCCTAGCGATCCCAGAATGTGGAAGTGGGATATCAAGGAAATGGCCAACTTTGATCTTACGGGGATGGTGGATGAGATTCTCAAGGTATCAACCCATAGCAAGGTGTCGTTGGTGTGCCATTCTCAGGGCACCACACAGGGTTTCATTGCACTTGCTAACAAATACTCCTTCCTCATGAACTCCAAGATCAAGTGCTTTGTGGCCTTGGCACCTGCCGTGTATGGGGGGCCTCTTCTTGATGAAAAGACATTTATCAAGTTTATCAACTTTCTCCCTCCTCCACTTTACAATGTCTTCTTTGGGGTGAACTCGTTCATGCCTGTGATGATGCACTTCCGCAATCTCATATTCAGGTTTGATATCTTTGGGCTACTGAGCTACGCCATGTTCAGTTATCTGTTTGGATGGAACGATGATCTATGGGACCCCACCATCAGGATTCAACATTTCTTGTTTTCCCCCGTGTATGTAAGCTCGCAGTTGATGAAATGGTGGTTGAGCACCCAAGGCTTTGTCAACAGCAAGTCCATACTCGAGCATAGAGAGGAGTGGTTCGACGATCAAACCCCACCGATCATGTTGTGTGTGGCGGGCAAGGACCGTCTAGTTGATGGAAAAAAACTTATATCCCATATGAAGGAGTACGAGCCGCATCTCAAGAGGTTGGAGCTCCTGGAGCTACCAGAGTATTCACATTTAGACGTGCTGTGGGCAGATGACGTTCTAACCAAAATAGGCACTCCCATGTTGCATTTTCTACAGAGCATAGAGTGACATCTACTATAGATATTAGAGAGAAAACACCTGCAGTTTTGGCAAATGTATTAATGACTTGACATATGTTTATAAAACGTCCCAATAATTAGCCTTTGCCATTTATAGTTTTCTAGTATAATATCATTAAGAATGGGCTCCACGCCCATCTGATCATGTTACCCGGTCTAAGCCTCATCTCTGGACCAAAAAGATACCAGTATAATTTCAATATCTATGAATACAATTAAAACATGATGAAAGTTTCATGGTGAGAGTTTCCTAGTGTAACCATTCTCATTGTTTTCTGTCATTGGTCATGGCGAAGATCAACCAGCCGTCATCCCAAATCAAACTCACCAATGTGTCATTGGTGAGGATGAAGAAGGGCAAGAAGAGGTTTGAGATTGCATGTTATCAGAATAAAGTCCAGGATTGGCGGTCCAATGTGTGAGTGTGTTTTGTTTCTGTGAAGCAAATCGGTTTGTACATCCTACTAACATAATGTTCAGTGAAAAAGATATAGATGAGGTGCTGCAGATTCCACAGGTTTTCCTGAACGTGTCCAAGGGACAAGTTGCACCCACAGATGACCTACAGACGTGCTTTGGCACCACGGATGTGGATAAGATCATATTGGAGATCCTCAACAAGGGAGAGATCCAGTTGAGCGAGAAGGAGAGAAGTTTGAAATCGTCCCAGACAGCGGCTGAGATTGTGCAGATCATCAGTGCGAAATGCATAAATCCAAAGACCAAGAAGAGGTATCCCCCCACGATGATCACCAAGGCGCTTTCGGAGCTCAAGTTCAACATGGGCACCTCCAACAAGTCGGCCAAGATGCAGGCTCTGGACGGGATCCGTCTTCTCGTTGCCAAACAGATCATCCCCATTGCCAGGGCCAAGATGAAGGTGAAGATTACCATCGATTCCAAGGTGGCCAAGAAACTGCTCAATAAGGGTGGCTCCGAAAAGGAGCAGAGCGAGAGCAAGCTGAGGCAGCTGCTCAGCGAGATTGAAACCGAAGAGTCCGATGCGGATTCATGGGAATGTGTTGCCTTTATCGATCCGGTGAGTTATAGAGACATCGTGGAGATTGTGTCGGGGAAGGAGACCAAGGACAAGAAGGGCCAGGTAGAGGTGTTGGACATGGCCGTTATAGAGGAAACAGAAAGCAACAACAATTTGTAAGAGTGACAATACAAACACCACAGCTAGTTGATCGATATCTATTGCTATGTTAAATAAAACAGTGCGTTGAAAGTAACCCCCAAAAAATACAAGTACAGTAAGTGGAACCCATCTGCCACACACAACTACGTGGTGGCCATGCAAGAAAATGAATAAACAAACAACTACATCGGAATGGCTTTGCCAAAGGCCATGCTGATCAACAGAGTGGCGTTCAGAAAAGAGATGAATCCCCACACCACCACTGCCAGAGTGGCGACCAATGGCCCGTTGCTCATGTCCTGATACTCTGCCTGTGCATTTGTCTGCTCCACTCCGTCGTGCTGTGCACTCATGAGATGAGCTGTTTCTCTAGCTGTGTCTTGGGTATTTGAGATGTCCTGGAGCTCTATTGGTTCCCCTGCATCTTCTGCCCTTCTTGGGTGCAATGGCACCTTCATGATCTCCTTGCTACAGGTGAAATACACCAGTGGGGCTGATACGATCGGCAGCAGCAAAGAGAGGATCACCTGTGAGGCATTCAAAGCGCCCGACAAACCGCTGCGGCCGCTCACCAACACGAGCACAAGGCACGGCGTTATGGCCACTGCTCGGGTGAGCAAACGGCGGAGGGCTGGCGGCAGGGTCCATCTCAAGAACCCCTCGCTCACCATCTGGCCAGCAAGCGTGCAGACAACACCTGCACTCTGGCCAGAACAGAGCAGAGCCAAAGCAAACACCCCGCCGGCACCCTTGGAGAGATGAGTGGAGAGCAGGTCGTAGATGGAAAAGAGATCTGCGCCATGGATGCCATCTTCATCGTTGGCGTTGGCGAGCGTTGAACCAGCCACAATGAGAATTGCTGCATTGACAAAGAGAGCAACTGTGAATAACGAGATCACCAGCTCTGCAATAGTGAACGACATGGCATCGTTGATGGCTGCCAGAGATGGGCGGTACGAGGGTGCGTCGCCGTTTTCGTCTGCCTCTGTGACAAAGAGTCCCAAACCTTCAGAGTCGGCAGTCTTCTTTGGTGGTGGAGGCACGTAGAGGCCATTCTTCTCGTCAAAGTCTCTGAGTCTTGACTGTACGAGCCCAGAGCCGAGGTACAGGGAATGGGGCATGACGGTAGCACCCAAGATGGCCAAGCTCAGGTACAAACCTTCGCCCTCTATCACCTCTGGGGAAGGAAGGAAGCCATCCATCACCTCGTGGAAGTTTGTCGTTGGTGCAACGTCTGTGAGCTCGATGGCGAAGCACACCACGGTGGCTATCACCAGCAAGCTCACAAACCCTTCGAATATACGCACAATGAACAGGGGTCCATTGGGACGGTAGGCCATCAGCACGATGAGCACGTCGATGACAGTAAGGATAACGCCAAATAGCAGCGGGATCCCAAACAGGATGTTGAGGGAGATTGCGGTTCCCACCACCTCTGCGAGATCGGTGGCTATGATTGCGATCTCGGCAAGGATGTACATGGTGATGTTGAGCTTCCTTGGCAGGTGCTCTCTGCAGTTCTGGGCGAGATCCATGCCCGTGACGGAGCCAAGTTTGGCGCACAGGCTCTGCAAGAATACCGCCAGAACATTTGCCAGCAGCACAGAGAACAGCAGCTTGTACTTGTGGGATGCACCGGCTGCAACGGCCGTTGAGTAATTTCCTGGATCCATGTATGCCACGGACACCATGATTCCTGGACCGACATACCTCAAGTATTTTTTCAAGATGGCCACACCGGAACGGTACACGGACCGTTGTCCCGTGGCAAAGGGGACCCTGCTATTGGGGTCTATGGATGATTCGGAGCTATATGTGGAGTCCAACGAGCCTGGGTCTCTTCGCTGTGCGGAGGAGAGCCTCGTCGTTGGCAAGATATTGCTGTCAGCAGCGGCCCTGAAGGTTGTGCTATTTGTAGAGGTTGTCCTGGAGTGGGATTTATGTGGGTCATTGAAGAATGCATCTTGGTCGATATCGTTCAGCAGAGACCGTATGGGCGAGGCTGTGCCCACATCGGCGAAATTCATGTTTGAGCGGATGAGAAGATCAATGTGTTGGCCAAAGTTCTAAGCGAATGATGAGCTATTTGTTGTTGTTTGATGCAGATTGGGCGTAGGTTCCTGTGGAATTAATTAATGGGCATTGCAAGGTATGAGCCAACCTCTCGATATGCGTGAAGCAAAACAGCCCTGCAGATATGAAACGAATGTGCTCAGCAGCGGTCTGTGTAAGAGAGAGAGAGAGAGAGACTGTGTGTGTGCGTGTCAAAGGGGAAACCTTAGAGTGTTCAAATAAACAAAAGAGTTTCAATGCCGGTGAGATGTCCCGTATCTATGTATCTCTGTCCCTATTTTCTTTGGTGTATTCCTCTCCCTCAAGACCCACCTAATAATATATCACGCTGATCAACAAACAATACCACTTTGGAACTGATGCGTCCCATGCTACGTGCCCTCGCAGAAAGCTGCCGGGCGTGGCTATGTGAAACGGTGTGAGGTGACATCTCTCCGGGCTGGGACAGATGGGACGAGGTTACAACTGGAGGCTGGCCGAAAGCGGTCTCGCACGCTGGCAGTTGCATTCCACCCTGGTGGGAGGATCTGCATTGTCAGTGCAGGTCCGAGCAGATATGCCGCAAGTGGGCACCCTGGGCGGTATAGTGGCCGGGGGGAGCTGTTGGATAGCAGGGGAATGAAAGACGATGGGGGATGTCATGGGGGAATACCAAGGAAAAACTGCGGGCAGAGAAGCAAGGGAAGGGGTGAGGCAGGGGAAGGAGTTTACTAGGGAGGGAGTAGCGGGGGAAGGAGTTTACTAGGGAGTTTACCACGGGAAGCAGTGAGGAGGACGACGAGGGCTAGAGTGGTCTATATGAATACGGGTAAATAGATGGTTGTTCATCCGTTCATATGCTTGCTTAAATACTTATTTGATTGAATATTTGATACCGAATTGGGAAAGATGGGTTCTCAATGTACATAGTATTCATGTTCCTGCTGAGTACTGTGAGATACCACATATTTCTCATCCGTGCTAGTCCCTCGAAGTGCATCAGTTACGCGTTACTATTGAGATGATCCGTTCTTCGACACATGCTGGTTTGGGGTCTTGGTACTTGAGACTACCGAATATGCATGGACGTATATCCTCACGATATTTATTTATATTTCTATGGTGTATATTCTCAATGATTGTATTCACCTCATCCCCTCCTCCAACTTCCCGATAAGCCTTCTATGCTCCGGGGTCATCTCATCGCGTGCTGCGAGATGAGAGTTGCACTACCTGATTTTTTCACCAAAATATTTCTTTTTTGGCCTGTCATATAATATATATGCGTAGATGTGTACAACCGTTGCAACTGGCGTTTGGAGAAATACACCAACCCTTAATTTGAAGAAAATGGTTGACTACAGGGCCAAGCTTGTTCTGGCTCCTATGGTGAGGATAGGTGAGCTGCCGACCCGTCTGGTGGCACTCAAGCATGGTGCTGACCTGGTGTGGGGTCCAGAGATCGTAGACAAAAAGATCCTCCAATGCGAGAGAACGGACAACAAGGAACTTGGCACGGTGGATTTTCTCTCGAAATCAGGCAACACAAAAGTCCCCGGTGTGACAAACCTCGTGTTCCGCACTTTCCCGCCTCTCGAGACCAACAGGCTCATCTTCCAGATGGGCACCGCAAATGCTGACTTGGCCGTGCAGGCTGCAAAGATGATCATCAGAGATGTGTCCGGTATCGACATCAATGCCGGCTGTCCCAAACACTTCTCCGTGCATTCAGGCATGGGAGCCGCTTTGCTCTCCACCCCTGATCTACTCGAAGAGATCTTGAAGAAGCTGGTCCAGGAGGTGGGCACTCCAAACAACAAGCCCATCAGCGTCAAGATTAGACTCCTCCCGGATAAGGAGGCCACTCTGGAACTTGTCTCCAGGCTGTTGAAAACGGGTATTTCCAACCTCTCTGTGCACTGCAGAACGCGAAACATGAGGAACAGAGAAGACCCAATAAGAGAGTACCTATCCGACATTGCACAGCTCTGTAGAGAACACAACGTCACCCTCATAATCAACGGGGCCATCACCTCCTACCAGGAATACCGCGACCTGCAGTCCGAGTTTGGCGAGGATGTTGGGTGTATGATTGCCTCTGCCGCAGAACTCAATCCCACCTGTTTCTCGCCTACTCCTCTCCCATGGTGGGAGGTGTGCAGAGAGTTCATGTCATTCGCAGACAAGTTCAACAACTGGAAGGGTAACTCAAAGTACTGTTTGACGAGACTGATCCCAGCCGCAGAGAGTCCAACCACCAAAAAGATATACGAATTGATTGCACAAGCAAAGGAGCACGAAAACATCATGGACGTGGTGATGAACCAGATAGATGGTGAGGGCAACTTGAAGGGTTTCACAGGCAGGAAGGCTGAGACTAAAGTTCCCGTGAAGAAAAGTGATACTAAAGAAAGCGGCAGCAATGTGAAAAAGGAGGTGGCTTCCATCGCTCTAAAGAGGGTTTATGAAGAGATCGCACATGAGGTGAGTCCTACCACAACCGAGGACAAGAGAGTGAAGATATAGTTTTTGTGGGTTTTCTTAAATGGGTTCAATTTAGTTTTCGGCGCTTAATGCATGTAGATATTCATCGTTATTATCATTTCAGTTGTGTATATATATACAGGATCCATATCATGCAATACTTCCGCCAAATCCAACAGGTTGAGATTTGGTACCAGCAGGCAACACTCCCAGGAATTTGTAGATGGAGCCCATCTCGTCACCCCCCTTTCCGACGAGCCTCTTGTATGCCTTGACGATTTTATCCACCTCCTGTTTGTTGCCCTTGTTGACATGTACCAGCTGGTCTGTTCTAAAACCTAGTCCCATCTCATGCAGCCAGTCACCTTGCTCAACAGGTCCATATGAACGGCACCCACTTTCTTCCACCAAGAGAGAAAGATTCTGGAAGTCCACATCTGCAGAGAGGTCCACCTGTCCAGGTAGAATGAAAGGCGATACGATCTTATGGCCTTTAATTCCACGCACCGTATTAATTGGAACAGTGTCCTTTGGACCATAGTCTACAATCAACGCTGCTCCACTGTTACAATCATCGTGGTTCACGAGCTGTGCAATCCTCTTGGCGTACGAATACGATTCGGGGCAGATCTCTATGCGTGAATCCAGAGGGAGGTCGTTGAAACGAGGGGTGGCAGCTGGGACTGCAGATGAAGGAGTTTTGTGTGGGTTCAACACCATGTGGAATAAAGGAGTGTTGTCGTCATTCTTGGCCGCCGTGGTGGCTATTGTGGTCTGAGAGGGCAGAGAAAGGCTTGATTTTGCAGCATCAATGTCCCTTTGAGATGCAACTTCAACGAGATACTCCCTCCATCCCTCGTTGGTCTTTCCAAATTGTAACACCGGCAGTGCATCGAAGAACTCATGTGCAATCACATAATTGGCATACTGGGGGCCATCCTCGATGTCCAACTCGGTATCCAGCCAACGTACATTGTTACCCCACAGACTCTTTGAGGATACCAGCCCCTCGGCTTCTTGCGTCACTTGTCCCGATTCAGCGTTAATAAATTTCGAGTCGGCTCCACAGAGCAGTTTCCTCTGCTCGTTCCTCAACACATTGGAAGCCTCGATCAGCAGAATCTCAACAGAATCTCCCGGTAGCGCAGCCTTGCTGCCGAGTCTGTTGAAAGTTTTCATAACATCATGGACAAGTGTACCTCTACCGGGACCAAACTCAATGAAACGAATGTTGTCTGGTCTGTTTTGCGACACCCAGGTTGCGTAGAACCAAATACCCATCATCTCTCCAAACGTCTGGGAGATCTCTGGGGACGTGACGAAATCACCAGCGGCACCCAGCGGATTCCTGGTGGTGTAGTATCCATACTGCGGGTGCGTGAGGCATTGCTTCATATATGCTGTGAGAGGGATCGGCCCCGTCGCATTGATCGCCTCCGTCAATATGGCACCCAAGTTGTCAAGACGCTTAGGCTCCGGGTTAGCTGAATAGTGTCTATGTGGCCCTGTGAATGCGGGAAGACACCTGTGCAATGGTGCACTGGCACCACTCACAAATTTCCCAACAGACACATGTGCCCTAGTGATGGTCCTCAGCATCTCTTATATGGGCCGAGTGCAAAGACTTTGTGTTTACGAGAGGTTGTATCCTCTCCGAACCAGCTTCAATTGAAATATTTCAACCACATTTGAAATAATTTAACGTGGTAGTGTACCTATCACATCGCCCATCCTCATCCTCCTCATCTTTTGGCATTGGACCTTCGATGCCTGCCGTTATTGTACCATCCCAAAAAGGAAATGTTTCTCCTGCATGAGGTGCGAGACATTGCATACTGTGGGGAAGAGAGAGGACCATTTGGGGGCTAATTATAAGAAAGCACCATGCACTAGTGCAATGTGTTCTATGCTTGCTATTTATTTAACCGTAGTACTTAAGCACCGATGAATCCTTAAGAACCGTTGGAGGTGCCGCTGTTCCCTCGGGATCGATACTTTGCTATGACTACACCAGCTATGGCAAGCTATCCTAGATGGTCGGATCTCTCTCTGCATACCTATCGATTGTTGATTTCAAACAGTCCCTGGCTACTCCATTGAGTATGTTGGGAAGGAGCCACCAGCTCATACAACTTCCCAATGGCATTGTGGTTCTTCTCATATCAGACCCCGCAGCAAAACACTCCAGTGCCGCGATCTGTGTGGCCACCGGGTCTCATAACGATCCAGATGAGATACCTGGGTTGGCCCATTTCTGTGAGCATATGCTGTTCATGGGCACCAAGTCATTTCCTAAACCCAGTGCATATCATGAACTTCTCAGCTCGTTATGTGGTCGAGGAAATGCGTACACAACCGGAGAACAGACGTGTTTCTATTTTCAAGTTCCCCTAGCAGCCAACATTAGTAACAACCATCAGTCTTCCACTCAAACACACCAGCATACCGATATAAAATCCTCATTTGAAAGGATGTTGAGTCTATTTTCTTCACCCTTGAAAGAGCCGTTGTTTGCCGAGTCGCCCATCAACAAAGAGATCAATGCTGTCGACAACGAACATATCAAAAACAAACTCTCCCCTCAAAGGGTGGCCTATCACGGTCTCCGCCTGCTTTCTAATGCAAACCACCCCTTTCATAGGTTTTGCACAGGCAATATGACAACACTGAGCAATGGCATTCACGGGAGAAAGCCACACTTGCGGTCAGAACTAATGGCATACTACAGATCGCAGTTTGCACCAGAAAGAATGACTCTCGTGCTTAAAGGTTCAAGTCCAATAAACATGTTGAGAAAGCTGTCCTATACATACTTCAACGATATTCCAGCAACTGTTGAGTCCAAAAGGCGTTCCAGTGGAAGCGTCCCTTCAGCAAAAGAACATGTTGCGCCGCCTCTTGCGCAAAAGTCGGTGGTCTATGACTCATGGAGCTCAAAATACAAATCTAATGTCTTCATGGATAACGACACCAATAGGGGTATTCTCATCAAGTGGAGTTCCACTTCACCCCTTTTGCGTATAAGCTTTCCCGTGTGTTACAAACCTGGTGAGCACCGGTATGTCTTGTTTAAAAGAGCTTGGGCTGTGCTTCTGGGAGGTGAGATTGAAGGAAGCATCTGTGCAGCATACAGGAATTTGGATTATATCATTTCTCTTCAGGCCACTGTATTGCAACTATCAGAAGGCAATGACGCACTCACTCTGGAGCTCCATCTGACCAACACGGGCGTGAGACATGTAGACAACATTGTAGAAATCCTCTCTGCTTATATAGATGCCTTCTCTCATGAAAAAGTCAGTGCCCTTGGGGCATGGCTTTCGGAATGCGCCTCTGTCGACCTTCTCGGTTTTCTATATGAAGATGTGAACCCCTCTCCTATGGAGGAATCCATTCAATATGCTAAAGTGTTGCAAGAGCATATGCATGCTGTGGGGCCTGAATGGATACTCAAGGGAAGTGGAAGTTGGAGTGAGTGCAATGGTTACAGGGGCGGATATACCGAGTCGAGAGAGGCAGGCCTGTGGTGGGATGATCAAGCTGAAGCTTTTTCTCAATTTGTGTGCAGGACAACCAGTTCCAGCAACATTGTGCTGGTGTTTCTGGCAGAGGAGAGATTCTTGAAATCATTGAATTGGGTGGAGCACAGTTCACAGTTTCACCTAGATCAATACTTTGAGTTTGAGTACAAAATAGTGAACCTAAGCTTAGATAGATGCACATCTACCTCTCCGCAGATCCAAGATGGAGCCCTGTTTTTCCCGCCACCTAATCAGTTTCTCCCCCGAGTAGCCCTCAATCATACCGTCATCCTCAGGGCCCTGAAGAAAACCATGATACGTTCCGCTTCAGCAAGCTCGTTGGCTTCATCCAACATAAACATGGACTACTACTCATTGAAATGTCCTGTACTCATTTCGTACAACATTGGTTGCCAGCTATGGTTGAAGCCAGAGTACGGTATGGCATTCCGCTCTCGCTGTCTGTTGAGTTTTGATATTATCAATTATGCCATAGAGCTCTCTCCTACCCACACCGTGTGCAATGAGATGGCTTGTGAGTTGTTGACCCTTAGGCTACAGCGCACTCTATACTTTGCGGAGACTCTTGGATTTATTTGGAACATAATTCCATCCACCAAGGGGGATAATAGAATTAGCGTTCATATTTCAGGATACTCCACAGGTATTGAGAAGATCCTGAGGATCATAGTTGCAGAGTTCAAGAGCCTGTCACAGAACTTTAGAGGGGTTGTGAACTACAACGATTTAAGTTCCAGCAGAAAACAGATACGAACGCAATACGAAGCACTCAAACAGCAACCATCACTTGTTGTCGCTATGGCAGGGATGGTTATGATGTTGGAGGAAAACGTGTGGTCAATAGAAGATAGGCTCGATGCCATGGAGAGTTTAGATGCTGACCAAATGGCACACTACTTGAAACAATGGAATGCTTCACCAACCTACGTTACTATGCTAGTTCAGGGTGATATCGGCAAGAAGTCAGCACTAAAGCTGTCATCTATTATCTCAGATACGTTCCAAAGTGGTATTATGACTGTACCCTTCCATATACCTGAGCCTTCTTCATATATTTTTCCACAGGGATGTTGTTACACCTGCGAGGTGGATGGTTCAGCAGATGATCCTACAAACAGCATAGTATACTATTTACAAACAGGAGTCAGGAGTGACCAATCAGTATTTGCTCTATCTCGACTGGCCGCCTATATGATGTCAATTAGTCTCGTTCCAAATTTGAGAACGAAGCTCCAGCTCGGATACCTCGTTCTTGGTGGTCTGAGGCTCATGAGAGAAACTGTGGGACTTCACATCTCGGTGATGAGCAGTGCTTGCTCTCCCCGTTTTCTCGAAACCCAGATCGAGAAGTTCCTTGTATCATGGCAAGTAAATATATCATCGATGGCTGAAGCAGAGTTCAGATCACAGTATCTGAACCCATTCATTGCCGCTTCCAAAAGTGGCAGTCTCAACCTAGACTCCACGGGGGGAGCGACAAGCTTCGCTCTCACCTCCATTGGTAGAGGCAATGGGGGAGATTCGGGTTCCATCAATGAACATCGCAATCTCTGGGACCAGATCGTTTCCCGTAACTATAACTTTGCCATGGAGGAGAACGCTGACAGGGATATGAGTGTTCTCAAGGGTATTACGAAAGAGAACTTTGTCCAATTCTTGGAGAAAGTGATATCTCCCCATTCCCAACACAGATCCAAGATATCTGTTATGGTGAAGACAAAGTTGTCGAGAGAAGAAGCGCAGAAGGAGATCTTGACTGCTAAGCTCCATACGTTTCTTCGCATGAAGGGTTTCAATATTGGTAAAGCCCAGCTATCCAAGCTGGTTATAGCTTCGCATGGCAGCCAGATGGTTCTGTTCAGGAGTCTCTTCAAACACTTTTCTGCCCAAGGCACCAGTCTCAAGCTTTGCACTGTGATCCTTAAAGAGGCACTCAAAGGCTCTACCAAAGATGGTGACAGCGTTCCCTCAAGAATTGTGTCGTCTTCACTTACTGCAAAAATTGAAAGCACCATAGTCGGCGATGTTGCCGAGTTCCATCGTGGCATCGATGTGGTTTCTCGCAAGGATAGTGTAACAGAGAGTGTCAGACGCTTTTTGGTATAGTGCTTATGTACCTGTGATTGTTACTCTTTTCATTAGGCTACACGTATTTCATCTGAACATCCATCCGTCACCACCGCCCTGTTTTCTCCAATGATCGCTTGGAAGGGTATCTGTATCCTGTTTATACATTCTGAATGCTTCCCTTATATGCTCTGGAAGCAGAGGCTCATTTTCCGAAGGGATCAGCACCTTGAAGCTATCTGCCGTTGGTTCCTCGTACTTCTGTGTTCCGTCGGTCTTCCTTTTCTTCTTTTGTTGCTCGTCACTCCCCGCGAGTAGCCTCTTTGTCTCCAGCTGCTTGAGCACCTCAGCACGGGCTTTACGCCTTTGCACCTGCTTTGCCCTCTCTATTATCTCGCCTACAAAAACCTTTGAAAGACCTGCGAGCACAACCACCACTCCGTTGTTGACGCTCTGACCAAGTACAGCGTTCGCTACTCTTTTTATGCCTCCCTTGTTGAGGTTCGTCCTGCGGAAAAACTCGTATCTCGTCATTTGGTCATCATTGAATGCATCCAGCAATATCTTCTGTTGTTGCCTAGTTGTTAGGTTGACATTGAGTTCTCCATCCTCAAATTCACTGTCTTCATCTTCGCCGCTCTCACCTTCCTCATCCTCATCCTCGTCTTCTTCCTCGTCCTCTTCGTCTTGCTCGCCATGGTTGTACTTTCTCTTCAAGCGTCTTAGCTTTCTCTTGGCCTTTGAGACATCAGCAAAATTCACCACATCCTCACGTAAAAACTCCAAGGCATCCACCACATCCTTGGGTAGTTCGCTGGAGTACTGATGTTCTTCAACATCTTCGATTTCGATTGTGGTGGATGCCGTGGACACAGGCTGAGTTTCTGCAGTCTTTGCTGCAACTTGGAGAATTGTCTCCTTGGGTGTGTTTGCTGTTGCTGCTGTTGTTATTGGAGTATCTGCTGTGGGTGTGCTGACTATTGGTATGCCTGCTGATGCTGTCTCTGGTGCTGTTGCTGGAACTGTTGCTGGCTCAGCAACATCTAGTGGCACCACAGCATCGTCGCCCTTCTGTTCTATTAATTCTTGTGGCTGGTCTGTTGTTTCCTCTTGGGTGGTCAAAGAGACATCCTCGCCCGCATTCCCGCTGTCCAGGGTGTGCTCCACCTCGGTGATCAGTTCCTCATCCTCTCGTATCTGCTCATCGGCTTTCTTTTCCAGCACCTCTAGGGGTTCCAGCGATCCCAAATCTTCTTCTCCCTCCATCTCCATAGTCATGTCCATGTCCAGGTTCTCCACATCTAAACCTTCCAGGCCCAGCTTCTCGGCATCTAAGTTGTCCACATCCAAGTTGTCCACATTCAAGCCTTCTACATCGAAGCCCTCCACATCTAACTTCTCTACATCCACATTCTCCACGCCCAGTTTGCCCTCATCCTCTCTTTGGGATACTTCTGTCTGTTCCATATCAGTAATTATAGGAAGAACTACCTCAGAAACCCAAATGTGTGTGTTGTTGTCCAATTGGCGTCTCCAAGTAAATCTCTCCAACGCTTATTATATCTCCGCTCATCAGTGTCACTATCTAATCTCCATAATAATGTGGTTGACGCACTACCCATACCTTCAGCTTTCGCCAACACCAAATGTTTGGAATAAATAGAAAAAAGAACTGTCTACAATTATATAATCATTTGTTCATTTATACGATGTGCTGATAAGTCCTACTTGGAACATTCACATATTGTTAATATCATCATCATTAGCCGTGTGATCCCTTCTATTGTACATATCTACTTAGTGGTTTTTAGCTCATTCCTCCTCAGAGCTCTCATCGGATCCGCTATCGTCCTCCGAACTCTCCCCACCACCAACGGTTGTGTTTGCACTTGTTGGCTGCTCAAATTGCTCGAGTCTCTTTTTGATGTCCTCGATCTGGCGCTTCTGCTCCGCCTCTGTGAGGTTCTTTGTCTTCCTGGGCTTGCCATTGGCCGCTCCTGCCTTGCCCTGCTTCACCTTTGGCTTGTCCTTTCTCACCACAAAGTTGAACAGCTTCATCAGGGTGTTGGTATCGAGCTGGTCCATGTCGAGCTCAATCTCCTCCTGCCCGTTCTTCTGCATGTCCGGCAGGCTCTCGCTGATGATGGAGATGACCGTCTGCAATTTTTTCTCTGGCAATTCTGCAATTTTCTCAGACAGCTCCTTCTTCATATCGTACGTGATATGCGTTGGGTAGATGCTGCCGTTTCTCTTCTTCTTCTTGTTCTTGGGCTTGCCGCGCTTGACACCCTTCTTCTTGGCCCTCTTCTGCATGGCCTCGCTCCTCATCTTTTCGTACAGCTCCGCCTTCATCTTCACGAGGTCGTCTCTCATCCTGGAGATCTGTGCCTCGAGATACTCAATGGCTGGGTTGGTGAGCTGTGCTGGGTCGATCTCAATCTCGCCAACCTCTTCCTCCTCGTCCTCGTCATCCTCATCATCCTCAGACTCTGAGACTGATGGCGGAGTGGGTGGGGGGATTGGCTTGTCCTCCCACTTCTTGTCAAAGATCGACTCGAGACGGTGTCCCATCATGTTCACCGGAGTGCCTTCAGGGTTGAACGCATAACAGTTTTTGAACACCAGCCTCACGTCGCTCTCGAATTCATCGCCGTTCTCGTACTCGTTGTTCAGCAGCTTGGACTGCACAGTGCCTAGGTCCATGGGGTGCTCAATGACATCAAAGTACGTGGGGCAGTCCAACGCAACTGGATCAACGGGGGTCAAAAAGGGGAACGAGAACGACTCGTACTTCTTAGACATCAACTCCTTCACCACCTGCTGGCAGAACCTCAGCTCAGCGGCAAACTTCTTCTTTCTTGGACGGGTGTCATAAGGCATATCCTTTGGCTTTGGTGGGTGGATCTCTCTCTTTGGACGGCCATCCGCCATACTCTCCCTCCTTATGGTTGGCACATCCACAACCTTGCGCCGGCCTCCCTTTGTGGCAGAGATGGCACTCTCCGGGAGATCCTTGGGAGGCATGTTAAGCATATGCTTCTCAAACGAAGCCTGAACGTTGCGGGCCATCTGTGAGATTGCACTCTCTGCACCGTTGAACTTCAGACAGTTGGCAACCATGAGGTTGAAGTCCTCGGTCACCTGCTCGGGCGTCTCATACGCCTCCACAGACAGCTTTCTCTCAATGGTGGAGAGGTCCATTGGGTGTGGGATATAATTATAGTACAGGGGGATGTTGAGTTTGACGGTGTCAACTGGAACCAGGAATGGGCCCGCATCCTTAAGTCTCTTCACAGCCTTGATCGTTGTCAGGGCATGCTTATTCTGGTGCTTTGGCATTGGGTGCTCAGGAAGATTGTTCATATCTGGCTCTGGTGGTGGGGCAGGAGCCGGCTCCATTGGCACAACAGGTGCAGCAGTAGTAGTAGTAGCAGCAGCAGCAGCACTGTCAGTAGGAGCAACAGAGAGTGACTCTGACTCTGGTGCTGGCTCAACAGCAGTGGTGGTTTCACCTGAAGCTTCAACCACATCCTCCATCTGTTCCACTTTCACATCCTCAGCAGTCTCTGCAGCTGCTTCGGGAGCCTCAGTGGCCTCTGAAACCTCTGAAACGTCGGTCTTCTGTCTCTTGGACTCCCGCTCCTCCTCAGCAGGCTCTGTGTCTATGTCATGTTTACCATTGGCATCAATGGGGTCAGCACTCGAACTATCTTCGGGCTTTGGTGTGGGCAGTGACTGCTCGGTCACCGCAACGTCCTTGTCGGAAACGATAGGTGTGGGCTCTGCCAGCGAGACATCCCTAACCTCTGGTTGTTCCACGGACATGGTGTGTGTGTGTGTGTGTGTGTGTGTTTGCAATGTGCCTTTCCTTTTTGTTTTTGATTGTGTTATGCCTGGGGTATATATGTACAGATCAAAACGATGGGACGGAGTGGGTCGTATAAAGATATTATATTATACTATATTATTATAATATAATATATATAAGTATATCTTTTTATCTCACCTGCAGGATAGACGTGCACTAACCAGCACACAAGTTCTAACCAATCAGAACACGCACGAGACAAAAATTATAGAATCGCGGCCCACGCGGGGATGTACGGGAGGTGGGCGTGTTTATATACAGAAGAAAAAATTGGCGCCGAAAGCGCCACTCATCGGCATACGTAGCGACGTACGTGACACTTACGCAGGAAATTGGAAAAAAATGTCCTCATGTGCAGCCACGCACCAGCCCCGTATGGTCGTGTGATTATGACATTTGCTTAGCTTTGTATGCACGATGCATTTGTTACCCGCAATATCCGAGAAGGAAGTGCAGAAGCAGTAGGGGGGGGGGCAACCATCGCCCATCTCCTCTGCCGCTTGCTGTGTTGTCGTTCAAGGGAACGAGGAACACCAAATGCACCACACGCGTCTGGGCGATAAGCTGCTGGGTGGGCCGGGCAGCAGCAGTAGCAAGAGAAGGCTGACAATCATCCGGGGCAGCAGGGAGAGAGGGTGAGAGGGAGAGGGAGAGGGAGAGAGAAGGACCAGAGAGAGGGTGAGAGGGAGAGGGAGAGAGGGAGAGGGTGAGAAGGAGAGGGAGAGAGGGAGAATGGCTATCCTGTGAATCGGTAGAAAGAGAGCAAAGAATTACTTTTTCATACCAAGTTCTTTGTTTCATTTCATTTGATTGTAACCACAGATATCCGAAGCGGCGATCCCTTGCCTAGTAGATAATGCCCGCCCACCTCTTCTGCGATGCTACATCCATCCCTCTTGCTCTCCTGTAGCTGATTCCTTTCCCCTGAAATTTCCCATCCATGATATGCACTCTACCGTGCTCCCCTTATCGAGGCGGCCACGCCCATTTGGCGTCGGGGCAACACACGTATGTGCTATTACTGCTTCCGGTAATTTTCCTCTTTGCAGCTACATCTAGGAGATATTTGAGCCTTGCACGTTGTAAGATACTCCACTTGGCTGTGTCGGAGTTGTCTAGCTCCTGTCTCTTTCACCCTGACCCTGTGTATCTGACTCTCTGTCTCTCTGTCTCCATCTGGTTCGGTATGCCTACCTCTCTGTCTTTTGACTTCTCTCTGTCTTTTCACTTCTCTCTGTCTTTTGTCTTCTCTCTGTTCCTGTTAGCTTCACTCTCTGTGTGTAGACAGCTCGAAGTCACCATGGTCGTGCGATGAGCGGCGATAAGATAAGCAGATGAGATGAGCAAGAATGTGGGGCAGAACATCAAATACAGCCAGTTGAGGCTACAACTGAAGCCACTGCATTAACACTAGCCAACACAACACTGAATATCACTAAAGGTAGATGTATTTCAATGTATTGAATCATCTAAGAACCACTTATCATTCCCCATGGTGGGGAACACTACTTCTATGAGGACCTCCTGACCCATGCACCAGGTATTCGCATGTTCATCTCCCCGAACAAAAAGTTGGAAAAGGTTGCATCTTTTCCAAAGATTATGCTTTGAAAATTGGGGTTCTTCTCAATTTGATCAATTTCTTTCCTTTTGAGGTATCCACCACCAACGATCGTAGGGATCGGCCTCCACACAATGATATCCCCCACCTTTCTCCGTCTCTTTTGGTGGGGGGCACCAACACCCGAACCAGAATCACCCGATCCACGCTGCCTGTGCTCACCCATGAAGTTTTTCCCATACACATAGCTGTCATATCGGTCCCATTCATCGGTTAGGATCTTTAGGAGATGGCTGCTCAGCCTGCTGGGTGCCCGGCCCGGCATCTGCTCTGCTTTTATCCCCTTCACCACCAGAATCCCTTTAGACATCTCCAGCAGCTGTTTCTGATCGGCGTAGCTATGGCCCTCTACCTTTGCTCGTGCTTGCCCACTTCTTCTGCTAACTATTGGTTCTGAGGGAGTCGTTGTTGGTGCAGAGCGGGGTGATACTGGCCTCGCAGAGGTGCGCCTCCGGAGTGTGAAAAATAATTCCGTCTCTGTAGGTGACACCCTTTCTTTCCCAGAAATCTCAAGGGGCAATGTTATTTCACTCCCGCAGTTACTGTTCTTATAACTCTGTGGGTACATCAATTCCTCTAGGCCAATGATGTCTGGAGTGTTCTGCTGCATCACCGAAACCGACGAGAGGCTTCCCCCGCTCTGCTCGTGCTCATGGGGATATGATAATGAATATGGATCCACAAACAGGCTATTCCAATGGTGTACTTGAAATTCCAAAGCTGTTTCCGTCTCTCTATCCAGTGGTTCCTGGATAGCCTGAAGCGTCTGGTATTGGGCTTGAAGTGCCTCAAACGCTTCATCATTGTCCGCAGTATTGAACATGGTACTTGACTGCGACAGATTCGCAACTGCAATGCATATCTCACATCCACAATTGAGTGTACCATCGTTGCCTGTATCCGTTGTCTTGACATTTGCATTGCTGTTGGCTATCCGACATAGCTCTGTCTGTTGATCGTAGCCTATCCCGTGTTGATATGAGTTGCAGGTTGTACAGTTGACCAACTCTTCGTGTGGGTTCATGGTGATTAGGTGCCATGGATAGTTGATCCTATTCTAGCCTACATAATAATAGACGCCCGTAAGATAGTAAAGTGGACCGTTTGTGTTTTATATATGCTGTAATACATTTCTAGTATAGGTAAATGGATATGTAGGTATCGATGGTGTATTGAAGTTCACTCGGCTTTATCAGCTCGATGATGCAATCAATAATGCAGAAGAAGAAATTGAAAATACAAACCCTCCTGTCTCATGGTTTTCTATTCTGTTCCTTCGGGAAAGGGAAAGGTGGGCTGCAAACGCGGCATAAGCAACCTGCCTAAATGCAGAACACACTCTTTTGCAGCTATCCATTCCAAATCCAGCAAAATGAAATGCAAACGGTCTCTCTACAAAGATCATCTCCATAGAAGTAGGGCAGCTCTCGCCTCCTCGTTTGCCTTTCTAGCACACTCCAGTGCCGAGTCTAGCTCCATGTCATGTAGATGTTGGACTGCCTGTCCCCTTAGAAGCAATGAGGTCAACACCTTATTGGCTACAGAGTTGGGGATCAGTGCGTTTGAAAACGACCACCATCTTCTGGCCCCTGTTTTCCGTACAACCTCGGAGAGACTTTCTGTTACGTACAGTAGATTATGGGTTATTTGCAGCCTCTTGGTCATATCCACCCTCAAAGCTGGGGGTTTGGGGTTTGATGGGAATCCCAATGCAGCCTGCAGCTGTATAAACAATGCCTCTAAGATATCGTTCATTGAATCATCAATGGATGTTCCAACGTTTTCAAAATCCAAAAGCCGGACATGTGTTGAACCCGAATTGAAGAATGAAGTTCTGTGTCTGTTTTCTGTGGGTATTTCATCTTCTATCTCAACAGCGACTGCAGCGATAGCAGCAGGGCTGGGTTGGTGGTGTATTACAAAATTCAAAATGGCAGCACTTGTGTCCATCTCTTCCTCTTCCTGAGCGATCCTCTTGGCCAGCTTTTCAATATCCACTACTCCAGACTCCTTGACATACTGGTGTTGACTTACTATACGGGATGAAATGCTAAAGTTCACCAGACCAGACGTTTGCTCAAAGAATGGTGAGAAATACTCCTGCAGCACCGATTCCAGGCGGCAGTTCAGCACTGCTGATTCCTCATTGTCCAGGAATGTAAAAAGCAACTGGATGTTTCTGGAGTAGCCCATTTCCTCCTCCTCTGCTGCATAAGAGATGAAGTAGGAATCATCCAAAGGAGACACCACCATAGCATAATGATCAACGTAGTACTTTTCAATCTCCTGAGCAAACAGATGGTAGATGATTGTCTGCGCCCCAAAAAATGGAACGTCGTTGTTTGCCACAGAGCTCAGCTTGAAAAAAAGCTCCGAGTATCTACGCTCAGGGTCAATGTATATGGCATCGTCATCTCCGATCACCAGCTTCAAGCACACGGCATGCTGGTCAAACGGTGATGTAGAATTTGCGATATCTGCTGGCTTGCCGTATCTGATATCCGCGCCCCATTTCAAGATCCTCTCTTCCCTCGTCTTGGAAAGCTCCGCTGCAACCTGAATACCCACAGCCTCCGCAACATCGGGCAGCTGCAGGTCATCTGAGTAGATGTACACCGGCACCGATACAATCACATCTTCCAGGGGGTGTTGGCTATAGTAATCCACAATCTCCACGGGGATCTTTGGCGTAAATATGGGGCCAATCCTGCTCCAAAGGAGAAGGATGGACACCAACAGTATTGCAGGTGTAAGAGTTGACCACGACACCCCTCGCTCTATGCTGTTTTGATCATCCTGCACCTGTGCGTGAACATCTCCATCCTGCTTCTCGGCTTTCTTTATCGCATCCACCAATTTGGGCTCTTCTTGCTGGTTTCCTCCACGAGAACTCACAGGGCTCGTCTCAGAAGTGTCCATATTCCCTGTATGCTGCTGGTCTATCAAATTGAACTCATCCCTGGTGGATTCTCAATGACATATTTCAATGATCCACTCCGGCCAAATATTTCATATTCTCCCCACATTCACACCGTGATGAGTCGTGTCTCACTAACAAAAATATATATTTTTCACCTGTGCACCCTGTGTAATAAGCATTATATCAAGAGTTTATTAATAGTGTGGGGAATTTAAAGAGTGGGATAAAACTCCAAAGATTTGGTTTATTCATATTAGACTTGATTAACCATGTCTCTCCAACCCACGCCTGAAACAATTGCAGAAAAGACATCAGAGTACCACAGCGTGGCAGATCCCCAAATACGAGAGGAGCAGTATGTCCATCAGGTGTATAACGATATAGCATCGCACTTTTCCCAGACACGGTACAAGCCATGGCCTATTGTGGAGAAGTTCTTGAATTCCCGCACAGATTATGCCCTGGGAGTGGATGTCGGTTGTGGAAATGGAAAGTACCTTTGTGTGAACAAAAAGCTGGCACTGATTGGCTCGGACAGGTCGATAGGGCTGATAGAGTGTGCTAGAGATAACATACGGGAGGCGAAGGGGCCACTGGCTGACTGTGTGCTTGCGGATGGTTTAAGTCTTCCCCATGCCTCGTTGGAGTTTGACTTTGCCATAAGCATAGCCGTGGTGCATCATTTTTCAACGAAGGAGAGGAGAGTGGCCGCTATTGAGGAGATCATGAGGGTGTTGAAAAGTGGGTCGGAGGCTCTTATATATTGCTGGGCCCTCGAGCAGGAGAAGAGTAGGCGAGGCTGGAAAGAAGGCATGGACCAAGATATACTTGTGCCGTGGGTGTTACAGCAGAAAGGCAAGAAAGGCAAGAAAGGTGAGCAACAGGAAGAATCACAAGAAGAGAAGGTGGCCCCAGAGACAAAGATGAGGTATTATCACCTTTACAAAAAGGGTGAGTTGGCCCAAGATATCTTGCAGGCAGGAGCAGTCATTGTAGAGGAGGGCTACGAAAAGGATAACTGGTGGGTGATAGCCAGGAAGGTTTAGGTAGAGTAGAGTGTCGACGAAGAGTAAATTTGTGGACTACAGAATGCATGAATGATGAACTTCTCTACGCTGTCTGCACATGGAGTAGAAGAATGTAAGCATGTTAGATACATGTGCGGCCGAAACAGGTATATATATGTGTGTGTGAAAAAGATATAACTTCGCTCAAGAACATCCAAACCATTCTCTATATAAGATCATTCATTAATCATAACCCCATTAATACGACTGGAACGCAGGACTGGTACCGTTGCCGCTGCTTCCGCCGCTCTGGTTCATTGCCGCAAACCTCCTCTCGTATTTGCCCTTTCTCATCACCTGCTTGAGGGCAACCGAGTCCAAAGGCTCAAGAAGCTCGAAGGAGCACAGCAGCTCCTCGCTCACCGACATCACAGCACCCCAGTTATCGAATTCACCGCAGTAGTTCGGAGCACTGAAAACCGTCACCAGACTCCTATCGTTGAAGAATTCGTAACCATCCTCCACCACCATGTGTGCTCTCACAACAAGGTCAAACTGGAACTTGTTGAGAAACTTGTTTATTGCTATTTTGTTGAAACAATACGACACACCACGCTCGTTATCTTCCCACTCGTTCGCGGTGTCTGCAGGGTCTGACCACAAGAGGTCATTCAAGAGGCCGAAATCCGGCACGTCCGTTGGGCGCTGGATCCTTCTGATCTCGTCCATCGAGTTGAGAACAGGCGACAGACCGCCATGGACACAGAATATCTTGGACGCCACCACGGCCGTGATGGGCAAGGTGTTGAAAGTGTCAATAAATAATTTCCATGTCTTGAGATTGGTCCTTCTCTTGCACTCATCGTAGAACCCGTAGGCTCTTGTCACTGCCGCACACTCGTGGTTGCCACGCAGAAGAAAGAAGTTCTCCGGATACTTGATCTTGTAGCAGAGCAGGAGAAGAATGGTCTCCAGCGACTGTTTTCCCCTGTCCACGTAGTCGCCCAAAAACAAGTAGTTTGCCGCGGGTGGGAATCCACACTTGGTGAATATACGGATAAGGTCGTTATATTGCCCGTGCACATCACCCACAATCTTCACCGGTGGGGACAGCTCCAGCAGAGGGGGTTGCGATAGGAATATCTCCCTTGCGGTGCTGCAGATTATCGCCACCTCCGAGTTCTTCAGACACAGGTTTTTTGTACGCTTGCCCGAATATCCAGCATCGAGCAGCCTCTGGATCACGTCTTCAATGTTGAGCTCCACGTTCTTGTTTGTCATGCCTGCTGAAGAATGGGGGATGGCACGGCCATTCACCCCCAGGGGAGAAACGGTGTCGTCTCCAGCGACGCTCCGCAGGCCCAGGTCGGAGTCTTCTGTGGTTGGGGTATTTACGTAGCTGCTGCTATAGCTGCTGTTGTTGCCCGATGGGGACACCATGGGGGAGGTGGGGAAACCTTCTTTCTTGAACGAGCCCACCGTTGGTGTATTGTGGGCCGAAGGCACTGGGGAGGCGTGTATACGGGTAAGGTCCAGTGAAAGTCCTCCGTTGGCCTTGCTGGTTGCGCTGCTGGAGAGGTTGGCATTGATTACTGTGCTATCGTTAGTGATGGAGTCTGTGTTGATAAATGCGCTGTTGTTGCTATTGTTGTTGTTGTTAATGTTGCTGTTGCTCATGCTGCTGCTGATACCACTGCTGCCGCCGTTTCCCCCGCCAAGAGTGTTCAGCGTGGTGGTGCTGCGTTCTGTCTTGAGAATTGGCACTTTGGGCTCCAGTTGCACCATTGAGGGCGGCAAATCAAAATTCTGGATCTGTATATTGGGCACTGTAGAGTTGGGTGACGACGGGCTGCCTCTGTGGACAGTGGAACGGGAGGTGTGGTGCACTCCTCCGTCTTTGGAGGAGCCGTTGTAGTTGTAACTGCTGCTGCCGTAATTGTTGCCATTGTCGACTGATAGGGCATCGAACTGCTGGCCCAGGTTGGTTATGCGATCTAGATACTCCCCTCCACTCACGCTCTTGGAAGAAGAACGCCGGCTAAGTATGGGTGCATCGTTTGAGCCAAGGCCACTATGCGAAGTCTTGAAGCTGGATGCGTCGTTATTGCTTTTCCGGCTCCGGATGCTCCTGCCGGACTTTACCGATGTAGAGGTATCTGTCCTTGTGAAGGGTACCGTATTGGGCTTTGAAGATTGGTTGCCCATACTGTGTGATAATGGTGGTACAAGCCAGTTGTGTCTGTTTGCGTTTTGGGGAGAGTGATCAGACTGCCCTGATGGTGGGGATGTACAGTTAGTTGATCAAGTATGTATGGTTCCTCCAAAAGGGTAGGTTGTGGTGGGCAGAGTGGCTGCGGTATAGGTATGTTCTAGAGCAAAGGTAAGTGGAATGACAAGAAGTGAACGGTTCTGCTGGTATATATGCATATATGTATATGAATATATAATATGTATATGTATATATATATATGAGTGTGGGTAATGTGTAGCTGTAGAGGGCGGACAGTCAAGTGCAGTATGCTGCGCAATATGTCGAGAGAAGAACAAATAAGACCCCAAACTAATTCAAAACAAAACAGTCTCGCCTGAGTTGGAATGTGATGTAGTGAATTACGAGGGAGAAATACAAGCGTTAACCGAAGGTAATAGAAAAGTAGCCAACCATGTGCTGCTGTCTCGTTTTGTCCTTAGATTGCCATCCTTCGTATATGTGTGCCTCTCTCCCTCCCTTTCGCTACCAGCCTGGAGTGCGCCCTGCCCAAAATAGGGTAACGCCCGCCTCACCGACCTGCGCCAGACGCTATGCGTGTGGGACGGAAGCAAAGGCGGGGGACGAAGAGTGTGTTCTCCAAGGGAATTTAAATATGGGGGAAGAGGCCCATGGGAAGAGAGGGGACCAGGAGGAGCTATGTTGAGCCATTCATTCTATAGGATATGTCGTGGTGGATGGAATGCGGGAGATGATTACGTACTGGAGTTTACAGGTACGAGGATCTAAGTATCAAGATTGAGGAGAGTAAGAAAATGGAGGGGTTGGTCAAGGTTGGTCAGGGGTCGGTCAGGGGTCGGCCATGGGTCGAATGAAAAGTACTTGAAAGAGTGCCTAAGCGATACTAAGGAAGTGTATAGGGTGGCATATACAGGTACATACACATGCACCGATATACACGATATGGAGAGGTTTTCCGTAATTTTAAACATAGAGTTGTAAAGAATGATCGGACGTAAAGAAAACATATTAGTACTCTCTTGTGTGGGTTATGCCTTCTCTTCAACCTCCAAACCTTAACCCCTTGCACATGCCATGGCCTATCGCTAAGTCTGCCATCGCTACAGACATCGTTACGTCTCTGCAGTACCTCATCCTGCCGTGCAAAGCCCACAGCCCATTTACCCCACGGCTTGACCAAAGGACCCGTAGCGAGCCAAAGGGCACAGTACAGAGGGCATCAAGGCAGCAAGCAGGACAGCAGGGCAGGCCAGCAGGGCACCATAGCAGGGCAGCGAAGCACGTACGGAAGGGGGCACGACGTGCGCAGATAAGATAAGCTGCCATGCTGGGATGCCAGCCAGCTGGAAGGCACACAGATGGTGGGCAGGGCCTCGGGGCAGCCGGCTGCAACACTTGGCTAGCTGTCAGCTGAGAGGCTTAGACCAGTGGATGTGAGTTGACAGGGTGAATCATTTAATAATGGTGCATTCTATATTTCTAAAAATATGTATTGAACATTAGGCCCATTTTTTGTCCAATGCCTTATTTTTTCTTTTTGTTTTAGGGTGCTGTTTTATCTTTCTGTTTTATTTTGTTCAATTTCTTGTTCATGATTCTGCTCAATATTATATTCGATATTCATGTTCAATATATTGGATTTTCAAACGTGTAGTGAATTTCGTTTTGTATAATAAATCTTCTTATGCTAATAGAATCATGAATCTTTCTATTTGTTCTACTTTAAACATCCTGGCTTTAAACTGATTTTTTCATACAGACAAATATATACGTGAACCTATCAACCAATAATTTTCATTCCACGTCATAATATAAAAACGAAAGACATCTAACAGAATAGCAAAAAATAAGTCCACATATACAGGTCATAATGGCACCACCTCTGGTTTTTAAAGAACTCGAAAGACCAACTCAGGCCAAGTTAGGATACATAAGGAAACCTCTTCAGGCCTCAGCGTTGGTCTTGGCGGTGATCTCAGCCTGCTTGACCAGGTTGTCTGGAGCATCCATCACTGGCAGCATCACCTCTATCATTCTAAGCTTTGAATTGTCATTAAATGACTCGTCCTGAAACAGCTGCTCGGCATCTGATGTGGAAGCAATTTGCAGATTCTCGTAGTCGGTGGCACCAAACAGCTCCAGAAGCTTGTCGTGGTTCCAGAGCTGGATCTCGTTGTAGCCGGCAGTTGGGCCATGAATCAGCTTCTCAATGGTGTAACCCTTGTTGTTGAGAATGAACAGGTATGGCTTGAGGTTCCAGCGTGCCATGGTGGAGATCTCCTGTGCGGTCAGTTGCAGAGAACCATCACCCACAAAGAGGATGACTCTCTTTGCAGGGTTGAGCTCCTCGGCTGCCATAGCTGCACCGAGGGTGGCTCCAACCGTGAAACCGATCGAACCCCACAGCACTTGGGAAATGCCAATTGTGTCCTTGGGGAAATGAGTCTGCACAATACCAAAGGCCGAAGTACCGGTCTCAGTGATGACAATGTCACCCTCACGGAACCAGGTGGAGAGTCTTGTCCACAACCAGTGCTGGCTGAACACTGGTGGGTAGGATGGGTCAAACTTCAATTGCTTGTAAAAGGATGGAGACTGGGGCACTGGCACTGGGCTCTTCTTGTATTCAGCAAGAATGGATGGGTCCTCGTTCACAGTGGTAACAAGTCTGTCCAGCAAGAACTTCATCTGAACGCCTGGGAATGTAGCCCTTCTGATCTTGGTGTGGTCAGAATGCAGCTCAATAACATTCTTGGTGGAGTAGAGGTATGAGAAGGAACCCGTGTTGAAGTCAGACAGGAGACCACCGATCGACAAAATAAGGTCAGCGGTCTCAACGGCCTCCTTCACATCAGGTTGCGAGAGAGATCCAACGTACACACCGCCAAATCTTGGGTGGCTCTCGTCAATGCCACCCTTGCCCATTGGGGTTGTGAACACAGGGAATTGAGTGAGATCAACCAGCAACTTTGCCTCCTCCTTCACGTCATGTCTAGAGGCACAAGCGTCAACCAGGATGACTGGGTTCTTGGCCACGCGCATCATATTGATGATGTCCTCCAGCACTTCGTCCTCAGCCTCCTTGTCATTTGGCTTGAGCGACAGATCCAGTGGGGTTGCCAAGAGATTAGTTGGGATGGTCATGTCAACAAAGTTTGTTGGGATGGCAAGGTAAACAGGGCGCTTGGACACAATGGCGGCCTTGATACAGCGGTCAACCTCACGGGCAGCGGTGGTGATGTCGCTGATACGGGCGGTGGTGATGGAGATGTCACGGGACATCTTGGCGAAGACACCAAAGTCGCCATCACCAAGGGTGTGGTGGAGCAACAGATGCTTCTGGGTAGAGGCGACGGAGGGAACTCCAACGATGTGGAGCAAACCAACGTGCTCTGCATAAGCACCAGCAACACCGTTCAATGCGGAAAGCTCACCGACACCGAAAGTGGTGACCAGACAGGCCAAACCCTTGATACGGGAGTAACCGTCGGCGGCATAGGCGGCATTGAGCTCATTGGCGTTACCTGCCCATCTCATGCCGGGCACCTCGTAGATGTGATCGAGAAGCGCAAGGTTGAAGTCACCGGGGAGACCAAAGATGGTGTTGACGTTCAATTGGTGCAATCTCTCGAAAACATAGCGGCCGAGTGAGATTTCTGGCTGAGAGTCATCCTCAAAGGTGTATGCGGTCGCGGAAACACGTCTCTTCTTGGGCACAGTTGGTGCCAGGTATGGTAGGGGGGCCATGGTTCAAGGAGACGGAAGGGTGAAATACTATGTACGGATGTGTGTATGTATGTATGTGTGTATGTGTGTATCTATGTGCGTAAGAGCTGCGGCTCGGTTGGCTTTCAATACACTGGTAAGTGTGACTGAGACTCAATTGAAACTGTAGCTACTACTTTTTCCTGGTCGTGATAACTCGGAGGTGATTTTTCAGCATTCTCACCCTCACAGATCGGAAGCAACTCCTTTTGTTTAAATACCCTTCGCCCTCCATCAAGGGGCTGCTTTGCCCACTTGCCTGCAGCACACTCATCTCACCTTCCTTTTTCGTACATCCATTGCTGTACAGCACTGTCAAAGGTGCTGCAGCCTGCCAGCTGGGTGGTGTGAGTCCGGAGTGGGTTTCTCCTGCATATGTCACGGAAGTGGGACACATCCTGATGACGGGGGGAGTTTCGCAGAGAAGATGAGGCAGCTTTGGGCCGCGAATGCCGCATTGGGACATTTCCTCTGCACCAGGTGCAAACAATCCGGCCACTCTATGTAGGTGGTTGTACCACCACTGCAGGCCCTGCTTGTGGGAGCTGTCAGTGTGCGCTGTTGTTAGCAGCCCACGCACCCCCACGCCGATCGACCGATTTGCAAAGGGCCTTTAATTATGTGCCTAGGAGAGGGTTTTTTTTTGTGTGTTTTGAGATTTGCTGGCGTGACATAAATGCACGCCGGAAAAATTACGTGAGCCATTCCAACGGCCAGGGGCGTTTGTTTGGGTTTTTTAATCTCGGACTTCTTTGTCCCCGACGACACCTAAACAACGCCATATCTCTGTGAATGAGCCTCATTGGCTTCGTCTACTATGCCTCCAAGCCTGCCGGGCAGCTCCGTCTGCATTTGCTTGCTGCTTGCTTTTCTTGGGTGTTCCCTGCATGCACCTATTGTTTTCTAGCATAGTGCGGTTAGGCTAGGGAAGGGGCTCCCTTCCCGGAAACCTCCTCGAGCCACCACTATGCGTGACAAGGACTTTAAGCTTTTGAAGTTAATCCGGTGTGCAGCACGTTTGGGTGGGTTTCCAACGAGGATTTCGAGTCATTCAGATATCCAACCGTTTGGTGCATATGCCGTGTGTAGTTGTTCCGATACCTGGTGTCATTCATTCGGACGACAACCACGAGGGTCTTTGCCACAAATCCTCGAATATATGGCAATTGCCGTACAGGCACTTGGTTGTCGGTGGGAGGAGGCAGGCAAGGCACTTGAGTGGTGCTGGGACGTGATAATCAAACCCGAGGTTTTTTTAAAACCAAGCAGAGTGAACCAAATTTCTGGTAAGCACTCTCTCCTCGTACACACTTTATATTACAACATGTATATCTTGGCAGAAGCTCCAGAAGCCAGATCTCTGGCCCGGGCCCGTCACTTTATCATGGAGTCTCATCCTATACTCTTAGCCCAATATCAGCGGACTGCATCATAAATAGTGCCATACCAGCTCAGTACCATCTAACCTGCCATCTCCCCTGTGATCTCCCCTCTATATTCCAGTTCTGCCTGATACTCCGTCTCTGCCTCCTGTTCCATCTCTGCCTCCTACCATGCCTCCTACCGTGCCTCCTGGCCTTATCTAACTTAATTCAGATCCCTCATCCTTGGAGCCGAGCCTCTATCAATGGCTGCAACCGTTTTAACGGCTCGCACTACACCCATCATTGGGTCGTTCGCTCCCCTAATCGGAATCCGAGCCTATCTCTCCCATACATTCAACACCTACACCTCAAGTGGGCGTTCACAAACCAACTATCCGCATACTAACTGGGTGTTCTATACTGGCAGCGGTAGCTCTATCTCTTTTGGTTGTCCATCCCATTTGGCTGCCCACCCTTTTGGCTCTCGGCCTCGGATCCCCGATTAGCCAGCCGAGGCCACCTACGTAATGGTGCCTCTGGTGGAGGCTGCCGCACGTCTCCCTATGGGAGTACAACTCCCCATAGGCCTGACGCTCGCACATCCGCGATGGTGATTTCTATGCATGCGGGCATGTGCGGGCGCACGACCTGTGGGAGGAAGGATAGTGAAACACCATTATAATAGCCAGAGCCCACCCTTGGTATTTGTAGGTGAGGGTAAAAGAAGAGCTTCTTCCTGTATAATAGAAGGAATAACAACCACAAGACCGTTATAAACACAAACGCGAGTAGAGGTACACCCGACTCAAGATGGAAATCTTCCCCAATCTGAGCAACTCTGCTCCCAATAATAACCACAAGAGGAGGATATATGACAACAACCAGAACCTCATCTCCATTGCTGGCAACAAACGCAGCAAAAATGGTGAGAGTAATCATCTCTACGGTGGTGATGTCGATGCTGTCTACGGTGCAGTAGCAGACTACGATCGTCATCACCACCGGGTCCCCGAGGAGTCCTCAATGACTTACTCCTCCATCCCCATGAGAGCTAAGCCGGCTCCTCTCCTTAGAACCACCACCCCTCAGTCTCTCTCCCCACCCGCCGCTGGCGCCCCTCTTAACGTTGAGATCGTCTCCGTTGATGAGTTCCAGCGTGCCGCAAAGACCCTCCAGATCGCCTTCCAGAATGATGATTTCTTCAAGTACTTGACCGCCCCCATGGGAGCAGCCCGCTCCCAGATTGAGGGCGCGTTCTTTGAGGCTTCTGTCTATTCTGCCATCTTGGATGGTGTTGTTGTTGCCGTTCGCGACGTTGAAGGTGAAAAGCTCGATAAGGATTGTCCTTTCCTTGCCGTGGCTTGCTTCATGAAGCCAGCAGAAGTTGACAGCGAGGATGAAGACGACGACGACGACGACGATGAAGAAGACGATGAGGACCCTATGGCCTATTACTACCGTAGTGGCTACGCCAAGTTCACTTGGCTTGCCAACAAGGAGTGTAAGCAGCGTATCTTTGAGGAGCAGTTCCCACTGTTGGACTCTCTCAAGAAGAAGTGTCTTGCGCCCTACGGCGGTGTAGGTAATGCCTGGTATCTTGCAGATATCGGCACCACGCCAAAGGCCAGGGGTAAGGGATGTGCCAGGATGTTGCTCGACTACATGTATGAGCACTACATCGATGTCCCACAGGGTGACAAGGCTGGATACCTCTGCTATCTGGAGTCATCGCACCCTAGAAACAAGCAGATCTACGAGAAACTCGGCTTTAGCTATCTCCAAACCACCACCGTTGCCACCATTTATTGTGACGAGAACGTCGCATCCGGCAACGGTGCTCTCCAAACCACTTGCACCTGTGGTTCGGGGTCTAATGTTCACGATACTAGCATGAGCACTGGCATGATTATCGCAGGTCGAGGGGTTTCGCCCCCATATAGATGCCAGGGTAAACCTTTGACTATGGATTTGATGGTTAGAGGGGTACACGGTAGCCCAATTGGAGAAATGTAAGCATAACTCACCAGCTCAGGGCGTCTTTTGGGCGTCCCTGAGTAGTGTATCCATGTCATAGATCATGGCTACAAGTAGGTGATTTATTGCTGGTAAGTAGGAGCGTAGCATACACAGCTAGGCATTTTTTTTTGGTTTGATCATGCGGTCTATTTTTCTCACTGTCTACTGTTCCCTTTTTCATGTTTTCGGCTCCATTTATCTTTTCTCTGACCCGGCCGCCCGTAACCCCATTTTTGTCACTTTTTTATACTTTTTATATCCCATCAATCTGCTGCATTTGATTTTGGTTCCCTTTCTTGTTTTTCATGAGTTGAAAACAGCTGCTGGAAAGCAAGAGCAGGAAAGGGTCATTGCATCCGTTTATTGGTTGCTTTTTTTATGTAATTCTTTTTTTTCATCTCTTTATGTTGGGCTACGAGGTTTCTTAATACCGACTCTCTGGTTCGGGTTCTATCTATAGGTATAACTATGAGTATTTTACATTACTTCATCTCTCATCTCAGTATTCAAGAGCCTGTTAAAACCTGGACAGCTTTGAGACCAGGACGGCCATTCCCCAATTGAATAGTCTTAAACTGATCAGCTTGCAACTGGTGAGTCTCACTCGCTCAAGCGAGCTCTGCTTGTTTATAGTCCCGTTAACTATACACCCGCGGTCGCATACCATCGCGGAAGCCTGTTTCCTTAGAGTAATTAAGGTTTGACCGAGAACACATGTCCTGTGCTTCGGGAAGACACCTTCAATAGAGGCCGGGAATCCATGTCCGCGCCCTTTGAACCGGCCAAGGGGCCCTTGTGCCAGGAGCACCTCCGCAATTCAACTCTCCCGAAATAGACAAGTTTACTCCCACAAGAAGTGGTATTCGAATAGGCCTCCTCCCTCTCCAGCAACAGCAGAGTCCCAAGGCGCAGGCTTCTTCGGGGGAGCTCTCTTGGGCCTGCCAGGGTGTACGCATCTCGTGCATACGCTTGCATTTGCCAAGCAGCACCAGTGTGCGGCATCGACTTACAGTACGGTGCCATACAGGTTGGGACATCCGCGATTCACCTATTGCCTCTCCACAGACGTATTGGATGTTGCCATGGCCAAGAGGGGAGGCGAGTAAATGGGATTCGCGGAATGATGTAATGGAGAGGTGGGGGGAGGCAAAGGGGAAAGGACAATATAACTTAGAATGCGCACCAATACGGCATGAGCATGATGCACATTGCGTCCCCCACCTCTAGGGCCAGTCGTCGCTATCTCTACCCAAATCGCGGTTGACCCCATGTGGAGTTACCTGATTTGATCCCGGGGCCGACACAAAAATACACATCTAATACATGCGGAGACACCTATTGCTTTACATGTCTTTGGGCGGGTGCCATGGATTAAGCGATCTCCGCCATTATCCGCGTGACCCAACCACCAATCACCGGCTTTACCCCAACCATTGACTACACCAATTCACCACACACAACGTACGCACGATGTAATAATAACCAAGCTGTAATGACCAAAGCAATGAAAACGCTCTCCCTCTGCCGTACCACCGTTTTTTGTTCCCCAGCTTACCGGTGTTATCAGCAGATGCCGCCTAATCTCTCCTCGCGTGTCCTAATCTGCCCTCTCTTCATCTGCCAATCAGGCACCTCACCCAGCGTCTCCGCCGTGAAGTGAATCTCACCGATAGCCCTCAGCACATACACCGTACGTTATGACACCTGCACGACCCTATCAGAGAGGCATTTCTGTACCTTGATGCTGGAGGTGCAGAGATAAGGAAAAATAGTGCAAAAAATTAGCTTGGGCCGCTGACGCCAAGTTTCTTTTTCCTACCCAGAATGTAGTAACGGCAGACGAGAGGCTTTTTGCATTTGGGTGTGGTAGCTGGGATGCAAAATGCAATAGAGCCAAGCAACGGGTCCCTTTGGACAGAAATTACACTGCGTTCCAGACTGAACGGGTATCGTTCTATATTTTGGTGTTCATACATATATATATAGGTGGTCGGGAGCCAGGAATATTTTTCCCATTTTTTTGTTGTTGCGCGCGCGTGCTCTTGGGTATTTAAGAGCTGGTGTAGTGGTGTAGCAGCTATTACACGGCCTGTCATCTAACTTGGGATAACTGGGAAAGTACATGGGAACCATGGAAAAGTACACCGACAAATACCACCCAGACTTTGTGCCTGGAACGTATTCCATCTATTCCTCCACCATTTCCGGTGTTGGGGAGAAGAGGGATGACTCGCACTTGAAGACTAAGGGCGACATCATCCTGCTGCCACAGCCAACGGACTCTCCCAACGACCCTCTCAACTGGTCAAAGACGAGAAAGGGGCTGCATTTCTTTTTGCTCACTTTTATCACCGCTTTCACCGCTGCCATCTCCAACGATGCCGGTGCCTCGCAGGACTCCCTCAACGAGATCTACGACATCTCCTACAACGCCATGAACACGGGTGCCGGTGTGCTGTTCCTGGCCATCGGCTACGGTACCTGGTTCATGGCCCCATTTTCCTCTCTCTACGGCCGTAGAATCACATACATCATCTGTTTGTTGTGCGGTCTAGGAGGCTCCATCTGGTTTGGTGCCGCTAGGAGAACCTCAGACACCATCTGGTCGCAGCTGTTTGTGGGTGCATCCGAATGCTGTGCTGAGGCCCAGGTGCAGCTGTCTCTCTCTGACATTTTCTTCCAGCACCAGCTGGGTTCCGTTCTGACCGTGTATATCCTGGCCACCTCGATCGGAACCTACCTTGGTCCTCTCATTGCCGGTTTCATCGACGAGTACCAGAGCTTCAGATGGGTTGGCTGGTGGGGTGCCATCATCTCCGGTGGAACTTTGATTGTGTTTTTGCTCTGCTGTGAGGAGACCGCCTTCGACTACAACCGTTACAGGGCTACCTACGACGGAAAGTCCCAATACAAGCGTAGCTACCACCAGGAGCTCGAAGGTGTTGAGGCAGAGGACGTCAAGGCTGCTGACAACTCTGACGATATCGTCATGATTTCGAGCAAGCAAGAGAGCAACGAGAGAGAGATGGGTGTTATTGGCGATGATGACGCTGCCCATGAGAAGCCTTTCTCCTACTGGCATAACATGAAGCTTATCACCCCAAGTCCCAACCTCAAGGGATGGGGTATCAAGCAGTACTTCCAGCTGCTGTACCGTAATCTGAGAGTGTTCACCTTCCCACCAGTTATCCTTTCTGGTATTATGTGGGGCTCCCAGGATGCCTTTTTGTCCTTCTATCTCACCACCGAGGACAACGACTACTACAGTCCTCCTTGGAACTACTCTGACGCCGGTGTTGCCATTATGAACATTCCCTGTTTGATTGGTGCATTCGTGGGTTGTTTGTATGCTGGTTCTGCCCTGGACTACTTTTGTCTGTGGATGGCCCGTCGTAACGGCGGTATCGTTGAGGCCGAGTACCGTTTGTACTTTGCCTTCCTTGCCGGTATTGTCTGTCCTGCCGGTCTGCTCATGTTTGGTATTGGAACCGCCCAGGAGCTCGACTGGAGGGTCATGTACGTGGGATTGGGATTCATCGGATTCGGCTGGGGTTGTTCTGGAGATATTGCCATGTCTTACCTCATGGACTCGTACCCGGAGATGGTGCTGGAAGGTATGGTTGGAGTGTCTGTTATCAACAACTCGTTGGGTGCCATCTTTACCTTCCTGTGTTCTGACTGGTTGGCTGCATCTGGAAACCAAAACACCTACATTGCGCTCGCGGTGATCAACTTCTTTGTTATGTTCCTTGCCCTTCCCTTCATCATTTGGGGTAAGAAGATGAGAAGATGGACTAAGGCCTACTATGTCAAGTTCATCGAACTCAGAGACGGTGTGTGACCTGATGGTTTGGTTTTCCGTGTTTGAGAGTTTTAGAGTTTTATTATGTTTACCTGGTGTTGAATAAGTTGCCCCATTTGTTTTTAGGTTGTCTGTCCTGCGTTTTAAGTCATTTAAATATATATATAATCAAGGAACAAGTTTAAGTAGGAAACACTGACACATAGACACTGACACATAGACACTGACACATAGACACATCTTTCTGCATCAAACAATCGTCAGATTCATAATCATCAGATTTTTCTTGGCCGATGATTCTCGTAGCAATGTTGAAAATATTCATCTCGCCTATAGCAATGTGATCTCGCATCGAGTATCCCATTACGTCAACGCTGCAGGCCGTTAGCATGGAGTCTGGCAAGCATCGGGCTTATGGCAAGCATCGACCCTATGTCAAGCACCAATTCCATAGTATGGATAAATAAATATATTCACCTTGCGTTCTCTGAATGATGGTCTGATTCTTCTAATATGATCATTGGATCATCTAGTAACCAAAAATACCATGAACTCTCGCCCTCTCCCTCGCCCTCTCCCTCCGTCCTCTTCCTGCTATGCCGTGCAATGCTTGGTATCGCGGCAAACCCGCATACGCACTACAGAGGCATCCGCGATTGGAGGTGAAGCGATGAGGAAGCCTGCGGGGTGCGATGCGTTGCTGTAAGGAGTGTGCTTGGGCCGCTAGAGGCTGTTGTAAGCGATATGAACGGGAGAAGGTGAGGAGGAAAGAGTGAGATCCAGTTTTAAAGGGGTCTGTGCCCTGCATCGTTCTTAAGGCTTTGTTTTTTTTTGGCACTGCACCTACTCACACTCCTTTCAGCACAATGAGCGAAGAACACACGGTTGTGATCATCGGGGCTGGTATCTCCGGCCTCAAGGCAGGTATAGATCTCCACGCAGCTGGCATAGATACTGTGATACTCGAGGCAAGGGATAGACTGGGTGGTCGGCTCCAGACCCTCCCAGAGGGCCATGACCTCGGAGCAAGTTGGTTCCATGACTGTCTCACCAATCCGCTGTTTGAGAAATACTGCATAAATCCCAAAGATGGCCGCAAGATTGACTTTTACTTTGACGACGGCAAGGGAGAGTCCTATTGCAAGACGAAGGAGGGTGTGGTGGATGAGAACACTCGCTTTGAGCCCATCAAGTCAGAGATCCAGGACTACATTAGGGTGAAATACTCAGCAGATAAAGATGTCCCGGACATATCGCTGCACAATGCCACACGCGACTATGTGTATAGCAAGCGCAAACTCTTCACTCCAGAACAGCTGCGCTACGCCCCCACCCTTATCAGGTACTTTGAGCTGTGGATGGGTATCTCTTGGGACATGATGTCGGCAAGGGAGCTATTTGGTGAGGACTCCGCACATCTTGGAAGAAACGCCTTCAACACCTCTGGATATGAGGCACTATACAGATACGAGCTGGATTCTTACCCTGGATGGAAGAAGAGGATACGCACAAACTCGCCTGTTCGCTCTATTTCGTATGACGAGGCCACCAAGAAGATCACCGTGGCCACCACTTCAGGTAAGAAATTCAGGTGCAACCACTTGATCGTCACGGTTCCTCTGAGCATTCTCAAGCTTGGAGGCAGCTGCAGAGGTGCGATTGACTGGAGCCCCTCTCTCCCAACACCACTGCAGGATGCTCTATCGGGAGTGACCTTTGGTGCGCTCGGCAAGGTGTTTATGGAGTTCGATGAGGTTTTCTGGCCCACAGATGTAGACCGGTTCTATTTCTACTCCGAGCCCGATGAGGATCTCACCAGAAACTGTGAAGAGGGAAGGAAACCACAGCACGTTCCAACCATGGCCAATGATTATACCTATAGAGACGATGAGGCTCCAAAGCCTTGGGATTACCCTATACTTGTGGTGAACCTTCACAGGGCTACGGGCAAGCGTGTGTTGATTGCACTGACGCAAAATCCATTGACCGAATGGCTAGAGGCCAAACCATCACGCGCATGGCCATTCTTGAAACCCATGTTGGAGAAGCTCACCTGGAAGCACAATATTGCAAACATACGCGAACCAAAAGTGGACATCACCCAGTGGACCCAGGATGAGTATGCCAGGGGTTCTTATATGGGCATGGCAGTTGGAGACGATCTTGAGAAGGGGATTGCGGCACTACAGGAGGCAGGCAGCTCTGTATTTGGAGGAGGAAACAGAGTGGGGTTTGCAGGTGAGCACACCGTTCTCGAGGGTAACGGGTGCGTGCACGGTGCGTGGGTGAGTGGAGCCAGAGAGGCAAAGAAGATCATAGAGGAGATCATCAAGAAACCAGCTCCCTCAAAACTGTGAGGCTCCCTTAAACTGTGGGATCTCCCAACTTGTATCATAAGTATAGTTGAGATTCATGGGGCACTACCATTAATATCATACTCAGTATCATGCTACACTATGATGGAATACCACAATGGTAGAATAGCATGCCTGCATTACAGAATGGATACAACTATGTAACACCATAGGAAAAAAATAGAAGACAGAAACAATACACTACATCATAGGGCATATACAAAATTCTCTAGAATAATACATGACAGTAAACAACTAAACACTACATATTACAGAAAGGTAGCCCACCTTGCTGACTACCCTTTACAGGCTGCCGATGGTGCGGCTTCTGTACGTCCCTCTGCCTTCCCTGTTATTACCGCAACTGTCAATTACCCGGCGCAAACAGCTCCCCAACGGCTGTCGGCACACAGAAGCAGGAGGAGTACGGGGGTGATTTATTTATCGGGTTGAAAGATCTGTTGGGCTCTGTGTCATATGTTTGGTATATTTATTATACTTGCTGTGTTACAACATTCATTCATTTTTCATCACTTTCAGAAGGCGTTATACTGTTGCGTTTGGTTTTTTTTTTTTTGCTGTTGTTTTCTTTCTTTTGGGCTTGGTTCTCCCAGAGATTCCTCCATTTTTCGTTCTATCTCTCAGTGATCCCACGTTGCTGCAGCAGAGGCCTCTCCTTTGAAAAGTGATTGGTTCTTCAAGCGTTTTCACGCGTTATACACATACACACACATATATATATAGACATATATATATAGATATACCATACCATACCATGTCAATAGAAACCGCAGACCGATCCTCGTCGGTGATGAGGAAGAGGACCCCTGATATCTCCGCAGATGATTTCCGCAGGCTCACCAGCGCAAGTGGCTCTTCTTTGAACATTAGCGACAGTGATGAGGAGACTCAGAGTCTGTTGAACTCCGAAGACGATGAGTCCATGGAAGAGCGCCTGCTGGTGCGCTTGGACCTCTTCCTCAAGAACTTGGAAGCAAGGCTCGATGCTTTTGAGAATTACTTCCAGAAGAGGCAACAAAACCCAAAAGCCCTCTCTGTTGATGATACCGACGATGTCTCTGGCATCGAGAATATGTACAGCATTCTGATGTCTATCAAGAGCTCCGCCGTTTCTGCTGCAGGTGCTAACCTGGACGCGTTGGGAGCCATTTTCGACGACCATTTCGGTGCGCTGCTCTATCCAAACTCTGATGGCCAGATCCACAGGAAACTGCTCACGGGACTGCATTTCCTCGATGAGAAGCTCACCCAGCTGGAGAAGAGCATACATGCTCCCGTCACCCATTCGCGCCTCAGCGATCTCAAGGATACCCTTTATAACTATGAGAAGGCGGTGATGCTTGGGGGACAGCGGCTGCTCCACTTCTACGAGCTCCCATTGCAGTGGAGGGAAAACAAGTTCATCATCTATGGTTACCGTTTCAACAGCAGGTTCTCTCACTCGGCGCTGAGCATCTGCCAGTGCCACAATGAGACTGCAAACATCTGGACCCATCTGTTGGGTTTCTTCCTGGTGGTATACCTCGCTGCATTCCACTATCCAAACACAGATGTGGGCAAGAAGTACTGGGACGATCCCTTCACCACAGCTGTGATGTACCTGTTTTTTGGTGCAGCAATCAAATGTCTGGTATCTTCGGTCGTGTGGCACACCTTCAATGGAACCTCCGAACTCACCATGAGACAGCGTTTCGCATGTCTCGACTACACAGGTATCACGGTGCTGATCACGGCTTCCATCATCACCACGGAGCACTCGGCGCTATTCTATCATCTAAGTCTACGTTTGGGCTTCATCACCTTCTCCAGCGTTGCCGGTGTGTTTGGCGTCATCTTTACCTGGTCTCCGTACTTTGACAGACCAGAGAGCCGTGCTCTGCGGATACTGTTTTTCATCTCCCTTTCAGTGCTCGGATTTGCATCCTTCCTCAGCTTTGTCTTCTTTAATGGTGTCGCCCATGCTCTCAAGTTCTACTCGCCACTCATGCGTAGCTTCGTTTGGTATTTGACGGGTGTGGTATTCTACGGAATGCTCATTCCAGAGAGGTGGCGTAGTGATGTGATCATTGAGGAGCATGAGCTCACCGAAGACCTCATCCAAAAACTCAATGAGTCCAACACTCTCGAAGAGTATTTGAATAAAGATCCAGAACACACAGAGCACAGCCACCTGTTCACGTCTCTGTGGTGGGTGGATTACATATGCTCTTCCCATAACCTCTGGCACTTGTTTGTGCTGGGCGGAATCCTTGGGCATTATTCTGCAATTCTGGAAATGTTTGCCAATATCGAGCTGAATCAATAGGGTGTGTAAGTGTATTGAGAAGAAGAAAATGTATATTATAAGGCGTGCAGACAAAGTTAACGTTATAATTGAGATTAAATCTGCTCCAGAATATGATAGTAGTTTACTGATCGTAGCAGTTCCAAAATATTGATATCAGATGCATTTTGCTTGGTAGACCCATCACCTCCTATTGGGGTTATTACCAAGAACCCTCACCGGCCTGCTGGAGGCATTTCCTGAATAATTATTCTCTGAAAAGGCGGGTGGGATACTGTCAAACCCGGCAGCCGCAGAATTAGTGGCATTATTACTTCCACTCTCAGACAGCAACGGATCTGTTTCAGCTGCCCGTCTAGTTCCTGCCTCTGTCTCTGCCTCCGCCCCGCCTGTCTCACCGTTCTTTCTTCTACCCAGCACGATCACCAATCCACACGATGCAAGTACCACCAACAATATCATCCCCACCAGAATCCCCAGCGCAATGGCAACCATGGGGAGATGCAAATGGAGTGGATCATTGGGTCTCGTGTTGAGCCATGTGGGGGAGATAGGCCTATCGATAAGAAAAATTGCAGTCCTTGGTGATCTTGTAGTGAAACCCTTATGTAGAACACGAACCTCACGGTCGTTGCCTTCCACCAGACTCAGCATGTATTCACCTGGAGCTGTTTCCCTACAATTCAAGTTGGTGCCATTAAGAAACAGAGGGATCTCTTCGTCACAGCGAAGAAGTTTGTCCCCCGAATCCCCCGGCAGAATATGCAACTTTAAGAGGGTATCCAAGAAGCGCGGATCAGTCAGCGATGTGATGTTTTCCATCAGCAAGGAGCGCGGCGTTGGCACGATTATGGAGTAGGTCTCTTCTGCATTGTTGTCTAAAATATGGGACAGGTTCATCAGGTGGAGCAACTCGGTGAATACTGTGGATTCGGTCGACTCCAAGAGATTAGTCAGAGAAATATCCAGCTCCTCAGGGAACAACACATCTGGAATAGGATGTGCCACTCCTTGAGAAAATAGGATGTCTGAGTTGCGCTTGACCGGCACATCAGTACCATTGATGCTCATGTGGCTATCATGGCCTGGCGAATCAATAGTTACAGTGCTTCCCCGTATCGTCTGGAGCTGTGTGGTTCCCTCAAAGTCGCTATACACCAAGCCATTCATGATGAGTCCCTGGGCAAGGATGTTGAGTGCCGTGGTATTTTGCTGCAGGTATTTGAGCGTGAGGTCTAACTTAGACCAAGAGTCAAAGCAAGGAAGGAAAAGGGTGTAGCCAGCGTGGTTTGGGAGGAAATCCAGCAGACCCAGTCCATCCAGCAACTCCATCGATTTGGCACAGTGGAAGTAGGGACCTACAGCAAGCTCCAAGCGAGGAGGAGGCGTGAGCGGGTCATCCACAAAATAGATATAGGTGTTTCCCACCTCAAACATCTCCGCAGAAACAAACACGTGATTGTTTATCAGAGCCCCAGTCGAGCCTCCTAGTCTCGAGATCTTCAGCTTCTGGCAACTGCCACCCAACTTACTCGTACAATATTTGGAGTCCACCAGTTCTTCTGTCGGCAACTTAACCCTCTCGTTAGTGAACTGGTACAGAAGGCTATTCTTGTGCACACCTGAGAGTGCGTCTACAGCGTCATGCTCTGCCTGTCTGCTCTCAATAATTGCACCCTTTTGAGATGAGTCGCCACTGGAAGGGTACACGAAGATTGTCTGGTTGCTCACCGTATCATCGATCAATGAACCAAGAGAGCGGAAATCGAGGTCAACCACGAATTCCGTCTCATTGAGACCGTACAGATACTTCCTCGGGCTGAACTGGATCAGCGGATTAGGATATACCGGTTCTTCGAACAGGTGGATGACACCATCCGAGAGTAGAATGTTAGATGCCTTTGCCTTGACGTTGTTGACATGGATCGAAGACCCGTTCAATCTGCTCTCAACGGTGACCTTGTTGCCAACCAAAGTTTTCACTTTAGCTCTGCCAGGACTCTTGCTGTCACTGCGGACGTTGCCACCAACATAACCATTGACAAAATGGCTATCCAGGAGGAAATCCCTGTCCTTATCTCCAAACTCTGATGTCAGGTACGACAGTCGCACGGCGTCGATATCCAGGGCCGAGTTTACCACGATGAACCCTGTATTGTTGTATAGGTATGAGCAGTCCTGGCTGATGAGGGTGCTAGTGGTTGTTATGTCTGTGTTATTGTTGGCTGTGAAAAACTCGCATAGAGATTGACGAGACGGTATGAAGTCAATGATACCATGTATGGCACAATTCTGAGATTCTGCCTCGAGGTCGGCCTCCACAACCTGGATCCCATCGATGTAGAAGCCATCTTCATCGTGGACTACCAGGATAGGGCTGTGCAGGTCCTGCTTGTCTGGATGCGGCAGGTGAGCCGATTCCATGATCTCGACCCCCGCAATATCCGTGGAGAATACAGGGTCGTTGATGATGTATGTGTTGATTTCCTCCTCTGAAAAGAACTTGAATGGTGCTGACCCAAACGCAGAGTTGACTGGAGCTACAAGAGACACATCCTGCAGATGGTTCAAGTACACGATGAGTCCGCTTCGTTGCACGCTTCGCAAAAACTTGCTGAACTGGATATCGGCCGAAAGCACATCGACAATCGTTGTGGTTGGTGGTTTGTCACCATAGTCGTCGTTCGAAGGCACTACGGTCGTCAGTGGTTCTTCTTTTGGTTTGCCTGCACCTGCACCAGCACCAGCACCCAATCGCGTGAATACAAGCAACAGAAGTAGGAGGCGGAAGTGTACGAGTGATCTCCACTTCCACATTCCAAACTATGCTAGAGCAGCCTCCTGTTGAACTAAAAGCGAGGTGTGACTGGCTCCTGCTTGCTTGCTGTTAATATTATAGCCAGTTTCAATGACTCTCTCTCCCTCGACATGCAGTCACGCCGTTATCTCACTTGTCTTTACCGTGCCTGGACCCTTATTGTTTTGGTACTGACACCACTCATCGCCTTGCGCATTAGCAACAGCAGCGTACTGCCTGCCCACCCGAGGCTCCTCAGGCAGATGCTTTATATGTGCAATACCCAAATGATGTATGTACGCCTACCATCACTGTCGGCTATTTTGCATACGCCAAATAGAGAAGAGACTCACATGTACATGAGGAGAGCAGTGAGTCTGAAATCTCTGTATAAAATCCGCCACACCAACGTTTCTTCTCCAATTGACCCTTGGAACGAAGCATATATTAGCAGGTTCACAATGTCCGATATCCCAGAACAGTCCGTGGTGGCGTCCGAACAGCAACAACAGCAGCCTACCGAGCAGGCTCCAGCTGATGTCTCTTCCAGAGATGAGGCTGAACTGGAGGCACTCAAGCACAAGATGGCTGAGATGGAGGCAGAGGCTGCCAAGCTGAGAGAACTACAAGCAGAACAACATGGTGAACAGCCAGAGGTAGACGAGAAAGAGGCTGTGGATTCCCGCAGTGTGTATGTGGGCAACGTTGACTACGGCTCCCAGCCGGAAGAGCTGCAGAAGCATTTCCAGAGTTGCGGCAGCATTAACAGAGTAACCATTCTCATGGACAAATTTACCGGCAACCCAAAGGGTTTCGCTTATATAGAGTTCTCCGATGCCGCCTATGTGCCCCAGGCATTGGTGTTGAACGATTCTCTTTTCAGAGGGAGAAACCTAAAGGTCACACCCAAGCGCACAAACGTGCCGGGCTTCAATAGGGGCAGAGGAAGAGGAAGAGGAAGGGGTGGAAGAGGCAGGGGCTTTAGGGGCTTCAGAGGAAGGGGGAGATTCACTCCGTACTGAGGACTTCTTGTGAGATGTTATGGTTGTGGTTTGCAAGGTTCCAACTATAGAAATTGGTGGGTATGGAACAAAAAAAGGTAGTTCACGTAACATGTACTACCTTGATACATGGTGTATGAAACTCCAAGCGGTTCCCTTTGTTGGAGACTACTTTTTTTTTTGTGTTCTGATCATTGAACACTGTCTTTCACGGTTAATAAAGTTGATTTTATATAGGACAAAGTATCTGGCGTGAATCTCATCAGTAACATCAAAAGTCGTACGTATTGGGTTTGGCTCAGGCCAAAGATTTTAAGTGAATCGGGTGAAATTATAACGGCTAGGGTTCACAAAAAAAAATTCTAGTTATTGAATTTTTATATTCCAAATTCCGAATACCAAGAAATTGGGAATGACTTGAAACATTTTTTTCGCCTCGAAAATTCACTTGAGCAGAAGGAAATTAAATTATTCCCTCAATAAAAAAAAAGTTAATAATCCATAACTCAGTATGCTTTTTATGATAGCGGATGCAACATGACAAACAACAGTATTTTACTAGCCCAAACCTGATAGAGTGAGGGATGTGAAACTTTACCACACACTCAAGAACCTCCAAAATCTTCAATAGTTCTAAAAAATAGTCAAAATACCACAGTATTCAGGTCAAATGGGGAAAAAAATAGATCAGCGATAAAAAATCAAAAAAAACAAGCTATTATCCTGCTTGTACATTCTATGCATTTGTTGAAGTTTTTCTCCTTTTGGGGTTATTCACCATCTGTGTTAGCTACCGATCATTTGATATTCTCATTTTTGAATACTGCATGAGTGTAGCTGCACCGAACCAGTGGTGAGACAATTGCAGTGATGCTACACCAAAAACAGCCATGATGATTGATATCCTGTAAAAGTGATGCCAATAATGACCTTTTTCAAATATAGACGGATGGATGCCCTTGGAAAAGCATGCGGTTCTCTCATTCACTGGAGTTGGAGACATCCACCACCGACTGGAACGAGTCTTATTTACGGTAATACCAAAATTTTAAGCTAAATCAGCTCCAAAGTTGTTCAGAGCGGTGACTTTTATCAAAATCCTAAAATACAAGAGGGTCAATAGTTTTTTGAATTGACGGTGAACCTGAAGGCAGACATGTTTTTTGGGTCATTTTTTCTCCTTTCTCTCAATATTTAACAAAAAAGCAACATATGCATTCGGGATGAAAACTAGCTAATTAATCCGTCTCAGCCCGTTTCATGGACTGAATTGTTATAATAATCATTTAGCGCTGCACGCTTGATTTGATCCCAACAATCAGGACATAGTTTCCATTTGGTTAAAGAGACGTCGTGTGAAACTAGAAAATGGATTTTTTATGAATCCAAACAATCAGTAGCTACTGTTATTGATACTAAGTCCCTCCATGCATAAATAAGGAATTAATAGGTTTGTTTTTTTCAGCACGAAAAGCCTCCAGTCTTCGTGTTCAAAATCTATAATTTTTTTACTGCCATGTACCGACTCAGCAGACAGAAACTCAGCTTGTAACCTTTCCCACTTGCTGCATCGAGAAAATTAATTCCGTATAGTTTAAATCAGAAATTCGAACCTGATTTCGGTCAAATCCTGAGTCCCAGGTGAAAGGGTGAAGTCAAGAGAAGGGATATCAACGGCCTGATGATCACTCAGAGAGAGATGTAGAAGCCATCCATACAGTACAGAAACACCCTTTGTTCCAAAGTGAAATAACTCTAATTACAGAAGAACGTAGACGTAGACTACAGCTGCAAAAAACACATAAATAATGCCCTTTTTGAGTCACCTCTCTGGATACTATTTCTTTGCTCTGAGAGAGATGACCTATATCGCTACAGAAATCCACTCAGAACCTTCAAAAATAAGCCCAGCTCTCTGGTTCCTTCCTTACATCATGCAATGCAAACTTGTGGTGAATGAAAATTCCCCAGTAGTCCTCAGCTGGTCAGTCAGTTTCTTGTTAACAGCCGAGCAGAAAAGAACATGATCCTCATGTATCAGGTTGGATCACGAAAAGAATAGTCATCAATTCAAGTGAGAAAACGTGTATGCATCTCAAAATCTAATCATATTCGCCTGAGTATTCAACACCTAAATAAAGAAGAACTTATACCGGAAGGAACCAATTTTTTAGCAGTTTTGTTTTTCTTCTTCCACTTTTGAAAGCCTCCTTTGGCCAACATGGCTTTCATTAACACTGCCAAAAACATTAGAAATACAAGTGAAGATATACTTTCTCTAATAAGAATGCATCCCTTTCATTTCTTTGATGATCTTTAAACCACTCATCTTGTGTCACTCGTCTTGTGCAATTGTTTGATGTGGTTCACCCATGCATGGTTGGCTAACCTTTGAATGCGAGATAGCATTAAATGATAATTTCAGAGGCTGCAGAGCTTCAAGGAAGCACCACTTAAAAGGATATAATGGTAAGCTACTATCAAGGGGAACAAATGGTCTGGCGTAGATGGGCTTCTGTTGCAATATACTGAAGGGCTTTGTCTTTGCTCCTTAATTTACCAATTCGTCATGTTTTGGTACATACCTAGAAGCAAAACTGAGAAACAATATCCCCTCTACTGTTTGCTAGAGAAATGAGAGCAGTAGCGACATTTTTTGCGACATTTTTTGCGCGTTAGTTCTACAGAAATTAGAATGAAGGATGCTGAAGCTAGTATTAGACCATAATTTAGTTGAATATAATAGTTATAGTTGATATCTGAAGTATCACAATTCACTGGGCGAATTTCGTTGCCAGATAGTGGTGGTATCATCAAGTAGTAGATTAACTTCAAGTAAGCGCTTTCGCTGCCTATAATTGGAGCATTGATATCAGCAACTGATGAATGCTCAATAACGTATGTACCAGGTTCTATTGTTGAGTTCGGTACAGTTCATGTTGGTTGGATATGTAACCTTACTTCTCAGATACATTTGCTGCTGGAAAAGCACCGCAATTTACCAGTTACGACTAATTAACGACAATATTAATGCCATACTGGGCTATAATTCGTTGAGCTGCGCCCAGTAAGAATAGCGCACTAAATATACCCTTTGTTCCGGACCTTGTCTAAGTTGGCACAGTTGGCTATGCTGATTCGTGTCTAGGATCATATATTTCTCATCAGACTAGGAAAACCTTGGAAAAGGTGATTTTTCGTTCAGAGGGACTGCAGGACTGTAATGCAATAATGGAACTCAAACAAAATCAAGAACTATAAGTGGTGTCAATTTTTTCCATAATAGTGGAGGTAATACTTGTTTATAAATCAAGTAGAAGCTCACAAATCATGTTACAAAGCATCAAGTTACTGTGGCAACTACCGGTTCTGTACGCTGAGTTTTCTTTTGGTTTCCGTCAGCTTGCGAAAATATCTCCTTTATTATTATTTCTGTATAAGGCACTCAGCTAAAGGTAGAATGGACTGTCAAAGGTTGAAATTGATTCTTGGCCTCAACCTAATATAGTAAACCTCTGCTGTCTGAAGCCCGAATTTCTGCGTGTGTAACACTCTCTAGGAGGCGTATTGGGTAACACATTGCAATATATCGATTTTAGATTTGCCTCGCTGAATTCAAGTATCAATCAGTGCTTAGAGGACTAACTACTTTTATCATATGATCGTTTGATCCATGCCATGTGATGTCTGACTTTATATTCGGAGCTAAACACCGAAAAGCTCTGTTCAAGGACATAATGCCATACTACTTCTCGAATTGTTGTTAAAGCTACTATAATAAAACAGCAATATTCAAATAAGATGACGTATGCTTAAATTTTTGGGAAAGTATATACACCTGTGGATTTGCCGTTGTATCATTAATAATAGAGCTTGAGGAGACTGTAGTTTTAATTATAGATAGTAATTATAGTGCCAACGGAAGTTGGGAAGCGTTTATATTCACGGTATTGCTTTCTTTCTCTACGATCTGCATTATCTTCAGCTTTAAGCTTCATCCTCCTCTGTGAGGTCCGAAAACGAGCAATGAGAGAATCATACAATTCAGAATGAAAAGTATGAATAAAACCTCTCAAAAATAGAGAATTGACAAACCAAGACATCTCCAGATGAAAGGTCAGCACTCGGTTACTTTCTCCTTTGGTATAGCAGACAGGTTTGAGACCTTCATCATTCTCCAATTAGTTGTATAATGCTTTCAACAGACGTATCTGAGTTAGATCCCTTGAAAACATGAGGCAGAGAGGAATCGTAATTTATTTAGCTAAAATCTATGCTTCAGGAAAAGTTTGGCATTCAACATCAAATCTCAAGTTCGGTTATTACCATCAACTCTCAGAAATGAAGGTCATATCCCATATCCTGGAAGGACCAAACAAAGACAAGCCTGCAGGATGCTCGTGAAAACTCCACAGAGTGTGCCATATGTTGAAACCCAATAATTCCTTTTCCATTATGAGATAATGTAACCTAAAGTGCATAGCCATAGAATATGGTGCCAATTATTGAAAGGGACATGAAAAAATAACACACGTTGGCAGCATTGTGTTCATGGCAGTGCTTTTCAGCGGTATATACTAAAGGACAAGGCAATATAATAAATGTTCACCTTTATGCACACATATGCTATTCTAGAATATTTGAAGGGACCTATCTATGCATGTGATGCTATAACACATATTAATCTATAGGCTCTACTGTAGTTCATATTGGATAGGAGGAACCTGTTGGTTCGTCCTATCTCCACTATGCTAGATCTTCTCAACCTAAGATACTTTAAATCCGTAAGCGTTGAGATGAATTGATTAACTGCAGAATATGTTCAATGAATGGCCAGCATGCGGAAGAATGCCTAATAGTATCTCATGGCATAAAGAGGAGGGGGGGAGTGTGTTTCTACTTTTCTGAATAGACGAAACATTTAAACTACAAAGGTTAGATTCAGGTTCTATTTCAATTAATGGTTACACTAATTAGGAAACATAGGATTGATCCAAACTTCAAACTGCAGGATATGAGTGGAAAATGCTGCTCGCTGGCTTACCTTAAGATCAAACAATACCTTTTTATGATTTTGTATAGCAGTTTGTTGCAATTTTCAAAATACATGCAGACATCAATGTTCCTCGACCTTTATCATAGACCAGTGCATGCAGCTATATAAATTGCTAGTTGGATAGACATGTTTGGTCTCCAGTATATCGACTGATGGAAGTGAAAGTTACAGAGGTCAATGAGAAACAGCCTGGAGATATAACAGTAAATCTTTTCAAACAGGAGGGAGGTACACTATCGTATGGAGTGAGTGTAAAGGCTGCAAATCTTCATGTAAATAACACAGAATCCAACCTATCTAGCCTTTGGGGATCTCCGCTACCTGCTGCTTATAAATTCAGCTTAACAACTCTTTTCCCGCCGCACTCAACACACAACTCTCCTGGTACATCATCGTAAAGCACCAATGAAAAAATTATTATCGATTAGCACAGCTTAACGGCCAGATATCGAATCACATCCATTGGCATCTACTTTCACCAAACAAGAACAAAAAGATATAGTCAGCAACCACCTTTTTTCCTTGTTGCAAATTCACCAGCATGAACATAAAGGTTCAAAGGGGTAAATCCTAGTGTCAGCTTCAAGGAATTTTGACAATTTCATCATCGAGGCGGTTATAAGAAAGAGCCTGGTGGTAAGTAGCCTTCTGAGCTTTCGAGATGTATAAATTCGTGGAATACAACTGTTTGAGGTCACATAAGTCAATGATATTGACTAAGAAGAGGTTCTGATAGTCTGAAAGTGTAGATCTATTCAAACAATAATCCACACAATAGATATATTGTATCTCGAAAACACAACACCGCTATCACACAAAATTTTATAATTCCAAACTAGTAAGACTGACAATCTACCAGGAGCTGTTGACTCAAGTGAATTACGATGATATGAAAACTATGAATTCAAATTACAGATCTGAAAAGTCAGTTGAGCTAACATTCTGGTGCAAAATGAGTTGTAGATTAGTTTGGTATTCAATTCAATGCTTATGTACCCTTCCGTTGCACTTACTTACTGCTATGCTAGCGAATATTAGTATTGATACCTGCATTCTGCATTTTCTTCAAATATATACAAAAACTATCCCATTACTGATGCTGATGGCGGAAGGTGAACCGAACGAACAACCATATAGAGTGATGACCAGTGATTCAAAAAAAAATATTTGTTGCATGTCTGCCTAAAGGTGTAACAGTGAAAAGCACCTGTATTCCTGTCGATAAACAAATGGATGAAGTATCAGTTGGTGATGATCAAGTACGATTTTACCAAGAGTCTTCCTTTCCACTCTTTCCCCTACCATCGCTTCAACATAAAAGCTGGTATAAGATAAAGATCAAGACTTCATATACAATTTGAATGCACTTAAACCACTAATGAGAAGGCAAGAAAGTAAAAAGCGAGATATTATTTTCATTCTAATGAGTCTCTGTCAGCTGGTGCATTCAGCTCAGTAAGATCAGAACTACACCTCTCTTCGCGGACTTGATCTTTTTAGGGAAAGCATCCTCCTGTCGTTCGTAAGGTAATATTTACCTGTTTTGAGTTCTTGGTTGTTTCATACAGAGCATCTACTGTTATAAGAATCAAGCTTGACTGCCTACTAGTGCAGCACCGTCCAGGCTTTGCTTCACCGACAATGTTAAGCCAAAACTTGAGTCCATTGCAATGGATGAAAGTTTTCTCTCAACAAAACTTCAAGCTAGAGATCAAATAGTTTATTTCCGATCTGCCTATGAGAAGCCTTAACAGCTTGTTAGGATAAGATGATATTATGGAGGATGGTGAAAATCATCTGGGATTGTAGGCAGATCGCATCATATTTAATGAATATTTGCCAGATTGAACCTGTCTTTGATGTTTGGATTTAGACATGAACTCACGCGCACGAGTAGTTGGAAAAACAATACCTTCTACTTCGATTCTGGCTTCGCTAGATTTCAGTTCCAACAGGGAGCCGGAAACAAGTAGTAATAGGTATAAAAGTGTTCATTTAGTAACAAGACAGAATATAACTCTTATCTGGGAAGTGTGGGAGGTTTGTAATGTGATAAGGCCATTAATTAAAACAATCGCAAATGAAGATCTCAGTTCCGACACAAGAGCTTCAACATCAGGGTAGATAAGTAAACAGAAGGAAATTTTAAAAATCAATAATTACTGAGCCTCGTATTAGGTGTATATGTGATCGGCTGGCGTGCCTTTGTTTTCTGCCCTTGGGATTGTGTGCCTTTACTCCAAGTTGCTCATGCAAACGACGATAGAATGAGTTTGGCTTGAGAGAGTATGATTTCCATCGATAATAGGGTTCTTCGAAATTGCTGAATGCTGTCAACTGGCACAATGATGTTACTTCATATTGAGCAGTGAGGGAGTGAAGAGAGGAGAGCCTGCACCACAGCTGTGTTCGACTCAACTATTTCCATGGCCAGCATCTTCTGGCCCAAGTGCTGAGTTTCTTCTTTTACTTTGGAGCTCCTTCTTGGTAGAATTCTGAGCAACGCAGTTCATACGAAATCTTTTTCCGGTCTTTGTTAGAGGTGGGGAGGAATGTTGATATCCATCTTTTTCTATCCAGGAGAATCCGCTCTTTGAGCTTCACAAACAAACAATCATTACAAATTAACGACACAACCAGCCGGTGTGTTTTATGGAAAGTACTTGTAGGTTATTTTTAGATTGTTTGAGGTCTTTAAGTTTTAAATATCATTTATAGCATACCGAATTAAATATTTTTGCTTGACACATATTCTCATTCATATTCTATCTGAGATCGAATTGATGAAGTAGTCACTCAATCAAATAAGGATGGGAAAAAAATACGCACTCTGTTAGCAGCTGAAAGACAGACAGAAAACCAACAGCAGCTCCTGTCCATTCCCCATCTTATTAAATCACAGCGAAACTAAGAAATATATACCAGCAATCACCTTATTTCTCTGTCACCGGTATCAGCGTTTCCAAAGCACACTTTTACTCAACAAATGCTTGGTATTTAGATCTTTCAAGAGTCTTGGATCTCAAGAGTGTTGTGCCTGATGTCCCTATATCCAAATGGGTGATATCCTGTTCAGTGCACAAATAGAGATGAAGTGAAGTTATTAATGAAAGAAAGCGGAAGCTAGATTTGTCTATATCAGCTCTGATATACTTGCTGTAATCCCTCACAAACCTAATAACATGGAGAAAAGAGTAAATAATACAGAAGAGTGAAAGTCTGTACCTTTCTTTTTAATAATGGCTATCCTTGCACAAGACCGGAGAAAATACAGCATATGCTTACACTGGGATAACAGCACACTAACGTCCAACATTACAGCGAGAGTCAAAAGGGACAATATCATAAAAGAAGCATACATTTTTATTGCTATCCAAAAAGCAGTTTAATCTTCAAAATCCTCACATAAATACATTAACCTGCTCTCCCTGGAATGGGAACATTCATTATACTACAGCCACATTAGAGACAACAGTCACCCCTTTTTTCACTACGCCAACCAACCTTAGGTTTCTCGTTGACTTAGAAAACTCTGAATGTTCATTCAAAAGGGAAAAGTTCCCAGGCACACAGGCCACATACCTTCTCATTATTGAAGAAGAATCTACAACAACCCACTGCAATGCCCTCTTGTTCTCCTCCAAAAACAGCCTATTGAATCATATGGCTTTAACAGCAGAGATTAAGAGATAGAATGCATTTGCCCAACACAAATAAAGCAGAAATTTTATATTATCTATAGGGAAGTATTATCAGCCTCCTCAACGGAGCTCCAGTTTCAAATCAGTCGTCGAAGAGGCAAAATATATGTTTATACATAGTTACTAAGAATATACACCAAGCACTTGCTACCTATGAAAATGAGGCCGATAACATGATATATGTTTAAATCTTTATTCCGTTGATATAAACTACTGTGAAATATATTATCATCCGTTGCAAAATCTATATTCACAAGCTTTATCTTGTCTGACCTAGCAAATTGTAAAGATCAGATGAAATGAAACATGATTCTAGAATTCATCCGAAGAAGTGAAAAATCAATTGGCCATATCTCAGATTATGTGGTCTCCTAGTTTGGTATGGTTTGGTTTGGATTTTCATCTCATGTAAATCAGCAAGTATAACTATTTAGATAAATGCATCTTTGAGAACATTTTTTGGTTTCTTATCACATAGAAAAAGCTGAAGAAACCAGTTATGTGATTCCCAAAACCCTACTTAATGTTCCCAAAAGCAAATTCCATCATTTGGTATTGAAACCACTTAAAACTAAATGAACTCTGGAACAGATATGTGCCAGTTTGTATAACAAAGCTCATTCAAAAACTCTGAAGGATCTTAATTAAACTGGATAAGAGAAGAAAGGTTCAGATTTTTCAGCACTGGGGGACATATCTCCACCAGTGTCACTATTCAATTTTTTACCTTCTCTGTATCAACTGATTCAATGGTATATAGAGTAAAATAGTTAATGTAATCCCTTCCTCCCGAGATGTTAATTCACGAGCCATATGGTTTGGTTTTATTTGAAGCCAACAGGAAAAATATCAATGCGTTGAATGATAGCTCGTTGGCCGAATTTCATTAGAACTAGCACTATGGGCTCAATCAGTAATTTGTAATTTAGTTATGCCAATACAATATTTTCTCTTTGACAAAGTAGAATACATGGAGCATCAATATGTGAAGAATTATAGCTGATTTAATCCATCTGCTTGAATATTCATTCTCTTGGATTCCATGCCTACAATCCCTGGCTTTCTTCAGAGGAACCACATAAAAACACATTCTCCTCTCCAACTGCTGAAAACCGAATGCCTAAAACACTTCAGATGAAAAAACAGTAAAAATTGATTGTGGATAAGAAATGACTGCTTCACCAGATACGTTGTATAATTCATATATGGGTATTTATGTGTTAGGAATATTAAGTGATATTTAGTGTATCCAGATTGCTTCCAAACTATGTGATGGATTATAGGAAATCGATCTGCTGTAACAGTTACTTGCATGTGAAGGAATAAATCAGTAACACTTCGATGAGTAAGCAACACCGGTGCCATATATGTTTCCAGGTACAAGATCCATCTGAATCGTTCTTCTCTCGTTTGATAATAGACAATTCCAGAATGCCAAGTTTATTTAGTTCTTCTTGTTTGTCGTCTTCTGCAATAGAGTGATAGACTCTACTGGAAGCTGAACCATGCAGAGGTAGCAAGAAAGCAGAACGACAGTACGGTGGGGATGAATGGGGATCGTGGTATGTATCTATTGCACCCGTAATGAAGTATGTCTAGTACAATAATAAGATTTTGCTGTCAGAATCTACGGATTTTCCAATTTATTCGCGAATAATGAACAGTTGCTCTTTTCTTTTCTATAGAGCATTTATCTCCAAGAGTTCAAAATGCTGAAATGTGTTTTTTGCCTATGTATCATCATATAGCGATCCAGTCTGCTCTCAACAGAATGCAGCTAGCTTTAAGCAAATTCAAATTTACTGGATGTGAAGACAATATCATCAACTGCCTGTTAAAGCAGAGTGAGGGAATATTCTAAATGGATGGGACAAAACACAGAAATTTTGGAACCACCTTTGAATTACAGTATTCCAGTGGCTACAAAACCACCCTCGAATAGTGAATCTGTGTCCATTACCTATCCATTTTCCATTTGATTTATGGGTGTCGGGTGTCTATTGCTGTTGCCAATAGGGTAAATCAATGCTCTCAAGAACAGGAGAGTGGAGATGGTTTCTTTGGACAGGGATTCCAGCTTCTTTCAACATTTTGCACAAGAATTGTTCATTTTTTTCTGTTTTGTAAGCCAATACTAAAGAAGGGTAAATATAATCATTTATTTTCAGTTACATTTTTGCTTTTCTGCGAATTTTCTCCCATTTTTCATTTTTCGTATTCCATTTTTTTTTGACAAAAATAACAATATGTGCAGTAATTATGTTACCTGAAATAGACAATATTTTGATCGCATTCGATTTTTTAGCGAGGAAATAAAATAGACAGGCAATAATATTTTCACATATTGTATATGGGGTATATTGTTACTCTTTTTTTGTTTCTCGTGCAAGGCCACCCCCCATACAGCAAGAATACCGGAAGGCGATGCTTCCCTAAAAGGAAATAAGTTCCGGCCGTGAATATCCATCCCATTCCTAGATAGATGATATCTATGCAGCTACGTATGTATGTATGGGGCATGCATATAATGAATGATGCTTAGAAGCTATTAACAAAAAGTGTGATGATTTGGCCCAGATGAATCGATAATTCCACTCATATCATCCATAAGGTAACCAGGAGGTGATGCCAAAGATAAAGAGAGTCCGCACTGGCTGCTGGACTTGCAAGGAGAGGTAAGTGACGAGCGAAGGACTAACATGGACCATTGCGAGAATGACTAACATGTTTTTGACTGTAGGCGACGGAAATGCGATGAAGAGAAACCATACTGTAAGCAACAGAGGTATAGAATTTTGAATAGTCTTGGACGCCACTAACTTTTGATTTCCTTAGGCAATAATTGCATCAGCTCAGGAAGGAAGTGCCAGGGCTACGGCATAAAGCTTTCATTTGATGTGGACGATAGCCGAAACACCACGGAGTCAAGCACGAACTCGAAAGGAGAGGTGAAATATGGATTCAGAGGTCGGCCAAGGCTAAAGGAGAGTCTAGCAGCGAGAGAAAGCGTTTTGCAAATAGCATCGTCACAGCCAATTCTACCTCCCAATAAGTCTCACAACGTCCCTAAGAATGCCTCCTCTAAAGTGGCTTCTAGCACAGTAGAAGGATACTCAGAAAATGGAGGTGATCAATCGACCTTGTTGAATGCTTTGCAGCCGTCAGTCTCATTGGACGTTGGAAAGCCCGTGGATAATGGAGCAGATCCATTTCTGTTACAAACTGCTCTCTACGATGGACTAGACTATCTGCTGAGTCAGGAAAATGCCCAGGTTATCAATGATATTGTTGGTAGCCTCGATAGCAAGAAAATCATCACCTCCAGTGGATTTTCTCCGGGACTAGAATTTCTAAGAAACGATACCGACCAAAAGGTGGATGCCAATGAAGGATCACAGCTCAATGAGGAGATTGTCCACTTTATTGACAACACCGACTTATATCCTTCATCATCTGCGCTCACCTCTACATCCTATGCGGACGAGAGTATGATGCTGAAGCATTTCTTCAACAAACTGTTGCCGTTGTTGGACTCCCACCCTAACTCGCCGTGGCCGGAATTGGCTCTCAAGTACTGCGACACGGAGATTGCGAGGAGTTGTTTCATCTCTCTTTCATGCATGCACTTGTATGAGAGTCGGGGCGGTAATGACTTTTACAAGAAGGGAATGTTACATATAAATAACACGATGCAGTATCTAATGAAGTATGTAAGCCAAAACTCGAATACTGCTACAGTGGGGGACAGATCTGAACAAATTGAGGAGGGTGGGATCAGCGTTGAGACCATTGTGATCAACCTGAAACGCGACAATGAGCAAAAGAAGCAGTCGAGTTTTTTTGTGATCCTGCTGCTGATCTATGTGCATCTTCTCTTTGGTGTGCTGGAGAGTGGACGATCAGCCCTGTCGAGGATATTCCTGAAGTTGTTTGCCAGTATCACAGAGGATAAGACGTTCAACATGGTCCTGAAGCGTATTGACCAGTCGCAAACACTCATTTGCGTGTTATCGTGGTTTGACACGATCACTGCTATAGTTTCTCCAGACTGTCGGCTACCCTATTGCAACCCACACTGGTATGGCACCAAACATGACTACATATCGACCGCAAAGATGAATGGATGCCCGGGAGAAATATTCCGTTGCATTGCAGACGTGTGCACTCTGAGACGAACTTTGAAGTATGACAAAATGGAACCAGGGAGGTTACAGGGAGAGTTTGACCGCCTTAAATTCAACATCGTCAACTATCGTGATTACGTCCCCTTTGAGGTGAACGACCAGCTTTCTGGGTTCAACTATGCATATGATATGAGACTAAGAGGTGCACAGTGCTGGTCACTGGCAACGCTCACCAAACTTCTAGACGTATGTAGACCAACCGATTTTGGTCAGCTGATCCAGCAGAACATCAGCGAGTTTATATTTGTCTACGATACTATGACACCCACTTCTCCTATTGTGACTCAGATGGTGTGGCCTGTCTTTATCCTTGGGTGCCACTGCACACGGGACGAAGACCGACTGAAATTTCGCTCATATATGGACACCTTATACAGCACAGTGCAGATGGGCACGGTAGCCACGATGAAGAAGATTGTGGAAGAGATTTGGTTGACAGGTAAAACGTCCGAGGAGATCTTACAGGGCAGGGAGTGGTTGGAGGCGGGAATAGATTACCTTCCACTGTAGAAGTAAGCCAGCTTGATAAATAGATATTTATAATTACATACATTTCAGTGTGATAGAAAAAGATATCATATACGAAGTCATTGCATTACTCAGAATACCAAATACCAGAAACTCTACTAATCAACTAGAACAGCTCCATCCCCTTACAGCTTCTGCATAGCAGCAACATCGGTCGACTGAACGTGGTCCTCATCCTCCTCAATAAGGCCCTGAAGCTCATCCAAAGAGACCTTCTCATCCTCAATGACCAAGTTGATCTGGAGCTTCTTGATACCGAAACCAACTGGGATCCACTGGTGAGCACCCCAGACGAGACCCTCCATCTCAACACCCTTGACACCAGCAAGGAGCTCCTCGAGGTCGGTCTCGTCATCCCATGGCTTGACGTCAAGGGTGACGATAGACTTGGCAGCTGGCTTTGGACCCTTGGCAGCCTTCTTGGCAGCGTACTCAGCGAGTCTCTGCTGCTTGAGCTTCTCAGCCTCCTCGTCAACCTCCTCGTCGTCGGAACCGAAAAGATCGACATCATCGTCGTCCTCCTCTTCAGCGGCAGCGGCAGCTGGAGCAGCTGGGGCCTTGGCAGCTGGGAGAGACTCAAACTCCTGGGTGAAAGAAGCAATGTGGTTGAACCATCTAGCGAACTCTGGGAACTGCTGCTGGACAGCCTTGTAGACGGTCACATCAGCCTGGGAAGGAGCAGTACTGCAATGTAATTGTTAGTAAAAAAATGCAAGAATGGAAAAGACCTAACCAGGAAGGCGCTCCCCTTCTTTTTGTTCCACTCTCCTCTTGCTGTAGGGATCAGTAGTTTGGTGTTGATACTCATGCAATGGGTCTTGAGGCCATCTCATAAACACGGACCAAAGAAAATGTTCATCATGATAAGCAAAAGCAAAAGCAAAAGCGCATTGATTGGGAAGAGTGGAACAAAGAGTAACAGGGAATCCACAGCTATGGCAAAAGCCAAAAAAAGCGAATGGCACTTTAACAGTACTATGGACTTCACGCCTTCTAAACCAACTTGGACGTATTTGTTATACATACCCCTCGATGTAGGACTTGTCAGCCAAAGAGGCGTTCAAAGAAGACAAAGTCTCGATCTTGGAGAAGTCTGTGAAAGACATTGTGTTATTTATATTATGGAATTGGTAATTTGGAGGTGGTAACGACAACTTCCAAAAGAATCCGCCGATCGTAAAAAAAGATCAAAGGAGCAAATATATCACAACCCACCCAAACCGCTCGGCGACATCTCTCTGCACAGGTGGCTCCTCGCCTACACGTTGGTGAAAATTTTTAGAGTGGACACAGGGCTTCTAACGTGTCCGATCTATGCATCGCACCTTGAGGGCTTCAAAGTCCATGCGAGCAGACAGGAAGGCAAGAGCAGCACTTCTTTATGGTGTAGGGCAAGCAGACGATGAGGAGGGAAGATATTTTGTAGAGTAGACCTGGAGGGCGAACGATGAAGATGGAGATGATGATAGGCATGGAGACCATGACAAACATGTACACCATAACTTAAACATAGGGGGCATACAGTAGACATGGAGGGCATATAGTTAAATCGAGGTACATGGGGTTGGTTATACGAAGTACAGGCAGTGATTATTCCTCTATGCAAACCAAACCAAGAGGTGGTATTTTCTGGCTAGACGGATAGATCCCTTTGGCTCTGAATTCTCTCTTGGCCTTTCACTCTCATTATATCCTCTTAATCCTCTTCCCGTAACCTGCCAGCCTTTTCCTAGTCCACTGCTAGTGTTTGCTAAGTCTCTCTCTCTTGAACTCTGTACAATTGAGTTTTCCACGCCATCCAGCAACAAATGGAACGGACACGCTCTAACGGTACACGTTATAGAGAGACACCTAGAAGATATGACCTCGATAGAAGAGACTGATAATAAATTGAGGAGCAATCCAGCGGAGAGTGTCAATTGAAAATTTCATAATACATCTCACATTTACAATGGCACCCTTGGAAAGGCCTCTGTTTCCACAAGCGCTCACATCTACTTTCCAGTCGCGACTGAGAAACGAGAATACCTCTCTCTTCATACCTGCGGTGCCTTCCAGGACGGCCAAGAGGAATGCAACAACGGTAAACTATGCGGAGTTTGATGAGTATTTTGTTGATGACGAGGAGGGCGACCAAAGTTATGACGATGATGATGACGACAGGCCCCGCAGGAGGTCACAGCCACTGTCGGTAAGGAGCACTTCGCAAGGGGGTGCTGCCATAGACCTTTCCAACTTCCAGGGCAAGCCGGCTGTCAAGACGAACGTGTTGAACTTCAGCGAAGCAGAGGTGAGGTATAATGCCTCTCTCCCTGAGCTCCTGGTGCCGATCAGGATCAACCTTGAACACAGTGGAAATCGCATCAACGACGGCTTCATGTGGAACCTGAACGAGAGCCTCATCACACCAGAGATGTTCGCTGCTAATTTCTGCACAGACCTGGAGCTTCCAAACCATTACATTCAGCAGGTTGCTCAGTCGCTGAGGTCACAGATTGAGGAGTACCAGTCGTTTGCTGCTCTTCAGCTCCCAAAGGAGGGTGATGGTTTGCACGTGATATTCCACCTGTCAGTGAATCTCGACAAGAAACTATACGAGGACAAGGTGGAGTGGGATTTGCTGGACAATTCCATCACTCCAGAAGAGTTTGCCACCTCGGTGGTGGCAGATCTGGGTCTCGCCCTCGAATTCAAGCCCGCTATCGCACAAGCCCTCCACGAGGAGATCCTCAAATCCAAGAAGGAGTTCCTGGAGAACCCACAGCTATCATTATACCAGCTCCAAGATATTGCAAAGCAGAACCAAGTGTATAGGAGCGCCCCAACGGAACTGATATACGAGAACCAGGGACTGAGGTATGACGCCAAGGATCTAGGAAGGGACTGGACTCCAACGGTGGAGACGCTCTCGCAATGGGAGATCGAGAAGAGGGAGATCGAAAGAGAGAGAAACATCAGAAGACTCAAGCGTGAGAGTATGAGGGTGGGAGAGGAGGTGGTGGTCACCTCAAAGAGACGCTCCTACAGGAGAAGATACGATGAGTTGGAGGGAACGATGAAGCCGGTGTAATACGCAAGCGCAACACCTTGTGTATTATAGTGGCTTGGGCATTAGAGTCCTCAATAGATGTAATGTATATTATTATTTTTCAATTTCTATACCCAGTGCAACTATTTGTGGTGCAGTACAAATACATTACAATACAACCATAAGTTACAACGCGTAGTGCACCCACCGAATAATGGCGCGTGCGTCTGTCTATTTTGGGATAAATGTATATACCAAAAAAAGATAGAGAGAGAGAGAATACACATAGTAGAAATACTACAACATATACAGCAGGACCACTCATACATCATCTGTTCTCCATGTGTCATGAGCTCTACAGAGGTGCCTGAAATCAGAGATCCATTTGAGCTGGTGACAGACTACCTGTTTACTAGGTCATCGTTTGATCTGAGCATCAGCAAGGAGCGATTCAGCTCCATCCTGCAAAGGACACCCGCCAAACAGCATCCGGAGCTGGCAAAGAAGATATATGAGGCTCTGCTCACACAAAAACGGGACTCTCTAAGGGCTACCGCACGTTCGCTGGAATCAGAAGCTTCCCAAAGGGATTGGGATGCGGAGGTTGCGGCAGAGCATGCGGTATCGTTCAACACTCTGGAGAGCCTGGTATCCCAGATGGAGGCCCTCAGTGGGTCTCTGCAGCAGGAAATTGACTTGCTCGAAAAGAGGTCTGAACAGGAGCTATCGGAGATTGAGACAGTTGTGGATTCCTTAAATGACCTGAGATACGGAAACATAAACTTCCTCTCCTCGGTGGACGAGGTGTGCAGGTCACTGCAAGAGTTTGAGGAGCAGTTGCTCTCCTCTGTCGGCAAGCTGGATGAAATGGATGAAGACATTTAGAAACAAAACCATTCACATCGTTTAACCATATTACACTAATACTTATGCGTGGACCGAGAAATCAAGCTCGCCAACGTCAAAGATGGGCTCCCCACACCACTTCCACGCTGCGAATTTCCAATTCAGCGGCAGAGAGGTGTGCACACAGTACCCGCTTCCGCTCTTGCTGTTTATGGCACCCGTTAGCGGAGAATCCTGGATGTATGTGAGTTTCCCCACCCTCGAATGCACCAATGCCATTCCGCACATTGTGCAAGGCTCATGGGTGGTGTATACATGCTGCCCAAGACAAAGATAGCTCTTGTGGTCGTCTTCACCGGAGTTGGACTCTCGTATCCTCCTCTCTTTCTCCTTTGCAGCCACTTGCCTGATACAAGCCATCACGCTGTGGTTCAGCGGATCCTGGGACCTGTCATCGACTGTGACCACCTCCACTTCATCGGTCACAGGGTTCACCATCATGGTGACAATGGGATGCTGGATTGTTAGTATATACCCTTCAAGAGAACAGCCTGTTTCTTCTCTGCTTACCTTTCCACTATTAGATTTCGCCTTTTCGCACAGTAGCTTTAGATATGCCTTTTCCTTCTCGATGTCTAGCCTCACCTCGTTCATCTCCTGGATGAAAGGGTTCCCCCTCCAGATTATGGGCCAGTATGCGTTCGACCACTCCACAGAGAGCTCTTTATCACCTGGAGTTGTAGATGGAACCTTTTGCACGTAGATATCCATGGCTAGCGGCGCACCATCTTGCGTCAGTATGCCTTCTATCACCTGCTTGCTCTCTTCACACTTGAGGCTGCATACCAAGGTCAACAACCTCGTCTCTTCAGCAGTTGCCTCTCCACCAGCTCCTTGTACCTGTTTTTTCACCTTGACAAACCTCTTGAGGTGATGTAGATCTATGGGGTCCTCGGGCAAGTTGCGCAGGCACTTTATCGCGGTAGCAGACTGCCTGGGGTCAATCTCGGCTACCCACACTTCGCACAGCCTGAGAACCCTGCCTGTGTCGCTTGGTCGTATCAGCTCAAAACAACCGTCTATTATACCCTTTTCATAGTCTATTTTATGCACCGATTTTATTTTGGGCGGCATCTCTAAAAACACCAAACCTGCCTTCTGCTCTATGGCTCTTCCTCCACTATTTTTTTCTCAACCTCTTGACTGTATGTCTTCACTTTTTTTTTATCTTAGGGCCAATTTTTCAAGCTCATCGAACTTACCTGCACCGCGTATTTCGTGCATCGCGTCTGCACAGTGCATGCAATATGTAAATGGATAAGGTATTAAAGAGATCAGCTGCATTGAATATTGGCCCCCAGAAGCTTCAGATAAAGGATGTCATAACTCAATGTTGACTCTGGGTGCTTTTATTACGAGCAGGGGCATAGAGGTGCCCTGCTTGGAGGATTTGCAAGTGGAGGTTGGCCATACTGCAAGGGAGCTGTATGTGCTGCTGGAGGACCTCAGAGTAGTACCCAACGAAGAGATTGATAGGGGATTCAAAAGAATATCACCTCCGCAGCAGGTGCTTCGAGATGACATTCCATATAACGAGACCATTGACCATGTAGTGGTGATTCTCAAGTCACGAGGCGATCGTGATGGTGTGTTGCAGATGGGTTACCAGGCTGGCAGGCGCAATGTGTCTTCAGCATTGTTCTGTGAAGGTATCAATTTCAACGTGTCACTCCTCAAATCGTCCGTTTTCAAGTTACTCAGACAGATCGTTGGGCACTACGCATTCATGGATCTGCTGCTGAATAACTGTGGTCTTTTGAAAATAGGAAGAAACAACTCGTTCAAACAGATCTTTGGTGCCATACCCAAGAGGAAGTACGCACCACCAAGGGAGACTGATTACATTGCCAAAGACAGAATGATGTACAGAGTTCCATTTATGTTCAACAAGCTTGAACCAGTTCCAGGCTCGACGGAAGCCCTTCTAACGAAGATGTTTCCTGAGCACTTCTCAAATCCAGAAAGGGTGAACATGCCCAAGAAGTTCAGGTACGTCAAGAAGCTCTGCGCAGTCCTGATCAAAAGACACTCCAGGTGTGCCTACAGCTATATAATCGACCAGTTTTGTCCGCCTAACTCCTTCAAGGGATCTTTCATCGAAATGGCAAGCAACAGAAAAAAAGTGATACAGTTCGTGCTTTGTGTGTCTAACATGGTGGTACCTCTGGAGTTTACAGGCACGAAGCGCAACAGGTCTATCCTCATGGGGAAAATATCACAGTTCTTGCTGGGGAAGAAGAGCGAGAGGCTAAGCATCAACTCACTGATGAAGGACATCCGGTTGACAGAGATCCCTTGGCTGGGAGAAAGTCGCAAATTCAACAAGCAGGACTTTGAGAAGCGACAGAGGCTTTTGAGAGATTTCTTGAAATGGCTGTTCAATCATTTCATCTGCAAACTGGTAGGAAGCTTCTTCTACGTGACTGAGGCATCACAGTCGCAGGATCTCCTCTATTACAGGCATAGCACCTGGAAGAAGATATGCAAGCCCTTCATGGATCGATATTTCTCCAGATTTCTCTCACCCTCTGAGTGCTCCAACCATAGGGACTTTGAAGGATCGAAGCACTTTCATGCCAGGTTGAGATTCGTTCCCAAGAAAAATGACTTTCGGGCTATCTGTACTCCTTATAAAGGTTTTGGCGAGGAGATATTTGCCCATAAGCACCGCATAACACACGAGATCGAGCCCACAAAGAATGTGCTGGTTTCCCTGAGGTCTCAATCAACCACTAGATGTGTGGCTGATATTTTTGAATGCATTGCGGAGTATAGGAACCAGCTACTTAGCAATTCCAAATCTGGGAGACTACCCAAGATATTTGCCATCAAGTTCGACATCCGCTCTTGCTATGATACCATCCCACAGGAAAAGGTAATGGAGCGAGCCATCCAGCTCTTGCAAAATGAGGTATTTGTTAGCCGGCAGCGTTCACTGCGGCCGGTGCTTAGCAAGTCATCGATACCATCGAGAACCATGCTTGGAGTCTCGTCTTTGGACCACTTTCTAAGAAACAGAGATAATATGGACATACACAGGTCCAACAAGATCACTGTGGATAGGTCTTCATGCGAGGTTCTTTTCGCAGACGAGATTCTTGACATCATAAAAGGCCAACTGAAACTGGCTTCCCTCACCACCCGCTCGGCATGTTATGGCCGCAAGGATGGTATCTTTCAGGGGTTCCCACTTTCGCCGGTCCTGTGTGATATTGTCTATGACCAGCTTGTGAGAGATCACTTCTCGTTTGTGGATGGCCACAACGGGCTGATAGTGAGAGTTGCGGATGATTTTCTGTTTCTCACATGTGACGAGGCCCTGGGGTTGAAGGCCCATGCTGTGATCAGAAGAGGGTTCCCCGAGTACAATGCTTCCATTAACCACGACAAAACGTTCCAAAACTTCTCTGTACATGGTAGACAAATACAGCATCATGGTGGGAGCCGCTCTTCACTGGTGTTCTGTGGTCTCGCGATTGACCTGTGCGATCTCACAGTGACGAAGGAGGTAGAATCGTTTCGCATGGGGATGGTGCAGACCCCATCTTTCGATAATTTGTACAGACGACTGCTGTCTCTTCTCAAGAGCCGGCTACCATATCAAATATTGAAACTCTCTCTTCACGAGTTCCGTCTAGTTGTACAGAATGTGTGCTTCGCGATTGTGAGTGTGGTCCGTATGTTCCTTGTCTCCTTCAAGAACGTATCACAGAGTGATAACTTTCGCCTCAAACACTTCGAGGAGCACTTCCTTTGTCTTATTCCCCAGCTGGTTTGGACATGTTTTTACGAGGCCAATGCATCTTATACTATCCCTGGGCCTGTGATGGAGCAGTACAACCATGAAATGACCTATAAAGTTGGGCTATCACTCGCGTCTGAACTGTGGGGGTTTCACTTCCAGGGAAAAAAAATCCCAATGATACACAGTTAGAGTTTTTTTTTGATGACTAACAACCAATGAATAATGACTTACGTGAATAATGACTAATGTAATGACTATATGAAAAGTCTATATGACGTATAAAAGTGCCCATCATCCGACAAACTGACCCCTGAGGTTCTGTTCATCCTTCAGCTTACGCAGCCTTTCAGTCTCTTCTATACCACCTGACTTCTTCAACATGTTGCCCTCGACAAACGTGCCGAGCTCTTCCTGGAACTGATCGACGTGGCTCTGTTTCTTCTTCTCCCTCAACCTTTCGGCTCTCTCTATTGCCTCCACACGCAAATCGTGGTTTGGCTGTAGGGCCACCACCTCTGAAAGAACTGCATTCTTCATGTTGTTCAAACTCTCCCCGGGTTCAGGAATGGGGAGTGCAAGCTGAGCCTTGTTGGGGTTCTTGGAAAACTGGTCAGCACATTTCTCCACGAGGCTGAACGTTTCGAATGCCTTCTCAATGTCTTCCTTGAGATCATCCACCAGTTCCTCCTGCATCTTGAAGAACTTCTGCTCCTCACATACAATGTTTAGCTCGTTCTCCCATATCTGTTTCCAGTTCTTCTTCTCGTTGGAAATGAAGAGCGCAATATTGGTGAGATCCTCCTGTGCTCCATGCAGCTCTTTGGATACTGCCACCAACTGCCTCTTTGAAGGGCGTATCCTCCTCTGGGCCACGTCTTTTCTCAGCTCTTCAATATCATCCTGTAAATCATCTGTTCTCTGCAGCAAGGTCTCCGAGTCCGCATTCAGCTTGGTCTGACACCTGTCCATGTATGCCCTATTCATCGAGTTGTCTGAAGTGGTGAGCGTTGAGTTCTTGAACTTCTGCAGCTCCTGCATCATCTCCGATATTATCTGTGAAGCGCTGCTGCTGTTGGAAGTGGCAATCTGCTTCGCAATGGTCAGCTCGTGCCTTATATCTGCCAGTTCCTTCAAGTCTGATGCAGACAGCAGATTTGTGGTCGAATGGGACGGTGTTACGCTGGAGAGAGGCGGCATTGTTGGGGTATCATCGATATTCCTGGAAACAACAATACTTTCCACAGCAGAAAGGAGGCTCACCTTCAACGACCCGATCATCTCCTTCAAGGAGTCTATTTGGGTTTGAACCGAAGAGGCATCTGAATCAAAGGACAATGTGCCAGCGCTTGCCACTTCCCTTGGGGTTGTTGCAACTGCGGGCGACGGCGTTGGCTCGTGCAATGATAGCACACAGCCCTCAACAACTTCACTCATGAACTTATCTTCGAGCTCATAAAACACCCCAGACTTCTTATCTTCAATATATATGTCCGGAAAGGCATCCCTGCCAGGGGAATAGGCAAATGTCTCCACAAAGAGCAATCTCAACATGGCGGGAGAAACGGGCAGTTTAGCCTTGGCCCTCTTGATACGGTCACCCAATTTCAAAAACACAGTCTTCTCTTCTTCTTCTACAGTATCAGCCTGAAGCGGGTCCTGCTGGTGCTGCTCCTGTTGTTGCTGTTGCTGCTGGCGCTGGTGCTGCTGCTTGGTATCCATGATGTTGGCATCCGGAGTATTGTTAGCCATGGGTGGCAATTGTGGAGGTGATTGCAAAGTGATATCTCTGTTGGAATCTTTGGCATCTTTGTTCAACGGGGACTTTGGGGTTGAGGGGAAACTAGGGTCACCGTCTGCGAAATTGGTCAGCTTGGCATATTGATATGCAGAGAACCTCTTAGAGGCACGTCTCCTGAGAGAACCCTCGTTTTGGAGCCTGGTGAAAGCCTCACTGGTCTGGGGGTCATGCGAAATGCCACTGTTCTCTTCCAGAAGGGCATCGGAGGAGGTTCTAGTGGAGCCCGTGGAGTCTTTCTTCTTAGGGGAGGGAGATGGGGTCACAATGGCATTTGCGCTCGCACTGTCTGGTGGCGGTTGGCCCTTGCTACTGCTACTGCTACTGCTGTTTCGTGTTGGATTGGTGTCAGCAGGGCCAGAGACCGACCTCTGTTGAGGGATTTTGTTGTTGTTTATTTGTGGTTGTTGCTGTTGTTGTTGTTGAAGTTCCTTTACATCCTCCTGTTTCTTCTTGAGGCTCTGTAGGAGGTTGAGTATGATCTCTCTGATATTGGGCAGAAACTTGTCGAGGCTCTCTTGGGAAGGCTGATCACTCAGTGCTTCTTCAAGCACAACCCTGAGAGATTGCGGCACATCGCCAAGATCGCTCACATCGACGCCTGCGTTGGAGAAGGCCCTACACATCACCTTGAACTCGTTGCCGAGCTGGACGTAGGAATCCGACACGTCTGTTTCTGAGGCGTTGAGCTTGGCCCATTGAGTCAGGCTCTCCAAGAGGTGTTTTGTGGCCAGCAGAAGCCGAGTGACGCTCGACTCGATGGTGCTCATCTGAGATGTTAGCATGTAAGCGGATGGGAAGAGGTGAGTGTAGAGCGTTGTACTGTAGGACAGTACGGTGGGATGGATGGTATGGCATCGCAATGCGAAACCCTGAAACCCCAATTTAGTCGCATATGGGTACTTTTCACCAGCAAAAAGCAAACCATGCACTCCTCAAAATACTTACATGCGTCCTCTTGGAAGGGGAGCCCCTTGATGCCGACATTGCTTTGGCTTCTTTAGGTTTTCTAGCTTCTCTAGCTTTTCTAGCCTATGCCAGTCTCTCCTAGCCTCTCCTAGCCTCTCCTAGCCTCTCCTAGCACTCGAGATATGCAATACCGCTCAAACAAGTCCAGACTCGCTCTGAACACCGATCAATTACACAACGGTCTATCCATTGGTCTGACTCACAACCCTCCCTGACACTCCTACCCCATCTTATCTGTTTACCACATTCCCTCCTCCTGGACGCTCCAAGAGATCAACCCCATACGGGCGATGAGCTACGCACGCGTGTACTGCCCATAACGCTAGGGCCCTCCACAGTGGTGCCTGGCAGGCGGACCGTACAGTGGGAGCCTAACGGTTGGGGTTGGGGTCTGATTGAGGGCAGAGCAGGCACTACAGTGGCAGTTCGTAGGCCCTTGAGCTGTGGCCTCTAGTATGGGCATGGGCTCTGATATGTGTTCCACTGTGTGTTCCGTTATGCTCCACCATGGCCCACTATGGCCCACTATGGCCCACTATGCTCCACCATGGCCCACTATGCACTCCAGTATTCGCCCTATGAAGCCCTACTATGGAGCCGTTTACACTTGCCTTTTGTGCAGAGGCCTTTTATGCAGTACGCGTGCAGACGCGGTGTGTTTACCGTGGGGAAGAGATGCGTAGAGATGAAAAGTAAATAGGGAAGGAAAAGAATTCAGTTGAGCTCCAGTCGAGTTCCAGTCGAGTTCCAGTCGAGTGCAAGTTCCAATGTCCAATGATAGAGTTTGAGATTTCCGACTCGGACGGTGAGCCTGAAGTGCTCACTCTGCCTGATGTACAGGTAAGTACAATGTGTGGGATAAGTTGATTCTACATACCACTAATGCTGAATAGGAAACTGGAAATGACAGGCCTCGTGCCTCAATACCCTCCATACCACCTGTTGTCTACTCTTTCAGAAGCCTCCGTCGGAGAACTTTCAGACAGCGACATGTTTTCACCGTAGACTTGGCCGCATACCTCGGATTGGCCGACGAACACGAGATTGAGCACCTCTACTCTCTGGGCCATTCAGAGGAGGACATCCTCAGGAGGCTCAACAGGGTGTATGAGTACAAAAAGGCACACTACGATAACAACCCCACTGGTGCAAGGCGCCACAAGTTTGGGAAAAAAACCTTCCATCTCTACGTCGAAGATTTCAAAAACTACCAGGGAAAGCACGGCAGTGGCAAAAGCTACTACGAGTCCATTGAGGCTGGAAGTGATAGGGACCAGCTGCACATTCCTATTCCCCATGTCTCGCTGTCAGAGATCGACAACGTGACGATTCCAGAGTCCACTTTGCCAGACACCACTTTACCAGAAACAACTTTACCAGAAACGTGTTTGCCTGAACCACATAACGACCCACCTTTGCATCCAGATCGCCAGCCACACCATGATGGCATTGGCTCCACTGAAGTTGACCCCCTGGTGATTGTTGGTCTCTCAAAGAACCCTGTACATAAGAAACATAGCATAAGATACCCAACTAATGATGCCGTTGAGCACACCACAGATCCACACGATCAGCAATTGTCCCAGGATATATTCATAGCGCCGCAGTTATCCACCACCACATCTCCCATTTCATCACAAGAATTGCAACACTCCCTGGATAGCCCCGCTAGCCCCTTTCCACGCGAGCACACCCCTGAAACGGAGGCTTTCTTTGGCCCCAGACTGCGGAAGAAAAGGTTCTCTCAGACTTATGTGTATACTGCTGATCTGGCGCAACATCTGGGGATCATGAACACTCGTCAGCTGGACTATCTTGGCAATCAGGGTAAAACAGAGGATGAAATACACAGGCTTTTGAATCACCTGTACATTCAGAAGCGTAGATCCCTGAAGAGCAAGGGCCAACCGGTGGGGAATTTCAGGAACCCGAGCTTTTATGATTGTCTGAAGATAAAATCAGCACCCTCGGCCAGGACTGCAGGTGACTCTCAGGCTGCTGATGAGGCTATGGATGCCGAACTGGAAAAGTTCATCGAAAGAGAGGATACAGACTATGAGATGAGCGACGAGAACGAGGCGTATGCCTCTCAAAGCGACTCTCAGGTTTCTCAAATGCAGTCGCAGAGCTTGGGATATTCCTCCCCAATACATATTGGCTCTCAAGAGAGCAACCAGGACGACAACTTGGAAAACATCCCTGAACCTCTATCTTCACAGCAATGGGTCATCGGCCAAAAGATGTACAAGTCCCACAAGAGCACGCTGAGAGGAGTCTTGCCCTTCTCCTTCACTAAGACTTCTGCGTATCAGTCGTCTGTAAAGAGGCCACCACCCGCAAAGAAACCTCTGGCGGTGGTTGAGGGGAGGCCTGGTTTGGCACAGAAGAAGAGGGGCCACGCAAGATCTTCAACTAAGGACGACCTGTATTCCACGTTCATCAACGATGGAGATGATGACGACGAGGATGACGACGAGCTGGGACGAGTGTCTGCCTCCTACTACCCTGACATGCATGAAAATATGGAGTCCGTTGAAATGATGAACCAGCGCCTGGAGCTGGCCTATGGCGATGCATATTCTGATACCTCCTCGATTGCTTCAGGAGACTCGGAGATTTCTGATCATAAGGAGGTGGATCCGTTCGAGGTGTATCTTTCAGACTCAGACTCTGTCCAGCTGGTTGACCCGGCTATGGTGTCGTCTGATGAGGAACCGGACTCGGAGCAATTGTCATTCGCCACATCACGCCAGAATATCAGCAAGGCTCAGAATATCAGCAAGGCTCTGTATAGACAGGCAGGCTTGGATATGTTTGGCATTGCGGAAGAAGATATTTCCATTGGCATAGATAGGATGCTGACTGATTCTTCTGGGGTTTCCAAACTTCAACCAGGGCCCAAGAGGATCCGGCACCACCAAGGCAGGAGCCACAACAGCCGTCAGGTGAGCGAGAGACGGTTCACTGGCTCTCGAGCATCCAGAAAAGGGGAAATGCGCAGAAGAAGGGTGCACGCCGGTGCTATTTTCAAGACATACAAGAGAATAGGCGCTTCACATAGTGGTGAAAGAGCCGCTAATGTAACAGCCCAAGGAGATTCTGCTCGACCAGGCTACCAATTAGGATCGACCGGTGAAACTGCTACCCACCATGTTGACAACAACAACTTGCCGTCGAGAAAGAAGAGGGCCTTCTTTGATACCAGGTATGAGGACAACACCTTTATATATCCCCGCAACCCCAGGATGTATTCTGCGCAGTTGGAAGTGGATAGCGCGTTGTACCATCGCGCCCGTACTGATGTGGACAACCATTCAGATGAGCCTCAGCCAAAATTCACGATTGAAGAAAGAGACCACCACCTGATCTCACACCAGCGGCGGAAAATTGCTGACCCGAGTAAGGTTGCTGTGGATTCAGCCCTAACAATCACAGGAGAAGTCAAAGCACCCAAACAGCCACATTTGCGGTTTCTCCCCTTCTACGGATCACCGTCAGGGCAACTGGCTGAGTCGCAGAATGAGGAGCCAGCAACTCAAGGCGTGTTCGTGGTATCATTTGCAGACTACTCGTGCTCTCTCGAGGAGGAAGATGTAGCCCAGGCTTCGGACTGCTTCAACAAGATGCTGGCTTTCCTGGAGCTCCATCACCAGGAGAAGTACATACGGCAAATCATATTTGCTCTGGGACAATTCGGAGACTGGCTATGCCGCTTCCCGTCTGCATCAGCCAAATCAGGTGTTGTGGTGTCGTTACTGATGAAGTTTGTGCGCGGTGTTCTGTCACTTTGCAGGAACTCCAATGACAACGACAGACCCCGTTTGCTCCCTGTGGTTGCATACGCACTGATGCTAGTGCGCATTATGAAGCGTAAGGTGGCAGGGGGGATTGACGACAAACGCATGCTCCAGGGCCTTGATTCTTCAATTGATCTGGCCATGGAATCCTTCCTCGAGATATGCTCGGGAGTCGGAGTGAGCAGCTTGGAATTGCTCGGCCGCTCCTCGCACACACTGCATGCTCTCTATAGCGACTGCTTCCACCTGTATGCCAGCATAGCGGCATTCGAGACAAAGAGGTTCACAGATGCCATGATGGTGAAGTTTCCTCTTCCGACAGCTGCCTCACACGAGCAAAGAGTCGCAGCCTTTGCAGCCTCTACGTCTCTGTTAAAGTTATTCTGCAGGAAATGCGACATCTTTCCTGCCCAGTGGGATTACATCGTTCCTGCATTGGAGAGCTTGAAACAGACAAGGCTCTCTTCTCTCTCCCATATCGACGGCATCAGGTGTGCGATCAAATGCGTGTATGAGTTTTTGAGCCGCTATAACTGGGAGTTTGAGGAGAGAGTCCTCGTTAAGATCTACTCCCTCGCAAGCACGCTGCACTTTGGGATAGTTTCCACATCATCAGACGCCTTGGTTTTTGGTTTGCCGATGCCTGTTATCCTTGACTCCGACTCCCTGCTAACCATGTACATAAAGCTGCTCCACCTGTATTCGCAGAGGGTGGACACCAAAGGTTCCAGAAGGCTCGTTGAGAAGATCACCCCGGTAGGTGACTTGAACAGCAGCGACTACCAGTCCTTGCAAAACAGGGCCAATGTGCTTCTTTCGATGGCCATCGTGTTCAAACGAGACTTCTCTGCCAATTTCCGTCCTCTTCTCACTGCTGTTGTCGAGTCAACTTCCCTGAAAAATGCCTTGCTTGGAGTTAACATGCTGAATGCCGTGGTTGAGGTATTCTCCAGCAACGTTGGTGCGGTGCCTTATCCTTTGATCAAGACGTTTCTTCCCAAGTTGGTTGATACATTCCTGCCTGGGGCTGTGTCATCGTCGTCGTCGTCGTCATCATCATTACAGCAGATCATGCCGAGGAACAACGAGCTCAAGAAGTTTGAGGCTGCGGTGTTGAAACTCCTGGAGTCCATTATTGGCTGCGTCCGTAACAGAGAGGCAGATCAAGCCGTTGAAGTTTTGGGGACCTGTATAGCTTTACTCCACCCTCAGCTGCCACCTTCAGTGGTGATGCTCTCAGTATCGGTGATTGAGCAGGTGTTGAAGCAAGCCACAACGGCCATGGTGACAATGAACTTTGAAATGGTCAAGTTCCTAAGAGATGCACTCCTTCCAGCGGCAAGGAAGATTGTGATGCTGATGTTGGCCAAGTTGGATTCTCGATCAGCAGAAGTTAGTGGGAAAAGGTTATTGAAGTCGGGCCTCAAATTATGGGTCTACGTGTCTTCTCTGCTGAAAAAGGACTGGCATTCCCTTCTCTACTTTGAGTGGCCATACTTTGGCAATGAGCAGTCCAGGAAGAGCAACGAGGTGTTCCTATATGGGTGTTTATTGGAGTATGGTGGACCAGCTGCCTTAGCCAGCGACGAGCAAACCTTCATGCGTGTCCTCCTAAGTAGCTTGGTCCAAACAGCCGATAGGGACGCCTATTGGTACTTACTCCTTTTCCACCGGATCAGCCCCACAAACCCGCTTTTCCAGTCATCTCCCCCGATTGCCAGCATCTCCGAGTCCCAATTCGAGATGGTCCGTGTACAGTTGCTGCTGAGCTTTGTGGCTGCCCTGGTCAATGGCAAGGTGAAGACCAACAGCCTCAGCAGCGCATTGCTGCCGCCTCTCGTGGCCTCTCTCAGAGAGCAGTATGAGCTCGAGAAGAAGCGGATGGTGAACTTTCTCTGGTACCGACGGTTCGCCACAACAATCGTCAAGTACCTATCGTACAGCTCCACTTCCTGGCGGAGTTTGAACAACGACTTCAACTATCTCAAACGCGAGTTGCAGATCATATCGACTACCACTCACGACGAGGATGGCGATGGGTTTGACGTCAAATACTCCTCGCTACAGCACTCGGTATTGGATCTGGTGCCTTACCTGACGCAGACCCTCATATCTTCGTGCTTTGACAGTGACACACAGTCATTTTATGGGAAACTAAAGAACCAGATCATTGCTGGGATGTATCAGACACACGAGCAGCCCGTGCTGGCCCTCGAGAGCTCTGCGCTGTACCCGCTCTGCTACACAATCATGGTACACTACGCATCTGTTTTCTCCGTCCAGGACGCATGGCCACTGTTGCAGTTTTGGTTGAGGTTGCTCGAGGATATAGTGGTGACGAAGGGAACCCTGGCCAAGGCCGACTTTTGGTGTCTCACTTCCATATCGTGCACCCTTATGGCAATCAAGTACATGGCAGGCACCTCTGAGGACGTGGTCACCAGGGAGAGCAACGACGGTAACGCAATGGAAGGGTATAAGTGGAGGTGTGCGCGCAGCGGTATGAAGCTTCTCACCATTACGTATCGTCTATTTTCAGGATACGACGATCAGAACCAGTTTCTTGCATTGTTGTGGCCATATCTGCAGCCAACCTTACGGGATATAAGAGTCCCACGCACATCCATCGACGTTGACTACCAGCTTTTTGGTAAGATACAGGAGCTGATCAAGAGCAACGCAAACTCGTTGAACTTTGCGCCTCTCAAGGATCTGGCAGCAAAAATGCACTCCCAGGAGAGCTTTAACGAATTATTTTTTGGCGACTTGGATGTGGACGACCGCACCATTGAGCTTTAACCTGCATTTAGAGTGTACGCACTCATATAAACAAACCTGTAACGATATATAGCATTAATGTAACATTTTTTATTAACTGTAGTAAGAAAATATCATTTCCCGGTTGATTCATATAATATAGTATACAAAGGCTTTCGCCAAGTTCAAGCACCCTGCTGCCTCTCCCTCTGTGCCTTGATGAGCCCGTTTTCCGTCTCCAGCTTATCCACCTGTCTCTTGGCCTCCAACAGCAGGTTTATCCTCTGCAACAACAAGTCAAACTGCTCGCACACACGTGCCGTTGGAATGGTTGGCTTTGCCGTGAGAGACAGCTCGTTCAACACCCCACCAATACGCGCCTGCAGAGCGGGCTTGAAAGAGTTGATCTTGGCCGAGCGCATAGCAACACCAGGTGTGATCTTTCCCGGATGGTACTGAAGGCCATAGATCTCTTGCTCCTCCGCACTGAGCTTGTTGAGCTGGGTCTCTGTGTTTGAAGGGTGGTGAGCATTGGCACCTCTCTTTTGCGCAGCACTGCCTGCAGTTGTCTTTTCTGGGGCAGCATCTGCACCAGCGCCAGCAGAAGCCCCAGCCCCAGCACCAGAAGAAGCAGTCACAGAAGCAGCTGAAGGCTTACCGTTATCACCCTTTTCGGCTTTGCCTTGCTTTTCTAGTTTCTCTGCCTTTACAGGGGTGTGGTCATTCTTATCCTGTGCCCTCGCCGTCTGTTCGCGAGAACTCTGTGGGGACGAATGGGCGGGGCCGGGAGTCTCCTTCCTCTTCTTCTTGTCTGTGAGCATGAGGGCATTATAGAGCTGGGTGAGACCCTGAGACGTGAGATACTGCGAAATGGAGCCGGTAGGCTGCGGCGAGTCCAGCAGTTGCAGCAACGCAGCCCTCTCTGTGAGGATCCGCTTGGCAGCCAGTTCAAACTTCCTTGCCTCAATGACAAGCGACTCTTCCTCTGCAATCTCCGTTGGTGTTCTATGCAACAGCCTCTCGAGGTATTGTTTCCTGTCCACCTCTCTAGATTTGTCAAACGCCTTGAGCCCTTCCAAGAGTGCCTTGGTCTTGTCGTCTTTGAAGTTGTCCTTGTACTTGTGGGAGATGAGCTTCTCGCTGATTGTGTAGAACCTCTCTTTGAGGTCTTCCATGGATCTGGGCTGTGTGTCGTGCTTTGCGTTTGCATCTGAGTCTGAAGATTCCACCGTTGGGTCTGCAGCTTCCACCGTCTGCTCTTCAGGCTCTTCCTTCTCCTCAGTGGTCTCTTTCTCTGCTTCCTGAGGCCTCTCCGATGCCTTTTCGCTATACTCATAACTGTCGTGAATAACTGGCCATATCAAATCGTAGGAACTGCACAGGTCAAATAGATACGCCGTCTCTTCATAACTCCACGCATCCTTGTTCTTCTGCTCTGGGGCCAATAGACTATCGTACTCCTCCTTGGTCAGCTCGGGTATGCTGAGCTTCTGGTTAAACTTCTCAAATGCATACGGCTGGTCCTTGGATATCTCCGCAGCTCCCTTCCTCCAGTGGTGGAGCTCGAGCCCGTCGGTCCTGCTCCCGTTTTGAAACGACTGCCACTCCCACGGGGACGGCTTGCTGATGGCATTGAGCCTCTCTTTGAACTTGAGACTCTTTTCCACGAAAACGGGCGGCGTGTTCTGGCCAATAAGGTTGAACAGCTCTCGCGACATGTCTAAATGGGTTAGTACTGAATGATTTACACCATCACAATCCATCACGGTTGTCTCACCATTGAAACACACACGGATCACTTACGCTTATGCCTCTTCTTGGGGCCAGGCTTGCCTGGTGCGGCCCTCTTCTTGGGCTGAATGGGCGCCTTTTCCTGAATGTTTAGCACGTCTAAAATATCCGATGCCATGGTCGGTATATATGTGTGTGTGATATTTGATTGTAGCTGATATATTAGATACTCTCGTCCAAGGACATTTATCTACTTTACTTTATTGGGTCTCTTTCCTGGCTTTGGGTACACAGTGGAGGTGAAGGGTGAGTTTTGAGTAGCGCACTTCAAGAGCTGGGAGTGTACCATATAGAGAATATCAGCTGTTATACAACTTATAATTAATATTCCCAAGTGATTTCCAAATTGTTAAGTGAAGGGTTGCCAAACTTTGGCCAAAAGTAAGCTGATGAAAGTTTAATAAGAGAGCCTAGTTGTTGCGAAATACTCACCTCTCATATAGTCCCTGAAACTGTGACGACAGATAACTGCATAATGAGATGTCACCACACAGCTACTTAGAGTCGAGTCTCAGGAAAAAAAAACGAAACAACATACAGCAGCAACAACTATCTATCAACATCAAAAAACAAACAAACAAACAAACTTAAAGTAGCCTTCTTCATTCTTCCTTCTTTCTTCTTCCTTCTTCCGATTCTCTCAATATACAACACTTAAGCCGTTGTTGGCACCGCACGACCTTATTCCCTGCTCCTTAGCCGTACAGTAACTACAATGAGCTTTTTAGGATACGAGGGAGAGCAAAGAGAGAGGGAATTGGGTATTCGACAAGGTGATTCAAAGGGAAAAGCGGCCTGAAGGATAGAGTGATTTGAAGAGATCAAGGGGATTCATAAGATTGACACCAGCGTGTTAGAGGGCATATCATGAATGCGAATTGAGGGAGATGTTGTCTTCTAATAGTGGAATCAGGAAGACCAAGATCCGGCCCCCAAAGAAGGTGAGTCAGCAAGTGAGGTGAAGCAGAGAATGAGACCAGCATATACTAACAAACACCAGATCATCTCGAATGAGATTGACTTTGAAAAGTCGTGGGGAATCCTGGCCGGGGCCATAGACAAGATCGAACATAAGAATGCATCCCACCTGTCGTTTGAGGAGCTCTACAGAACCGCATACAACCTCGTGTTACGAAAGCACGGCAAACAGCTATATGAGAACGTCAAGGCAACGGTGAGGGACTACCTTCTCACGGATGTCAGAACGAGGCTCGTGCAATCGCTGCCATCAACAGGCGGCCAGAGGACAGGCACGAGTGGCCCACAGTTCTTGCAGGAGCTGAGCAAGGAGTGGGAGAGCCATTTGCTGGCCATGCGCATGATCAGCGACGTTCTCATGTATCTGGACAGGGTGTACACCAAGGAGTTCCACCTGCCACTGATCTATGACGCGGGGCTCAACCTCTTCAGAGACTACGTGATCAAGTACAACGACAACGAGATTGGCTCGCAGGTGATCTCCACGCTCATCAGCGAGATCAACAGAAATCGCCATGGGGAGGTGGTTGACAAGTTCCTCATCAAGGCCATAGTGTACATGCTGGAGTCCCTGTCGGAGGATGTTGCGGTGGTGCCCACGGATGCCACGGGGTCGTACGGAGAGAACTATTTCATGCGCTACTTTGAGCCCGCTCTGTCGGAGTCCTCCAGGGAATACTTCGAGGCGGCAGCAGCGGAACTGCTCTCACAGCAGAGCGGCACGGTATACCTAACGGCTGTGTCACAGATGGTGAAGGATGAAGAGTCCCGCATGCTGCTCTACCTGACGGATGCCACATACCCAAAGAGCATAGAGCTCATGGACACCGTGATGATTGCAGCAAACATCGAGCAGGTGATGATGCTTGAGAACGACGGGCTGCGGGTATGGATAGCAAACGGTAACTACACCATTCTGTCGCTGCTGTTCCAGCTGATATCACGTGTTGACATAGAGCACATCCAGCTGCGGCTGCTGCTCAAAGAGATAATTCTGGCCAACGGAGAGGAGCTAAACACAAGGACCAAAGAGGCAGTGGCTCCTAAGCCGGTAGTGGATACCAAGACTGGAAGTGCGGGTCCGCAGAAAAAGAGCGGTGCACGTGAGAACCTCACGCAATTTGCCATCCGTTGGATACAGAACATCCTGGAGCTCAAGAACATGTACAATGCGATCCTCAAGGGCCCATTTGAAGGAAACCCAGGGATTGCCAAGACCATAGAAACGTCGTTTGCAGACTTCCTCAACATCAACAACAAGATCCCCGAGTACCTCTCGTTGTTTATCGACGAGAACGTTAAGAGGGCATTGAAAGACAAGTCGCAGGAGGAGTGCGAGCGTACTCTTGACGAGTGCATCTCCATCTTTCGTTTCATCAGAGACAAGGATCTATTTGAAAAATACTACAAGAACCACCTTGCCAAGCGGCTTCTCCAGCAAAAGTCTGTGTCGAACGACCTGGAGCGTAGCATGATCACCAGGATAAGAGAGGAGCTGGGCTCGTCGTTCACATCCAAACTGGAGGGGATGTTCCGCGACATCAAGCTTTCGAAGGAGGTCACCAGGGACTTCCACGAAATCCTTGCACAGGACGAGCAGCAGGTGAGGAGTCTCAACGGTGGCAAGCGCGTGGAGATGGAGGTGAATGTGCTCACCACCACCTTCTGGCCGATGAGCATCAATAAGTCGATCGAGGTGAACCACCCTGCACCGCTTTTGCACTTGAAGCAACGCTTTGAGACATTCTACGCTGCCCGCCATACGGGCAGGCTGCTGGCATGGGCGCCCAACTTTGGGTCTGTGGACCTGAGGGTTGCATTCCCCAAGAAGACTTATGAGGTGAACATGCCCACATACTGTGCGATCATCGTGCTGTCGCTGTTCACGGAGGACTGGGGTGCGGAGTACACGTTTGAGCAGATCCTGAGCATAACGCAGATTCCCAAGGGGGACCTGGTGCGGCATCTGCAGTCGATTGCGGTTGCTCCCAGGTCGAGGCTGTTGATCAAGAAGCCGATGTCGAAGGATATCAGTCCATCAGACTTGTTTTGCATGAACGACAAGTTCCACTCGCCGTCCACCAAGGTGAAGATATTGACGGTTTCGTCCGTCAACAAGGTTGAGGACGATGCGGAGAGATCGGAGACTATGGAATCTGTGGAGAAATCGCGCAAGCACGAGACAGACGCGGCCATCGTGAGGATCATGAAGGCCAGAAAGGTGCTATCGCACAATGAGCTGATGGCAGACACCATCAAGCAACTGAGCAGCAGGTTCAAGCCGCCTCCATCGTTGATCAAGCAGCGGATCGAGGCCTTGATTGACAGGGAATATCTACAGCGGAGTGCGGAGGAAACCAACGTATACCACTACCTTGCGTAGGCATTTATTTAGATGGTCATCTATAGTAGAATACTAATATGTTGCATGAGAAAGTTTTTGCAATTTTCGCTTCTCGTTGTTTTAAGGAGTTCATCAGACTTCAGCAATGTCTAGCAATGTCTAGCAATGATTAGCAACGATGAGCATATTGTCAGCGATTCTCCAGCAAATCATTATCTGTTCTTTCCAAAGTACACGTTCTTTACACAGAACCAATTCTTCAGCATATTTTTGCCAATTGTTAACCAAAACTTTATTGACATCTTCCTCCCTCTCCCCAAACTCCCTCTCCCCAAACTCCTTCTCTCCAACTCCCCCAGCCCTGACTCCCGGCCGCTTCCCCACAGTATGCGGCAGAGAACCCAACGTGTCTCTGCAGCCCATGAGCCCAGTCTCTCTTACCGGGAGAGCCACAGAGGGCCACCTACACCTTCCTGAGATTCCCGTTCAGACAGACCGCCGCGTTCCGCACCCCGTTCAGGCAGAGACACACACCTCCCGCACACGACCAATGACTAACATTACCACACTGATTGGCCAGGCACACGCCGGTGACGGCAGTGCTCCGGCACCGGCCCTGCCACCGGGGCATCGCCCCGAGTGACTAACTGTGGGATTTGGCAGCGTCGAGCATGGGGGAAGGGGAGGCCTTGGTGGGTTTGGCTGCTATAAGATGGTGCGATCCCCACAATGGTTTGGGATTGTGTCCTCTGGGATGATCTTCATTGATATTAGGTATTGATAGCCAGTTTAAATACTGATATTGGAATTGGCTGAGTTTCACTGGTGATTCTCTATTGTGTTTGTTTTCTTTCTACTCATTTTGCCAGATTGCCTTTGCCCTTTAAGATGCCAGCATCTGCAGAATCGGCCCCAAGAACCTTGTACGACAAGGTGTTTGAGGACCACGTTGTCCACAAGGACGAGTCTGGTTCCTACCTCCTCTACATAGACCGTCACCTCGTGCATGAGGTGACATCGCCCCAGGCCTTTGAAGGTCTGAGAACCGCAGGCAGAAAGGTGAGGAGAACTGACTGCACTTTGGCAACCGTTGACCACAACATCCCAACCATCTCCCGCAAATCTCTCCGCTCCATAGATACCTTCATCAAGGAGGACGACTCCAGGCTCCAGGTGAAGACCCTCGAGGCAAACGTGAAAGACTTTGACGTGACCTACTTTGGCATGACTGACTCCCGTCAAGGTATCGTGCACGTTGTTGGTCCAGAACAGGGTTTCACCCTCCCTGGAACAACCGTCGTGTGTGGTGACTCCCATACTTCTACCCATGGTGCCTTTGGTGCTCTTGCTTTCGGTATCGGTACCTCCGAGGTTGAGCACGTTCTGGCCACCCAGACCATCATCCAAGCAAAGTCCAAGAACATGCGCATCACCATCGATGGTGAGCTCTCCGAAGGTATCACCTCCAAGGATTTGATCCTCCACGTCATTGGTGTCATCGGCACTGCAGGTGGAACTGGGTGTGTCATTGAGTTTGCTGGTAAGGCCATCGAGGACCTCACGATGGAGGCCAGGATGTCCATCTGCAACATGGCCATCGAGGCCGGTGCACGTGCAGGTATGATCAAGCCAGATCAGCACACCTTTGACTACATCAAGGGCAGGCCCTTGACTCCCTCTGGTGCAGAGTGGGAGAAGGCCCTCGCATACTGGAATACCCTGTACAGCGATGAAGGTGCCAAGTTCGACTTTGACATCACCATCAAGGCCTCAGACATTGTCCCAACGATCACTTGGGGTACCTCTCCACAGGATGCTCTCCCCATTACTGCCAAGGTTCCAGACCCAGAAAAGGTGTCTGACCCAGTCAGGAGAGCCGGTATGGAACACTCTCTCAAGTACATGGGCTTGACCCCCAACACTCCATTGCAGGAGATCCAGATCGACAAGGTGTTCATCGGCTCCTGCACAAACTCGAGAATCGAGGACCTGAGGGCCGCCGCAAAGGTCGTCAGAGGCCACAAGAAGGCCGACAACATCAAACTGGCCCTTGTCGTTCCCGGCTCTGGTCTGATCAAGGCTCAGGCAGAAAAGGAGGGCCTCGACAAGATCTTCACCGCTGCTGGTTTCGAGTGGAGAGAGGCTGGTTGCTCCATGTGTCTCGGTATGAACCCAGATATCCTCGCCCCACAGGAGAGATGTGCCTCCACCTCCAACAGAAACTTTGAGGGCCGTCAAGGTGCCTTCTCTAGAACCCACCTCATGTCCCCTGCCATGGCTGCTGCTGCTGGTATTGCTGGCCACTTCACTGACATCCGCTCATACGAGTACGTGGATGCCGTCGACAGCCCCAAGATCTCTCTTGAGGCCAACGAGGTTGAGGACGCCGCCCTCCAGAACGCGGTGTACGACCACGACAAGGAGCCCCTCCAGCCGGGCGAAACTGCAGAGGAGAAGCATGATGACGAGGTGAAGGATATACCACCATCAGACCACACTGTCACAGAGACCCCATCGGAGGATGCCATGGGCATTGAGAAGTTCCTTGTGGTGAGCGGCCTTTCTGCTCCTCTCGACAAGGCCAACGTGGACACCGACGCCATCATTCCAAAGCAGTTCTTGAAGACCATCAAGCGTACCGGTCTCGGTGCCGGTCTCTTCTACGACTGGAGGCACACCAAGAAAGAAGACGGAACCGTTGTGGAAACCGATTTTGTCCTCAACAGAGAGCCATACACCAACTCCAAGATCCTCGTTGTCCCCGGTGACAACTTTGGATGTGGTTCTTCCAGAGAGCATGCACCTTGGGCTCTTAAGGACTTTGGCATCAGGTCGGTGATCTCGCCTTCCTTTGGTGATATCTTCTACAACAACTCCTTCAAGAATGGCCTCTTGCCAATCAGGGTGCCTGCCGAGGTGATCAGAGAGAAGTTATTCCCAGTGGCTCTTGCTGGCAAGGACCTCACCATCGACCTGCCCCAACAGCAGATCCGTGGACCAGATGGCGAGGTGCTCGTTGAGCACTTTGACATTGAGGAGTTCAGAAAGCACTGTCTTGTGAACGGTCTCGATGACATTGGAATCACACTCCAGAAGGAGTCCTTCATCGCAAAGTATGAGGAGGAGAGAAAACTCAAGTTCTCCTTCCTTGAGGGTGGCTCCAAGCTCGTTGTGCCAGCAAGGGGAGTCAAGAGATCTCGTTTTGGCGACAAGATCCAGGAGTGGTAGAAAAATATGGTTTTTGTTTTTGACTAGAGTATGTTCATTAATGTATTGTAATGTGGATTAGAGTAGATTGAGTGCGTTAATTTAAATTCTAGACTCAGAGTACTGTGGAGTGGTCGATAACCTGTTGTATGGTGGTCATGTGATCCTGGTGTATTACATATTCTCAACCAACCTTTATTAACTTGTCCCTCTCATGCCTGAATGATGAGATCTGTGTGATCTGAGGTGTTTTCAATTGCGAACCCATTCTCGTTCGCAAGGTGAAGCAGACAGATGAAGCAGAAACTCGTCGACAGCTCAGATTTCTCTTCTGTCGAGTACTGTGCAGCCACGGTATCCACCACGTCGCTGAACCTGAGGGTGGTGTCCTGCTTCATAGACACCTTCTCCTCCTCTGCAGCAGCAACGCTCCTGTTGGCCGCATCGGGCCTATTCTCCTTTCCTTCATCCTGATCGTCATCCTCTTCCAAAGAGGCCGCAGGCCGCTTCTTGAGCTGCCACGTCTCCAGCGACTTCCACAGGTTATCTTTGAGTAGTTTGACATCCACCCTCTTGGCAACACGGGCAAAGTTGATGTTGGAAACTTTGAATTGAGATGTGCCGAGCAGTTTGCCCTGGGATCCCCATCCCGCTTCTGTTGCTCTTGATCCCGGCATGTTGGGGTCATTTAGGCCGTTGTTGTTATTGTCATCATCATCGTTGTAACCGTCGTCATAATCACCTCCATCTTCGTTGTACATGTCCCCTGGATGCACAAAGTTGTCATCAAACGACTGCTGGATCTCGTGCAGGTCCTGTCGTATCAGGTCGTCCATCCTGCCATGCTTGAGAGGCATTCCCTTCATCATCATCATCTCTCTCTCCTTCTGTTTATCTTCAAACTGCTTGGCGTAGAAGTTTTCATCCACCGGCTGGTACTCATCCTCGTACGACCGCTGCTGCAGCACCCTCCTCTTGCGCTTGAATATTCCTGAGTTGAACTGCGACCTTGGCTTCAAGCTCAGATGGATAAGCCTCTTGGTGGTGAATTGCATGTCGTCGGGAAGCAAGTGGCTCGTTTCCGACATCCACCTTGACCTTGGTAGGAGGATGTTGATACCAGGCTCAAAGAGCCTGTTCTCTTGTGCGAGTTCCTCATCTTCATCTATACCCTCACTGGCAATAACAGACATGAAATCAATCCTGAAATCTCTCTTTTTCCTTGCTGCTCTTTCCACCTCCTGCTCAGTAGCAGAGGCCACAGGAAGCGCGAGGCCCCCTTCTACGCTAGCAGCTTCTTCACCATGGTGTGCTCTGTTCAGGTCGTTCAACCTCTTCAGCCTTGAGATCTTCCAGTGCTCAGGCCCTGCCCATGTCCTTCTGGAAATCTGATCAAAGAAATTCATCAGGTTCTCATCCTGCTCAAGACCCTCGTCCTCCACTGTCATGCTCATGAAATCCTCGTCAAACAGCCTCACCATCGTCAGGTTCGGACCGGAGTCGTCCCCTCCATCCAGGAATAGCGAGTACTGCGACCTATGTTTATTCGTGCTGTTCACCGCATTGTTGTTGTTGTCGTCATCGCCATCGTCAAACCCGCCTCCAAGATCAAAAGCACCCCCGTCATCATAGCTGCCGTGGGAGTGGTCACTTTCCGGGGCATCTGTCCCCCCTATGTGTTCCAACAGTGTGGCTGTATTGGCTCCCTCTTTGCATATCCTCTCGATCTCGTTCATCGAAGGACACACTTTGACCGTGTCTAACGATTGTGGCATGAAATGGTATAAGCTGTCTATGTCTATGTGTTTTGGGGCCACCACACCCTCCTCCTCCTCCTCCTCCTCCTCCTCAACGTCATGCATTGAAATGTCTTCTGGAGTATCCGCCTCATTAACCTCATTATCTATTAGGGAGTCCTCTTGCAGTACGGTCTCCTTGCTGGCATCCTGCGTACAAAACATGATTCTACCCTCCTTGTTTGTCTTGAGCAAGTTCAGCAGTAGTCCCTTAGCGCCACCCTTGTCAAACTCTGCCGAAGCCTGTTTGAACAAAGGGTCTGCAAATAGCTCCCTATCGGCCTCTTTCACTCTCAATGTATCAAACGACTTCACCAACGTGGACTCTGCAGACACCGCCTTGCGGCTCTTCTTGCTCCGTACGGCATCGGTGTCTGGGTCTCTTTCTCCATCCTCTTCATCACCAGAGTCCTGCTCTGCATCTCCTTCATGCTGTTCCTCCTCTTTAGCATGTTGTATGCTGTCTGCTGAGAGTCCGCTCAACAGTTTCCCCGTCTCAGTGGCTGCAGAGTCGATTCTGGAGGAGTAGATCTTGACACACCCGTCGAGGGTGGCCGATGCCTTTTGGAAGTTGATCCGGTCGCCATCTCTCAGCAGTGCCAAGTCGTGGAAGTAATCAATGAGTGCAAAGTTCCAGCTGTTGGCGGAGTTGATCTTGTTATCGGTGGCCATTCGGATCCATAGCTCAAAGTTTTCATTCCTCTGGGGTGCCCCCTCCTCCACAGTGTTGGTCGCCATGGTGAGCAGTGAGCAGACCTACAGGGTTAGAGAAAACAAAGGAATCGAATTATTAAATGAAAAACCAACCTGTAATGCTATACACTATAAATGGGTTCACTATGGCTTTTACGATGGCATTTCCGTGATTTCGTTAAATCCTGAGAAATGCTACAGCTGTACGCGCACTTCATTAGCTTGGAACTTCCAAAGGTAAACAAATGGTTATGAGTTGTTGCCGTGACAACGTGCTGTGCGGAGTGCATGTCTTGCATATTTATGCATGAATATGCAAGACGTGCATCCCAGCTCAGGTGTATAACTTCACATATATACAGGAATACATAGGAATATATATCCAGTCATTATATGTAGACAGATATATATATATATATATATATATATACAGGTATTGTCGCATATATAGGTGTTGCACTGTTTACTCTATCTCTGAATCAAGCGTTGAATAATATGCACATTTATGCTTTATAGGGTGCGTGGTCATCCATCCACTACACTGAAACACAGTGGAGAAACAAAAACACTAACACGATCAAAAACTTGCTGGAACAATATAATAAAGACAAAAAGAATACAAATAACAAACATTTAACACGATTGTAAAGCACTTTTACAACTAATAATCTCCTCTCTACTACTACTGCTCAACTCTTTCATCTTCATCTCACCGCACCAACCCCGATTCCCAACATCTCTTGAAGGGCCATCTCTTGAAAGGTTGTCTCTAAACGTTAAAAGCCAAAAGGATTGTCTGCGGTGGCCTGTGAGAGGTTGGCACGTCTTCCTGTGGGCTGCGATTGGAGGGGCTGTGCTCCAAAGCCGGTGGGAGCATTACCAAACCCAAGGCCAGTTGGCTGCGACTGCAGAGGCTGCTGCTGCTGTTGGAATCCACCTCCAAAGCCATTGCCACCAAATGAGGTCTGCTGTGGTTGTTGGAATCCATTCATTCCACCATTGAAACCATTGGCTGAGCCATTGAGACTCGTGTTCTGGAACATATTGGTGAGCCCGTTCATTGGGTTCTGCTGGAAGCTATTGAATACAGGCTGTGGCTGCTGTTGCTGGAACGTCTGGCCAAATTGTGGCTGCTGTTGCTGCTGGGGCATGCCAAAAGAGGTTTGGTTTGGTGCCATGCCAAACGACGTCTGCTGAGGCATCATCCCAGTAGGCTGCATTGGCTGGAAAGCAGGAGCCTGTTGGCCAAAGGTGGTTTGAGGGAACCCACCACCAAAGGCAGGAGCTGCACCGGTAGCCATGGGTGGAACAAAAGAGCCACCAAACGTCGTCTGTGGCAGCCCGGTGCCTCCCGTCTTCTGCAATGGCACAAGGCCACCTGTCATGGTAGCGGGGATGAACCCTCCAGTCTTCTGCAGGGGAACGCCAGTTGTCACCGGCAAGATTCCTGTGCCAAAGGTAGTCTGGGGCATTGCACCGATTGGGATAAACCCACCAGTCTTTTGAAGTGGGACAGCAGCTCCAAAAGTCGTTGGTGGAGGAAGAGAAGAGATTGCACCACCAGCAAGGCCGCCAGTCTTCTGGAGAGGAATGGCACCAAAACCTGTAGGCTGCAAGGGGATGAACCCACCGGTTCTCTGCAATGGCACAAACCCGGTAGCCTGAGCGCCAATTCCAGTGGCCATGGGCACCATGGTGATTGGCATGAACCCGGTGGGCTGCACTGGGATGGGGATGAACCCTCCGGTGGGCTGTGTCTTCTGTGGGGTCAACGCAGCATACTGGGTGTTGACATTGGCAAGCTCGCCAGTTTTGACGGGCTGCATTGGCTTGACTGGGACAGGCTGTTGAACCGATGGTGCAGTGGTGGCGACCTTAGAGACAGATGCAGACGACTCCATAGGCTTGATGTTCACCAGGTCCTGGATCGAGCCGGTCAGGTGCTGCGTAACAACAGAGGGAGGCCTGGACCCCTGTTCCATCTGCGAGCCTGTCTGTGCAGCGGGCTTGACGGCCCAGGCATCGTCCTCAAACTGCGCAGTGGTCTTGTTGTTAGGCTGCTGACTAAACTGGGGCTCAACAGCCCCGCCGGTCCTATTGTTCTTGAGGGCGCCATTGGCCTCGGAGAATAATCCGCCATTACCGTTGGCAGCAGGAGCAATGGCTTCGGCAGGCTTCTTACGGTCAAACTTGGCGTCCAAAAACTTGGTGATGCGTAATATGTCACCCTCACGAACACCCAGGGTTCTCAACAGAGAAGGAGTGATGTCCTCCAGAATGTTGTCATCCATCTGCTCCCTGTTGAAGTTGTTCGTGTAACGCTGGCAGTTGTTGATATCAATTCCACACCCGAGGAAGAACTCAAACCAATCGTAGTCAGGGTCCTTTGCGGGTCCCACAGCAGACGACGAGGATGCAGAAATGGGAACCGCTCCAACGTTCGACTGTGGTCTTGGTGCCTGTTTGGGAGCAGCTTCAGCTGCCGGTGCAGCAGCTACAGGCACTGGGGTGGTCTCCGCTGGCTTGGGTTTGTAGCCGTCGAGGGACATACCGGTGATGCGCTCCACATACTCGAGGTCCTCAGTCGAGAGCTTTGTGGCGGCGACGGCGATCTTAACACCGTTCACCTTGTGAAGATGGATCTTGCCATCTGAACACCCCAGGAACTCAGCCTCCACCTTGAAGGAACCAGAACGGTCAATCCAGGTCCTCACACGGTGTGGGTTGGGCTTGGACTTGTCCTCCTTGTCGCGCTTTGAGGAAGACCTCTTCTCTCTCTCTCTCTCATCCAGACGCCTGATACGCTCACGCTCCTCACGGTCGCGCATCTCGCGATCCCTGCGCTGCTGGCGCCTTCTCTCTCTGTCGTTCTCCTCCTCCTTCTCCTGCCTGAGCCTCTCTCTCTCTCTTTCACGCTCCTTTTCCTTTTCCTTCTTCTTTTTTGGGGACGAGAACGACGACTTACGCTTGCTGAAGAGCGACGAGAGCGCACCGCCAGAGCCGATCTGGATGTAGCTCGACGGCACAACACCTTGCTCGCCGGTGTCGGCGTTTTCCACCATCCACCAGTCCTTGGATTTCTTGTCGTTGATGATGTTGACGGTGTCGTTCTCGTATACGGTGAGCTCGTCAGGGCTTGCCGCCACAAAGTTGTACAACACCTTGCCTTGCTTCACAGCTGGAGCCGAAGGAGTTGCGGCCGCCTTGACCTCACGGAGACCATTCATCGAGGCGGCACCTCTCAGCTCTCCCAAGATGGAGGTGATGGCCTCGGCGGAGTCCTTGGTGCCGGCGTGGAGCTCCAGAGACGCCGTTGGGTGCTTGAAGTCAAGGAACACATGCTTCTTCTCGTTGCTGAAGCTCAGCAGGTCCTTGATGTTCCACTGCCTTGGAGATCCACCAGAGGAGATGTCTGGGGAAAGGTAGATGGAGGCATTGCCAATGCCTAAGGTGGCCTTTTTCTTCTTACGGCCCTCGATTTCTGCAACTGGCCACGTGAAGAAGTCTCCTTGGACGAAATCGTTCTCCGGGCGTGCCTGTGAGCTGCTGGGGCCCTCCTGAGAGTAGCCATTGTCATAGGAATAGTTCGACGACACGCCTCTTGTGGAATCTGCATTCGATGCCGAACGTCCTGGCCGGGTGGGCATGGGAGGAGGAGCCTCCTCTTCTGCCTCTTCTGGAACATTGGCACTGTGATAGCCCTGGTAGTCATCCTGGGGTGGCAGAGCAGGCACAGGCTTATCGACGGAAGCAGCACTGTCGATTCTCTGTGGGGGAGGAGGGAAACTGCTCGTTGGAGTTGCACCGTATGCAGCAGCAGGTTGGGCAGCAGGTGCGACGGCAGCAGTGGAGCCGCCGATCTCTATATAGTTAGATGGTACGAAGCCAAAGGAGGAGCCATTGGAAGAGCCAACGAGGATCCAGTCCGGGTCGGCGGTGTCGTACACGTTGAAGGATTCGCCCTCTGCAAAAGTGAGCTCCTCGTCTGTCTGCTTCTCGTAGTCGTAGAGGGCAACCGCACTGCTTACAATTGGAGCGGGCTCTATGTAGGTGCTGGGCACGAGGCCAACGGGTTCCTCAGCGTCGGCCCCCACGACCCGCTTCTTCACCTTCCACCAGTCATCCACGTCTGATTTTTCAAGAACATAGAGCAAGTCGCCCTCGGCAATGGCAAGCTCCTCGGCAGTTTGGGCCGCATAGTCAAAGAGGGACACATATACCCCCAAGAACACAGACCCCATGATCGATCAAGCCTAAACCCGCGAGTTCCAAACTGATGCTCTGGCTCAACTACTGCTGAAATATTGATCAACGATAACCGTTAACACCACAATCAAACTATGGGCAGCAAGCAGTGCAGATAATAACCAACAAAATAAAAACAAAAAAACAATTCAAAGTCTCCAACAACCTATATACAATTCCACTCCCAGATCCTAAAAGAATGCATCCCATATCAACCACGATCCCCGGATTCAATTCCACAACTCCCTACAGCCAATTGCTGGCCAAGGCACAGCTGTGCTGTCTGCCTCCCTGCCTGCCTTCTCCTTACTGTCTGCCTGCATTTCCGTACTGCCTACCGTGTGCTGTGCCTACTGCCTACTGCTTATTGCCCGCCTACTCCTGGCCTGCCTGGCCTGGTGGCCTCCCGTTCCAAGGGGTGAAGGAGCTCGTATCTATGCAGCCGCAAGCTCCCTGACTTTCCAAGATTTTGCTGAACTTTTCAGGACTTTGCTGAACTTTACGAATGGCGGCTTATACTTGGAGAGGATTTCTGGAGAGGATGTCTATTACGTGGGGGTGTGAATGCTGAACTTGACAATTTATTTATTTGGAAGGAAATGTTCTGAATTTTCTCGGCAAACCATTTATTCCATAACGATTGCCTACTGCCATGCAACGTATCAGTCTAAACGATCTGTCGTACCCTCTGTAGAGTCTCTATCTGCTTGCTGCTAGTCATCATAACTGTTTAGTGCTTCGCCCATTCTTCACTGCTCCGCCCATTCTTCACTGCTCACTGCTCATTCTTCACAACTCACTGATCACAGAAACCATTATTTGATCTCAACTACACCACCCCACACCCTTTGCTCTCAGGTGGTGCTTCAATCCCAAAGGAGATCAAGGCGTTCACCCCTGTTGCCCTACGGCCGTTTGCGGAGATCTGCCAACAAGGCCGCATATGAGTGTTGCACTATGAGGCGGTGGGTGGGGCAGCGATATAAAACATACAAGTTGACAATAACCTAGAGTGGAGTTGGAATTCTCTTATTGGGTCATATATAATAGATACATCTCGTTCGTACATTGGACAGATCCACACACAGGGCTGTCATGGGTTCAGGGTTCAGTCAGTTACCGGTCACCTCTTCTTATGGTCATGGACATAATCCCTGAGCCTCACGCCTGCCTTGTTGTTCATTCTCTTCTGTAGATCTTTCCTCAATCCCAAGAAGAACAAGAGCTCAAAAGCAACGAAAAAAGGTGCAAGCACCAGACTCTGAACCAGGCTATCCAACAGTGCTGGGGCTCTCTTCTCGTAGGCAAAGTGGCCATAGAACTGCGCAATCCATGAAAGCACAAACAGACCAATGGCGTATTGCACAATGCTCTGGGTATCGTACACCTCGTATAGCTCTCTGAACTCGTACGAGGCATAAATCAGAAGAGCAGTTACGGGGAAGCCATACGCGTCCAGTAGACAGTAGAACGTGCCGAACGAGATTGCCAGCAAGGAGCCCAGGTTGAGGAAGTTGCTGTAGGGCTTCTCTACCGCGGGGAAAAACTGGTCAAACTGCACCGCAGAGAGAAATGTAATTGTTGTCAGAAGTATCGTGGGCACAAACACAAGGTGAATGGCCACGTTCACCTTGTTGACTGTACACAGTTAGTACAACGTGGGGGTGTGTGTCTATGCACTCAAAGATACTCACAGTGGTATGCTCTATAAAAGCTGAGCTGTTCGTCCAAGTCCAAGAGTCCCATCCTGATATCAGTCTCTGTCGATACAATGGAAGGATACAATAATGGTGTACCAAAATATGTGCCCTCAGTCAGCCACCGTAAGTCAGCTACCGTAAGTCAATCAACGATCTACCACAAGTCAGCAATTATCAATAGACAAGTCAACACCGCCAAAAGTTAAAGACAATGATAAACCAAGAAAGAGATGCTGTAATTGAAAGCGAGTCACTTCAGATAGCACCCCAGACAGCACCCCAGACAGCACCCCAGATGGCACCCCACCCTTATATATGACATCCCCTCCTGCTATTGCTCTTCTCCGCTCCGAGGAAATTATCATGCGTTTCTGACATGCAGCACCGGTAACAATCGGCAGGAGGCTTACAATGTAGTGGGACCCGTCATATGCGCATGCTAAAATGAGCCAGGATAATGTGGGGTATCAGGGACGTGCAGCGGGGGTGTTGGAGGAGTACTGGAAGCAATTATATAACCGAGGCATGAAAGTGATCGATCAGCCGGCTGAGAGTTTTGTTTTGTTGGTGGTTTATTGTGCGTAGTTTATTGTGCGTAGTTTATTGTGCGTAGTTTATTGTGCGTAGTTTATTGTGCTTGGTTTATTGCTGGTGGTTGATTGGTGTTTAGCTTAGCTGGTGATTACTATTCGTGGTTTAGTGCTCAGCGTGGTGGTGGTTGGTTGTGTGATTAGAGGGTATGGGTACGAACATCTATATGTACACTTATATCGAATATCTTTATAATATTGTTTCCGGGTTAAATGTGAATAGTGTGTAGGAAATGTAGATCCAATATGGCCATTGCCTGCTCTGAGTACCCTCTTGACTGTGCCTGCATAATGGATGTGATCTGTCATGGTCCCCTAGTATGCCAATTTACGAATAACCCAAATATCGAAAACCAACACATTGGAAAGCCTATATAGACTAGCACACCATATACAAGATGGAACACATTGCAAGGTTCCTGATCCAATGGGAAAGTGTGCTCTTGCCGCCACCCATACACGGTAGACTCCATGAAGTATTCCTCATCTATAGAAAATATCTGGGAGAGGCCCAACCCGATATCACCATCACGCAATTCCTTTCGGATCTGAAAAAGATCAACGCAATCACAAACTCTCTGGAGATTAATGAGGCTTTGGATCCTCAACATCTCAACATCCAACGGCTGGCAAGCATTCAACTGATCTCCATCAATAAGCTAGCCCTGACTCTCTTGCTTCACCAATTAGAACCTACTCCCAAAGAAACTCAACCCATCATTGCAACCACTCACAGAGTAGCTCACCAAGACCAATTGACTACTCTCCTCTCTCTCATCAAAGGTGAAACCAATCAACAGCCTTACAGTACGGAAGAGTCATCAATTCTTTGTGCCACCACCAAGTCATTTCAGTTGAGAACCCTAAGATCGCTTCTTGGTAGGGATACCGCCAGATACACTCTCAGCAAGGAAAAAGCCAAACTCACAACCCCAGAGACCCCCTTCATCGAGATCTGCAATGACTCCAAGCATCTTGAAGCGCTGCAAATGCTTTGCCGTGTTGATCCAAGCGCAAAAGTGATTCAAGTAGATGACGAGCTGCTTAGCCAGTTCCTGCAAAGTGGAAACAGGGTTCACTCCGCCAAACCACCTTCAAGAGCAGCAAGAAATTCAGCCAAACCTCTGCCCACGAGCCACTCAGCTACCAATCCTTACCCAGCCGGCTTGGACCTGCAAAGCTTCATACACTGCATCGATGAATGTATCCATCACCTTCCTATCATCCAGAAACAGACAGATGTAAAGATCGGTGACTGCTCCTATCTCGATACCTGCCACAAGATCACCACCTGTAGATACATCCACTATGTTCAGGTTATACCTCGGTGTATTCCCCAGCACGATCCCGAGGAACACTATCGCACCAATGAAGCACTAAGAATTTCAGACTTCACGTGGGGTGAATGCCACAGCGATCAAATCAGAGAAGTGAGTGTGAGGTTTTCCATTTGCCAAAACGAAAAATGCGCTGAACATGTGTACTAACATTATTCTTTTTGTTAACCCCACCTCAATGGATCAACTGTGATGTGAAAGAATTAGATCTTGACATCTTGGGGAAATTCGCTGCCATCATAGCTGACCCAGCCTGGAACATAAACATGAACGTAAGTGCATGAATGTCTCATAAATTGATAGTGCATTAGTCTAACTGCCCTCCAGCTCCCATATGGATCATGTAACGACACTGATATCGGAGACCTTGAGATTCACAAACTGCAGGACGAAGGCATCCTGCTGCTGTGGGTCACGGGTAGATCCATTGATATCGGCAGAGAAAGCTTCAGAAAATGGGGATACCGTGTTGCCGACGAGGTGATATGGATAAAGACCAACCAGCTCGTCAGAACCATTTGCACCGGCCGGACAGGCCACTGGCTAAACCACTCCAAGGAGCATCTCCTGGTTGGGTAAGTATAAGGGATCCCCCAGGTGGCCAGAGTAAGGAAGAGATATGTTGATGGACTAACACGACTCTCTATGATTCCAGAATCAAGGGCAATCCCAAGTGGCTAAGGTGCGGGCTGGATCCAGACGTGCTTATCTCTTCCACAAGAGAAACCAGCAGGAAACCAGATGAGGTAAGAACAAACTATACCCTTTGCATGGTGGGTGGCCATTCATGGCAAGACCCTTGAACCGTCACCCCAATATGGTTAACAAAAGTGCATCATAGAGGCTGCGGTACCTGCATGAACCCGCAGATGCACCTATTGATGCACCTACTAACACGATCAAAGGTGTACGGGATGGTAGAAAGACTGGTTGGAGCGAAAAGCAGGAAGCTCGAAATATTCGGTAGAGACCATAATACGAGGCCTGGATGGCTAAGTGAGTATATACAGATAAAGGTTTGTGGGCAATACGTTGGTGACTAACATTTCCAGCCATCGGAAACCAGCTCAAGGGAACAAATATCTATGAGAGGGAGGTTGCCATCAAGTACGAGAGGTTTCTGAAAGGGAGGTCTTAGGGGCAATTCTGTTTTGTTTGTTTGCTAAGGATATGCTAAATATTTGGATAGTTTCCGGTGGACATCAATAGCTATATCGTTTGAAGCGAATGCATTATACACTGTGGTCTGATATAGACTGCTCACTCAAAGAGAAGCGGTCTCTCTCTTGAGCCAGTTCCACTCAGTGGACTTCTTCTGTATCCTCACGCTCACCTTCTCCCAAACCTCCTTGTGGTAGTTGTTGATCCACTGCTTCTCGTCCTCTGAGAGAAGCTTCACGTTGATGAGCTTCCTGCACAGAGGAACAAGCGTGATGGTGACAAACTCAAGGAACTTCTTGTTGTTGAACACCTTGTCGGACTCCTTCACGTACATGAGGTTTTCGATTCTGATGCCGTACTCACCAACCTCGTAGTAGCCGGGTTCATTGGAGAGCAGGTTACCAGCCTGCAGCTCAAACACACCGTGGCCGGGTCTCATACCAATACCAAAGGGGCCCTCGTGCACGTTGAGGTAGGCACCAACACCGTGGCCGGTACCGTGGGCATAGTCAAGACCGTGTCTCCACAGATACTGTCTGGCGATGGAGTCGATCATCAACCCTGTGGTTCCCTCTGGAAACTTGGTCTGTGCAAGAGCAATGTTGCCCTTGAGCACGAGGGTGTAGTTGTCAATCTCCTGCTGGGAGGGGGCACCAAAGTGGATCGTTCTGGTCACATCGGTGGTACCTTCGAGGAACTGCGAGCCGGAGTCACACAGGTAGATCTTGGAAGGGTCAATCACAGAGCAGGCATCCTTCTTTGGGGCATAATGGATGACAGCGGCATTGGCGCCAGTGGAACTGATGGTTTCAAACGAGAGTCCAACAAAGTTCTCCTCCAGCTTCCTGAACTCAGTGAGCTGGTCTGCAGCCTCCACCTCATCGATGAGATCTCCCTCATCAATGAGCTTCTTTTCGAGCCACGAGAAGTACTTGACAAGGGAAACGGCGTCCTTGAGGTGAGCCAGCTTGGCACCCTCAATTTCTGCTAGAGACTTGACAGACTTGAGCAGAGTCACGGGGGAGTCGACGAGGGTGTAGTTGCCATTTTTGACGCTGTTGACCATCTCCCATGAGGCATTCTTGGGCAGCAGCAAGTGCTTGTTGTCCTTGTGGAGTTTGTCACCAACGGTCTCGATGTCGTGCCAGATGTCGCTGTAGCCCTTGAGGGACACGTTGATGGAGCTGAGGTAGTTGCTGAGTTGTTCAGAGTTGGTGAGTCTCTCTCTGTTGTCTATGTAGAGCGTTACGTTGGTGCCATCGATGAGGAGGTAGCTGTAGAAGACTGGATTATACTCAACGTCAGAGCCTCTTAGGTTGAGGAACCATGCAATTTCGTCAAGCCCGTTCAAGGCAATGGCAGACGAGTTGTGGGCAGCAAGCTTGGCCTGGACGAGCTCGAGCTTCTCCGTGGCAGAGACACCGGTGAAGGCCACATCCAGTACCTTGATGTCGCTGAAGCCGCGGGCAGGCTTGGGCTCGAAATCGGCCCAGATGGCATCCAACAGGTTTTCCTTAACGGGCACGATGGCGATGTCTGCGCGGGGCTTGGTAGCAACTTTGGTGGCGATGAGCTTCTCGAAAGACTCGACTGCTGCATAGGTGATAAGCGTTGGGTCAATGCCAATGTTGACCTTGAGGCCAGTGTCGAGGGACTGCTGGATGGCCTGGTCGACGGTCCACTCCTGCCAGGTGGGCTCGCCTTTGACGCCCTGTCTGATGAGAGACCAGTTGAAGTCGAGCTCGCTCAGAGCCTGGGTGAAGTAGCGGCCATCAGTGGAGAGGACGCTCAAGCCTTCGGGGGTGTCGTTCATGCACTGCAGGTCTCTGGAGACGACAGCGACACCGGCAGAGCCAGAGAAGCCAGAGATGAAGGCACGTCTCTGGTCGGCAAGCGAGGTGTACTCTGACTGGTGGGCATCCTCAGAGGGCACGATGTACAGAGCGACATCATGCACCTTCATCTGGTGCCTGAGGGCCTCGAGTCTCTTGGAGGTGTTCATCTCTTTGACAACAGGGTTACAGGCAGAGTCAATGGTGTAGAGCGAAGAAGCACGGCGTGGTGAAGAACCTGGTGACGAAGTGCCACCAGTGCTTGTTCTCCTCAAACTCATCCGCTTATAATAACTCGAGCTCAAACGGCCCTGTCTCGACAACAATCCGGGCGAACAGGTACAGTTCGCGCATGGACGAGAAGGACGGCGATGTGCAGACATGCCGGGGCCGCCTGCGCTTGAGGCTCCACCGAGCGAAAAAACAGACGGTCTGGCCTGGACTGTATGGGACATGATCAACCTTCTGTGTAGTGTTCGGAATAGAATATTGGAAGGAACAGAATATATATATAGATAGATAGATGCAACAAGTGCTCACCGGTGTTTCACTCCTAGTGGTCACTTCCAGTGTTCACTCGTGTTCACTAAAAAAAGATGCTCCCCTATGAACGTGCAGAGGAACACTTTCTATAAAGACAGCCTTCTATGAAAAAACAAAGATAATAAGATTCCACACAAAACAACGTGCACACGGACCCTTATTTGTTTACAGTTCCAAAAAAAGGACAAAACCATGGTGCTCCTCCTCCATATATATATCTATATAACGTTTATAGCAACCGGCATTTACTATGGGTGGATGCTCCTCTGTAGCCCCCCTCCGGTTTGCGCCAGGTGCATGCAGGAAGTCATCTGATCGTATAGATAATCTCGGGGAGAGTTTTTTCACACGTAGTGCGACGGACCAAAGAAGAAACAGGCAGGATTTTGCTTGCGCATAGCGTGCATGAAGGTGTTGCGGGTAATTTCCTATTGCGTAGGACCGGAAATGACCAGCCGCTTTTGGGTGAGCACGCCCGGTAAGGCGTCTCCTAAGCGTACTGCTTACCAGTCGGGGGTCTCCTAAGCGTAATGCTTACCAGACGGGGGCCTACCTTTAGTTGGCTACCCTTGGTTAGCAGAGCGCCTGGCATAGCAGTGGATAATGCTAGGGTGCTGACACGCTTAGTAAAAACCGGATGGTGAGTGGGGTGGATCATGGGGTATTATCGATCGAAAATGATGACTATATGATTATCAGTACTGGAAAAACAGGCATTATCACACGATATCAGCATTATTAATAGTTGGGTATCAGTATGAGGACCCATCCTATCTGCATACTCGTTAACCCTCTGACCCTTCCTCTCTACCCGTCTGTTAGCCACAATCGCACGCAATTGTTATCTCTAGCCAAACTTTTGGAGAGTGCGGGGGGAACCTTTTCGATACAACGACTGGGCAGTTCTGGGTTGTACGTGGTGGCCTTGCTTATCACACCAAAGAGTAAGAGGGGAGTATGAGCTAGATTCTTTCGACCCCAAGCACACTAAGTTTCCCTATCCTACTGCGTTATGCTATTACACTCAGTATGCAGCCTAGGATACAGTCAGGCTCCTAGCAGGCTCCTAGTAGGCTCCTAGTGGGCTCCCAGCAAACTCCCGATCCACACAACCTCTTATTAAAGTTACCAGACCACCCTCTATCTGACTTCAAGACCAAATATTATCCAAATATTATCATAATATCATTGTTGTACAAAGTCTACCTTCTCTTAAACTCTCTCCACGTCTCCTCTATGCCTCTAACTCTCTCTTCCTGTGCCTTCTGCATGCCAGCCAGCCCTACGCATGGCATTCAGTCCGGGTAACTTGTGCAAAAAATGTCTGAAAAAAAATCTCTCTATATAAGCATGCGATGGCCTCCACGATTTGGAAACTTTTCTCTTCTTTTTCTTCGTCGACGTACTTCAGTAAGTAGCTGCCTATAAGCTTTTGAAAGCTTTTCCACAACCCATATGCAGCCGAATATGATTTACTAACACCCTTTGCAGTAGGATCATTTCTATAGGTCACGTCCCTCTTTGACTCTTCAAAAGAGCCACTGAATCCAACTTGGTTGATGAGGTAGATACCTTTGCGCCCTAGAGTGAGAATATTACTAGCTTGTCCACGATCCTTAGCGGTCTGGTCATCTGATAATTTTTTGCCTTTAACTGAGCTGTGGGTTTTCCCATTTGCTCGCAAAAGGAGCGATGATCTTGACTCGCCATGCGAACTCTTTCGGGAGGGGCATGATGAGTGGGTGCAAATGGCTGTCTGACAAGTTACTCTTACAACTGGTTTTGTATTTATATGTACAGTGCCAGTTGTGAAAGTGATTTGTAGTTGGTGTGACTATGATTTACTAGACAAACATGGTGTATAGTGTTTTTTTTTCTCATTGAATGTACATTTTTCACTCTACTCGCCTCCAGATTGTAAAAGCCAAAAGCACGCCTACGAATACGGATATAGATATCGTTAGTGTTATGATTCTATGTTATTTCTGCTATTTTCCTGCTACCCTATTGATTTACCTTACTGATCTAGTACCTTACTGTTCCAGCACTTCTAATGTCTTATGCTCTCCACCACGGCTGATGTTGGGGTCCTCATGCAATGCATGCATTGCTCCTCGGAACGGCAGGCATGAATCGTATATATCAACATTCACCTTGAAAAGCCTACCTACACACCTTCTTAAGCCTATCAACTAGTTACTGGCAATGTCCTTAGATCCAGGCGAATTAGCCCAGGTTGTTCTGGTGAGTAAACCAGCTACCAGTCCCACGCAAACAGGCCCAGTAAGCGCATACTAACCATATCTTGTGTATAGCTAGTAGAGTCTCTCTACTCCCTCAGAGATACCACACAGGTGTCACAGATACAACGACAGCTTCAGGAGATTCAAAAATCACCCAAGGGATGGTTGCTTGCTGAAGGTCTGTTGCAGCAGCCGTCATTGAACTGTAAATTCTTTGGTGCTCTCACCTACACCGTCAACCTCAACCTACACCGTGAGGCTATAACAAACGACGCTGAAAAGTGCAGCCAATTGGTACGACAGCACCTCAAAAACATCCTCACCATCACGGGTGATCCAACACTCTACTCTGGTGGCGTCTTTGTTGTGAAGAAGTTGATGTCCAACCTGGTGTTTCTATTCATACATAACCACACCCACTGGAGAGATCCCGTCTCGTCTCTGATCACAACTCTAACCTCAAATATACCCACATTCACCAAAGACACCACAATTGCAGACGATGATCTGCTAAAGCTCTTGCAGACACTGAGCATGGCCTCAAATGGCATCAAGCTATGCCTCCTCTTTGCCCAGATTGCAGCCGAAGACATATCCAAAGCAGAGGTGAGCAACGCTGAAGTGGCTACTCTCCACGATGCCGTGCACACGGGGCTATTCCCCACCACCGAGAAACTGCTGCTATATTCCATAAATAACAATCCTCCGCAAAACGGCCATATGATCGAGTGGCTACAGACTCTCAATAGCTGGTCACAGTACGTGTCGGCAGCCGAGCTCACCTCGATAGAGCGCTACGACCTCTCGGGTCTTTTGAAGTTCCTCATTGAGCTCGCCGCATATAACGACACAGAGGTATCGTCACACGCCATAGGTGTGATGACTGAGGTATTGGAGACCAACCCGACGTTGTTCAAACCAGAGCTGAAGAAAACCATCTCGTCGTTGCTATTTGGCGACTGGAGCGTGGGCTACTGCTCCTACCTCGTGAATGAGGGTGACCCCGAGGCCGTGAGCCAGTTCTCCAGGCTGATGATCTCTTTTCTGGAAATGGACATCCTCAATTTCGCATGGTTGTTGTTCGATGACACAAACGATGCCAAGTTTGACTTCCTCCTCAACCTCACCTGTTTCCCCGGGATTGCCATTGATGAGGAGGTGATGTCGGTCGACCTGTGTGAATTCTGGTCGCAACTTGCCGACACATTCGTCGGAGACGAGGATATGCTATTGTCGCTGCTGAAAAGCGATGCAGAGAAGCTGCTCCGGCTCAAGGAAAAGTCCAAGCACCTCTTCACAAAGGTGGCATCCATCTACTGGAATAAAGCACATGTCCCAATAGATCAGGAGTCCCTACAAGGCTACAAGGATGAGTTCAACGGGTTCAGACGTGATGTTGCGGATCTTTTTGACTCCATCTATTCCATTGTGGGGATGCCGCTCCTGAGATTTCTGACGGAGAACGTGCTGGGTGCACTGGCAAGGACCGTAAGCACCACTGGCATTGACCAACAGACCGCCTTTGCCGATCTGGAGGTTTCACTCTACCTGATAGCTTCGCTTTCCTCAAATTTCAGCGAGAGTAATATCACGCAGGAAACTTTGGGCTATCTATCATCACTCCTGTCGTCCGATCTCTTCACGGCCGTGTCATCCCTGCCCACCGATACATTCCAGTTCTCCGTGCAAACCACCATACAGTTCCTTTCCTCGATTGATTTCTTCTATAGGCATACTGCCGGTATCCCATTTCTGCCGAAGATCCTTGGGTTTCTCTTTGAAAGCCTAATTGACTCTGAGCAGTACCGGCTGATCGCGTCAAAGGCCGTGGCCTCCATCTGTAACGAGTGCCGTCTATCGTTGACCGACTACCTGTCTAACTTTGAAAACCTCGTTGCCGAAATGGTCAACAGTACTACTCTCGATACAGTCATCAGGGGAAGACTGTTCAACTCGTATGCCTCCATCGTCCAGAGCATCAAGAGCCCAAGTCTGCAGGCCGAAAACCTCAAGAAGGTGTTTGATCTTATCGAGGCCAAGACCACGCCCCTGATCGAGCATTTGGATCAGTTGCCTCCCTCCTCGGACGAGAGCTTGTCGATAATTGACTATCTGGTGAGCTTGCTGGGCTCTATTCATGAGATCGGGAAGGGAATGCGTCTGCCTGACGATGCAGAGAACTTTTACACCCCGGAAGAGGAGGAGACAATACAAAAGTACTGGACCAGTGACCCGCTTGCCGTCAAGAGCCAGGTGTTTATGATCCTGAGGAACTTCACCCTCAAGAGCAAGACACTGTCAGAGCACTATGGAGTGATTGCTGAGGCATGCGACATTCTCAAGGCTGGCTTCTCCGAGTCTGTCCAGGGCCCATTTGTCTTTGCCTCTAGCGATGTGCTGGACTTTATCTTCACCAAGATTGCTTCCCTCTCCAGCACCAAATCACTGCCGCTGCTGTTTGGGCTCTTCAATGCCCTCGTGGCCTCAAGTTATAGGACTCTTGACGAGAACCAGATCATGCAATTGATGCAGGTCGCGTTCGTAGACCTGCGGGACGTTTTCACTGAAGACCCCGATCTGGTACAGGCCGTGCTAGATTCCCTGTCCACAATACTCGAAAAGAAACCCGGGCTATGCGTTCACCTTCCGCTGTTCTCGCAGGAGATCCTGCCCTTTTGCCTCAAGCAGCTTTGTGCGCAGGAGAAGTTTGTCATCAAAGCAGCAGAACAGTTTTGGTGCCGGTTGATCTCCTTGCGCAAGGGCAACAGACAGGATACAGAGGTGGTGCAGAGGCTGTTCAACGAAACCCAACTCGGGTCGATGCTTACGTACTCTGTGATGTCGTCCATGCTTCAAACGCAAAGGTCCAACGTGGATAACTACGCGGACATCATCAAGATGCTCTTGGCAAAGTACCAGCTTCCCGTCAAGGGCTGGATGACGGCCTCGCTTGCAGAGATAAGTTCAACCAGGGAAAGCATGGGCAAGTCACCCATACAGGACCCGGCGTTGTTTATCAACAAGATACTGCTCACGAGAGGAACGAGAAAATGCAACACCGTTGTGAAGGAGTTTTGGATGGCAGTCAACGGGTTGACTGACTATAGCCGGTGAATAGATCTACACTACGTATATAGAGCAGGTCATGGAGATTATATCCATGTTCTTAATCTCGCCAAATACAAAAAAAAAAGACTCACGCGTAGTAGTAATAGTAGTAATAGTAACCAAAGGCATCACTAGACATAATAATAACAATAACAAGAAACAACCCACACCGCAAAACAACCTCATGCCTTGATGCCCTCTAGTAGATCGCACAGAGCCTCACACTCCAAGCTGTAATCGATCTTATCGAGACCAACAACGCTGTATCTCACCCGCACCTGACCGTTATAGGCATCCTGCCTGGCCCTTATCCTGAAGGAGTACTCCTGCATCTGAACGTTGTTGAGGACGGCCTGGAACTCGCCAGAGGAATCGCCTTCTTCCTTGAGGGCAAGCAGTTCACCGGCACTCTTGCCAAGCAGCTCCCTGGCACCGTCGTCAAACATCGAGAGCCACAACTGGCCGGTGTGGTCAACCACCGAAATCGTCAGGATATACCTGTGGTTGGGAGCCGGATGGTTGATGTCGCACTTCTCACATCTCCATGTGCCGTCACCTTGCTCAATCACCTTTCTGTTGCAGCCCTCAGATGAGCATGCAGGGTATGAGAAGTTCTCGGAGCGCACAAAGTTGACGGAGGCCTTAAGAGTGAAGTAATCGGGCTTCTCGCTCATGCCGAGGTTCTCGTTTTGTACAACGGCGACGGTCTTGCGCTCGAGGATGGCCTGCTTGGTGTTGGTGCCGGCAGACGACGAGGACTCCTGCTTCATGGACTTGAAGCTCTCGTTCACTCCCTTGGTGTCAAACCATCCCTTGAGCTGGTACGCATCGGGGATATCTGGGTTGGCAACGATTGTGGCCGCTTGGGTCAGCGACAAGCTGCGGCCGCCAAAGTCCTGCACCTTAGCGCCCTTGAAGGCCACGACAGAGCCCTCTGGGAGGTCAAAGTCCAAAGCGGTCTTGTTCCAAAGGCCCACCGTTGTGGAGAAGTGGGAGTTGTCCACAATGGTGACATCACGCCTGTCAAAGGGTCTACCGGTGGACTTGGCCACGATCTGGAAGGGTGGATTCACCTCTTTGAGAACACCGATAACATCGATGATGGCATTGGGCTCAAGGTTCTGGATCTGGTCTAACTTGACAAAGTTGAAGTGCAAGCTGGGCACCTCGGAGGCATCCTCGCACTCCTCAATCTCGGTGTCTCTGTCGAGCTGGAGCTCATATGGGTGGCTCAGGTGGGAGAACTGCGGCTTGGATGGCTGGATACGTGCCCTCGACACGTAGTACACCTTGCCCTCCTGGAGGAGGTCATAGAACTTGTCTGCGGAGTCGTTGAAAGCGGTTGCCCTGATCTCGTTGGTCTCGTCAAGGAGGTTGATGTTGAAGAGCTTGCCCTCACCTCTCTGGTTAGACCATGTGCGGATATCTGACTTGTAGGAGACTCTGGCCTTGATGGTCCAAGAGTTCTGGTAGGGCGACAGCTGGTCGATGGCATAGATATTCTGGTACTTGGAGGATGTTTTCTTGGGGGCGGGTTTGGACTCGGGAGGAACAGAGCCAGAGTTGCTGGTGGCACCACTGGCCGGGGTGGCAATGGCAGCAGGAGCAGCAACAGCACCAGTCTCAAAACGGTCCTCCTCAGGGTGTTGTCTGAAATACTCGTCAAGGCTCACGAGTTGGTTGGCATTGATACGCGCACTGGTTGGCTCGAGGACCTGCATTTTGCTGACGATGATAACACGCTTGTTGCTACTCATGCGTTCAAACTCGTACTCCAAGAGGGTCACGATGCTGTTCCTCTGGGCACCCTGAGACTCTGCAGACGCCACAAAGTCCGGTCTGATGACTCCATTCGTCGAATACACACCATCCGAAAGCATGAGACGCAGCCTCTTGCCGCCGTCGTTGGGGATCTCCTTCATGTTGGAGATCTGGATCGTCAACGGGTGGTTGGGCCCAAACCGGCAGCTCTTGGAGAAGAGCTCCTTGAAGATACCTTCATTCAGCTGCGTGTTGGTCATGGTTAGCGGGTCGAGTCACACAGATTACAACAACGATGATAGAAAGTGTCTCCTCTATCCTCTCTGTTTTTTCTTTTTCTTTTTGGCTCTTCCTTCGTCTATCTTGCCTTCTCCTCCTTACACTTCATCTTACACACCAGCACGGCACGGTGCCTCTGTTTTGCTACGCGTTATTTGGGGTGGCGCGTCTCCTTTGTGCCTCTGCACGACCTCAGGGGAATGGGCTCCTGCTTAGCCCGCATACTGCCAGCCTGCCGATCCAGCTTACTGAGCGCTTCAGTTATTGGTAAGGGCACGCAGGCCCTTGGCAAGCAGGGCCCTTAGTTGGCTGGAGATGAGCCTTCATAGTGAAGCTGAGATGAGCTCTTAGTATGGAGAAGAGGTGGGGTAAGCCCATTTGGCGGACGATGTCGCAGATTGAGACCTTGGAGTTTATGATAGTGGAGTTTAGGATCTGGATGGAATTCGGAGGTGACAATTGAGCTGAACTAGACGAGCGGCGCTTGTCTTGACTGAACAGAGTAAAATGGCTGATGCAAGCATATTTGTGCAGCCCAGCTTCCAAGAGGTGATACAGGATGCCTTGGCTGAAGGAGCTGGCCCCTTCAAGTTTTGGGTCAAGGTGAGGAGTAGCAACACCAGCAAGGGTGTGGATGTGGAGGTGAACGTAGACAAACAGAATGGGTCCCTGGTGTTCGTGGCCACCACGGGCCAAAGCACAAGTGATGTCTCTGTCTCGTTTGCCCAGTCCAAACATGCGCATGAGTTCTTGCTCACTGTGGAGGAAGCGCAATACCGGCTGCTGGCACCGTTTGCCAGTTTCAAAAACCCAAACAGAGAGATAACCTCGTTCGACACAACTACAAACGGCAAGGGCATAGCCCTCGGCGACCCATCTGGCAAGCTGAGGTTTGGAACCTTGGGCGCAGCAGCGTTCAATGAGCTCAAAACCTTAGACGCCCACTATGCAGACATCACCAAAGTGGTCTTCTTCCCATCGGACAAGGTGGTTTTGTCTGCTGCTGCTGACCTCAGGATACAGCTGTGGGGGTTCCCTGATGGAGACAACCCCCGCACTTTCACGGGCCATACGGGCAGGATCACGTACCTGGCACTGATAGGACGTGGCAAGAACTTTGTGTCGAGCTCCTTGGATGGCTCCGTGCTCATCTGGGAATGTGCCTCTGGGAAAAAAGTGCATGAGTTCCGCAGGGTCAGAGGAATGTCTGATGGTGTTAATGCCATATGCATTCAAAGCATAGCTGTGTCATCAGACGAGCCACAACAGCAGTCCCCGATCAGCGAGTCATCTGGCAAATTCCTCTACAGCGGCCATATGTCAGGCACCGTTGCAGTCTGGGATATCCATGCGATGGCTCCGCTGGGTGAGTTTGCCTCTGTGGATAAAAGTCCCGTGACGGCCCTGGTGGTGGAAATGGCCACAACACAGATACCCACATCCACACCCCAGGAGCCAAAGAGTAGGCAGCTCTATAAGCTATACGTTGGACACGCCAATGGAACTGTACGATGCTGGTCTCTGGATAGTCCCACTACGCCTTTGTTTGAAATACGCGCCTCCTCCTCGGAGGATTTGCTGGAGTCTCGTGTGACATCGCTACTTCTGTCTCCCGATAACTCTGTGCTGACTGTTTCAACTAGTGGAGGAACCCTGGTGGATTATGACGTGACTCGGCCACATTCTGTGGTCACTGCTCATTACATTGGCATTGAAGAAGGTACCAAAATAAATGACGTGAAAAGAGTCGGCTCTTCATTGATCGTCGCAGGCAAGCATGGACTACTGCTAAAGTATTGATGTGCAGGTTACTACGAGTAGTTAATAGGATTAATGATAACTTGTAATAACCCCCCTCTATCAGTTTTTTCTGTCCCTCTCTCCCACACACACACACACATAAAATAATTTTTCAACCATAATCCTGGCCTCATCATAATAACCTTTCATCCTCATTATTTACCATCTAATTCCTGGTTTTTGAGACCCTCCCCCACATCATCTGCCATAGTTAACGGCTCATCACTGCGTGTACCGTTCGTTTATCAGATCAGCAGGAGATAAGAAGAGAGCTTAACAGAAACAGATATCTCCGTTCCCTGACCAATTGAGTTCAGCAAGCCACCTCATCACCAGTATGACCGATTTGGAGTTAGATACCGCTCCTTCCAAGGAGTCGGAGGCACTCTCGATGTTTTTTGACGAAGAGTTCGTGCCGCATGCTTTCCTTGATGCCCTCTTCACATCCTCACTGCAAACGGGCAGCAGCAGATCACAGCAACCACACAGGGTGCTATCGACTCCAGGTGGTGGAGCGACAGGGGCAACGGGACGTCAAACTTGGGATAGGAGTGCGCGTGACGAGTCATCTCCCTATACCTTCGCCTCTGTGCGGTCGCTGCAATCGTTACAGGCCAAGTGCTCCACGTTACTGGCCCACCTCGACTACTACACCAACGAGCTCACCAAGGACCTCGAGACCAAGATCAGCAGTCTTCAATCCTCTTCATCGGTGATCTCGTATTCATACAGACGCCAGTCGGACGATTCCAACGGCGATCCGGCTGCATCAAAGAGGGACAACCTGTCCGGTGTGACGAGGCTGGAGTACTACATAGACACACTCTCCAGCTCGATCAACTCCCTCCACCAAGACCTGGATGGCGTGAACGAGAAGATGGCTGCGTTGATGGCAGCACCAAGAGAGGAAACTCAAAAGGACAGCATGCCGCCGCATAGTAACAGCAGCAGCACACAGGACAGCAGGGTGGACTCTGTGTCTCCCTCAAAGGAGTCCACCCCCGATGGCACTATCGATAGGTTGTCGCAGCTCATGACCATAAAGCAGCGGATGCTTGCCGTGCTCAAGATATTCGAAACTGCAAATGCCATTTGCACAACTTCGGATGAGTTCAACACAGAGACAATGGCCCAGGCACCCACTTCAGTGAAGCAGAATGGACGTGGAGAAATCTTGGTCAACTCAGCCATAACCGTAGAGTCCTTCAGCGCTTCTCTGAGCATACTGGAAGAGGCAGCGCTGGAAGAGTTTCACCAGGAGAGGCTGAACGCAACGGATGAGGTCAACTATAATCTGCTCAAACGAATCGATCCAATGATTGAGATCCTGCCGCTGTTCAAGGGCCTGCGTCATTTCTACAGCATGTATGGTGATTTTGTCCATTTCCTGGAGACTGAGAAGCAGAGGTATCTAAGCTACAAGGGCGTTAATAGGCGATGACCACAATCTCAAAAATGTATTAAGTAAAAGATTAATGCTAAATGCCAAATAATACACATGTTAGACTGAAAGTATGCTGGGTAGTGCGGTAAAGCACTATGTAGAGGTCCTTCTAATGTACAAATATGTTTCTACTCTCCTGCCGGCTTGTATTATTTGTTGCCTGGTGCTGCTGAACTGCTCTCTACTATATCCTCAGGCTCCTCTATAGCACTCTCGCTACCTGAAGAAGTGTGCCATCCAGCTACAGCTCCAGAAACAACAGTCGGGATGATGGCAACCGCCGACACGGGCGAGGGTGGGCACGAATACGCAGTGCCATCACTGTGGAACTCGCTGCTTCTGCTGCTCTTCTTGTCAAAAGAGGAGGAGAATAACGTGGAGTTGGACGAAATGGTGGAGGAGTTGGACCTGGACCTGCTGCTCCACCAATCCCGCATGCCTCCAGTTGGGTGGAACACCGCCAAATGCTCCAAGTCCTCGCGTGCCTTGTGCAGTGGGTCGGTGTGGATGTACTGGGAGGTGACGCCCATGTCGTCCCCGCTAGTTCCCTCGATCGCTGTCTCTCCATCGGTAGGTCTTTCCCTATGGAACACGTGCGATCTAAGGGGCTGAAGGGTCAACAGCGCAATACAATGGTTGTATGCCCTGGTTGGGAAGTACTTCTCCACCCAAACGTCGGGAATGATCCTGATGAGCACGCCCACCGGGATGGAGATCAGCCCGGCAATTATGGCTGTGGCCCACATGGCCCCTGTTTGCCTTGCGATGCTAAAGGCAGCACCACCAACAAACATGATCAGCACCTGGAAACCTCCCACGATGAGCACCACGCCCAGGAAGTAGAAGTTGCTGAACAACTTGTGTGTGAAGTTGAGGTTCTCGCTCGTGAGTCTCTCCTTCACTGTGGTGAGCCCATCACCTTCGTCAAGCTTACGGGCCAGGAACAAATTAAAGAACTGCAGCCACACAAAGGCGTTGAACGTCATCGCAGAGAGCTGGGTATCCTGGTGCGAGGTTGACGGTTGGTGTCCAAAGAACAGGCGGTGCCCAGCAAAATGGAGCACAAAGGTGATGAGAAGCTGCACGATCGACTGGCCCATGATCATCTTCCACATGGAAACGGTGATGAGCGGTGCAGTCCGACCTGCCGGTTTCCTATTGAGCAAAGAATCATCCGGACGGTCGGTGGCAAGCGCAAGGGCCGCCAACGTATCCATGATGAGGTTCACCCACAGCAGCTGGACCGCCGTGAGCACCGAGGTACCATCCGAAGACGCCACCGACGACACAAACGTGAGAGTAACAGCGGTGACGTTGACCGTGAGCTGGAACTGCACAAATTTGCGGATGGAGGTGGAGATGGTGCGGCCCCACTTGATGGCCTGCACGATGGCAGAGAAGTCGTCCGTCATCAGCACAATATCAGAGGCCTCCCTGGCCACTTCTGTGCCTGCAATACCCATCGAGAAGCCCACGTCGGCGAGCTTGAGGGCTGGGGCATCGTTGGTGCCGTCGCCCGTCACCGCAACAACCTCGCCAAGGCTCTTGAGCGTGGCCACAAGAATACGCTTGTCCTCAGGAGACGAGCGCGCAAGAACACACAGCTCAGGAACAAGACGCACTCTCTCCTCATCGGAAAGCTTCCTGAACACAGGGCCCTCCATGCAAGAGTTGGGGTTCTTCACCTGCTCAGCATTGAGGATGCCACAGTCCAGGGCAATGGCACGGGCCGTGATGATGTTGTCCCCAGTCACCATTCTTACCCGCACGCCGGCCCTGGCACACTGTGAAACGGCCTCAGACACACCTTCTCTCAAGGGGTCCTGGATTCCTACGATGGCATCCAGAACGAGCCCGTCGTTTGTCTCACCGTGGGGCGATGACTCGTCCCCAATGACAATCATTGGAATATCCATACTGCTCGTGTTATCAGCATTGGCATCGTTCGACACCGTCTCCACCACGTCGCCAAAGAGAAGCTCCGGGTCTGCCTCCCTTGAGTTGTCTCCACCAACGAGCTCCGGTGGGGGCCAGCTGCTGACACCCATGTAGTCTCTGTGTGCAATCGACAAGGTTCTGAGTGCGGCTTCGGCAAAGCTGTTGATCTGGCCGTCAATCTCTTGCTTGACGTCTGAGGTGATTGGGATCACCTGTCCATTGGCAGTCATGCGCGAGTTGCAGCGCGATAACACCATCTCAGAAGCTCCCTTGATGAAAAAACGGTACCCACCGTCAATCTTGACAACCACGCCTCCCCATTTCCTCGAACTCTCAAATGCAATCGTCTGCACGATGATGTGCTTGTGCTGGTCTCTGTACTGATCTAGGGAGCGTGTGTCATAAGCACCAAAGGTGTCCTTTGCCATGAGTAAAAGGGCAACCTCGGTCTTGCTTCCAATGAAGGGCTCGGCATTCTGGGCAACCATGGCTTCCTCCTCGTGTTTCTTATGCTGTTTGCTTCTTTTCTTTGATTTGTGTGCCTCATTGTGCTGCTCTTCCTCTTCTGATTGAACGTTTGAGAAGGCCGTGGAATTGAGAGAGACATTCATACAAACCAGCTCAGAAACGGTGGGGTCCAGGTGCCCTCCGCTGATCACGTCAGCCAGCTTGCCCCCCTGGTCTCCGTTACTGCCGGTGGTATCGTCAAATGGAGCATCGCCAATAATTCCTCTCACCACTCTCATTTTGTTCTCTGTGAGAGTTCCTGTCTTGTCGGAGCAAACAGCGGTCGCCCCGCCCATTGTCTCGCACGAGCGCAACACACGCACGAGGTTGCTGTCCTTCGCCATTCTGGTTGTGGCAAACGCCAAGGCCAAGGTGACGGCCAATGGCAGACCCTCAGGAACAGCAACAACGATGATGGTGATGGCTGTGATAACAATGTTGAGGAACTTGGTTCCCTTCTGTGCGCCCGTGAGGTCATCATAGCTGCCGCCAATGTTAACGAAGAAACGGATCAGCAGCACCACAAACAGCAACCCTGCAGCGATGAAACCAAACTTGGCAATCCCGTCTGCCAGTTTTGTCAAACGCACCTGGAGTGGCGTTTCTTCGTCTTCGTCACCCAGCGAAGCCATTATCTTACCATGCATGGAGTTGGGGCCAACGGCCATCACTACGGCAGTGCCCACTCCAGAGAGGAGTTTGGACCCAGAGATCAGCATCGGGTCAGCAACACCCTTGTCTCCAATGTCTTTGCCTGGCTCCGAGGTAAACTCGTGGGAATACTCTTCAATGGCCGCCTCCGCAGCCAGTTTCTTGATGGTCTTGCTCTCTCCGGTGAGTGCAGACTCGTCGCACTCACAGCTACCGCTCACTAGTACGCAGTCTGCGGGGACGACATCGCCAGTCTCGAGGCTCAGGATATCACCCACGACCAGGTCCTGAATGGAGATGATGCACTTCTGGCCGCTTCTGTAGACAATCACGTTTCTGTCCTTCTGCTTTGCGTTGAGCCTGGCAAATTGCCTCTCCTTTTGGAAGTCGTTTGCAGCGCCAACCACAACCACGATGATCACCGCAACCATGATGGCAACACCTTCGACCCAGTCAACCTGGGGCATCTTGTTGCCCTCCTCGTCGTACTCCGGTGGCTCTCCAAAAGTCTCATAGAGGCCAAGCGCAAGCGAAACCACAGCTGCCACAGACAGCATGATCAATATCCTATCGTGGAGGGCTTCCCAGCACAGCCTGAAAAATGACTTGGGCTTTCTCTGTGGCAACATGTTGGCTCCGTACACCGCCTTCCTCTCATCTTCGTCGGGTACTGACTCCGGAAGGCCTTTGATGAAGTCTGTGTCGAGGTCTCGCTGGATCCTTTGTATGCCTATTTCACGCAGTACTCTGATGCTCTTGGGGTCAAAGAGCTCGCCGATCTGTTCAGGAGACAGGCGGAAACGGTCTCCGAGCTCGAGGTCTCTGCTCCTGGCGGTCGATCGCCTAATTAGCGACGCCATTGCTGAATGTGTATGTATATGGTGTATGTGGAGTGTGTGTGCGTCTAAAAGAAAAGTGGTGTGACACAAACCCACAACTATCTGAATATTCTATATGTATATATATATATATATATCTGAGGACTAAAGTCGCATCCCAAACAGAGAGAGAGAGAAAAAAATATCCTTTTTTCCTTTCCTTTCCCTCACTCTGCAGCTGCCCTTCCTCTTATAACCCACTAAGTATCTCAATCTCGCCTTGATTAATGCAGATGAGAGAGATTATGTATGTATGCACTTGTACCGATAAGCCGCGCTCCTTTAACACAATGGAGCACAGCCCTAAGCAAGCGGGAAGCAAGGGGGTGCTTTTTTTTTTAACCCACTCCTGCCCGCAATTACGGTATTTCCTGCCCGGGATTCATCCAAGCAGAGTTTCAGTCATTTCTTTGCCCAACTTGCCTCTCCCTTTCTCGGCCTCCTTTGCCCAAACCTGCGCATTAATGCCCTCCTCTCGGCAGCAATTATGTATAAGCAGGCGTGGAGGACCCTTTTTTCCTGGGTGCAAACGAGGCTATGCTAATGTCTGTCATGTATCAAGGGACGATCGTGCAGATGGCCATGCCCATATAGGCAAGGGACCCAGTATGTCGTGACACAGTAGGGGGATGACAGAGGGCGATGTTGTGTGCACGACGTGGGCAGATTATGTGGTGAGGGCAGGCGCCTTAGTGGGCAGGCGGCGCCTTAATGGAGAGACTACATAGTGGACAGACCACATAGTGGGAAGAATAGAACATCCCATGCCAGATGCATGTGTGACAGAGCTCTGTGCCTCTGTGTGATTCTATTCAACTTGGTGACTGGTTCCACTGCGATAGAAATCTTTTTTCACCTCATAGATCATCCCCCACCCCTTGGACTCTGCTCTATGTCTGAGATCTAAATGCAGTACGGCTGCATGAGAAAGGTGCCGTGCGTTTGAGAGGCCGGAGGCCGGGCGACCGGTTTCCAAGGAGGGCCTGTGGAGTTCACTGGGAGGTGCAATAGTGTAAGCAAGCAAAAGGATTAGCCTGTTTGGGGTAAATCAAGATAATATCGATAACGAGCTCATCGTCATATTTCTTTCGTAGATACAGGACTCCCTATAGCCCCTTATCGACATACCCACTGGAGGCTCGCACACCGTCTGTGGGAGGGCTGCCTCCATGGCTGGGGCATAAATTGCTCGCATCGACAAAGGCGGAGTCGCCTTCTTGGCGAGGAGGAAACCTAGGAGGCTCAGTTCTGAAATGCAAATGGGTAAAGAGGAATTTTTCAGTGTCTTGGCAGTGGAGGGGTTCAGCAACTCTTTAGTCGTATCGCGACAGAATCCTACTGTGGGACGGGGTCCCCTGTGTAATATTCCTTCGCCAAGTGCTGCAGGCAAAAAAAAAAACTTTCAAGCAGGGCTGAGTCAAGGCCATTCCATCATTGCTTCGCCTTCAGTAAGAGTGATTCAGGTTAATCTTACTATGTATTTTTTTTGTTTTGTTTTTTTGGACAATTTGCGTAACGTAAAACTTCCCTCCACTTCAGAAAATTGTTGGAATTGCAAATTGTAACTTTTCATCCCCATTATCAGATCTTCCCCCACTAGAATCAACCCAAAATTGTAGAAATGCTGCCTAAAATCACCTGCTTATAGAGACAGCAGACCACTAAATAATCCATAAACAGAAAGTCAGCTTCTAATAATCAAGGAGGGAGAGAGTTAAAAAATCATCTCCAATATAACATTCAGTATCACAATGTTAAGTTAAAATAATATACCGGAGTTCCTGTTTGCTGGGCTGCACCTCATCTCATCTCTCAGAAAACTTCTTACATAACACCCCAGACAGCATATGCACATCGGTTCCGAAAAAGTATATAGATGGATATGCCTATAGGTGGGGTATAGGATAATCGGAAACTGTCACTACCCAGAATGGACAGTTTTGATCTCTCTATCACACAGGATGTCATCGATTTGCCCCAAGATGGTGGTGATGACATTCCTGCCTTCACAACTGACGAGTCAGCTCCAGTCGGTGCGGGTGATGGGCAACGGGAGCAAGACGAATTGGCTAAAGAGGAGCCAGGGGAACAAGATGAGACCTTGGCCGAATCCACAACGCAGTTGGTGCCGATAACTCTGATCAATGGCAAGGCATTTATCTTCAGCTACGATGACATGGTTTACCTCCGCAGCGTACTGGGAATAGTGGGTGTGTTATCTGGTGCGCTTCCAACAGCCCCACAGCAGAACATATTCTTGGGGATGCCCATACAGTTGATGGTGGAGGAGGTGATATGGCTAGTCTTAAACAAACATGCGGTACTAATTGATGGGAAAGAGGTGGCACAACTCAACGAGCAATTGAGCAGCGAGCAGCATGACCAACTCTCTGCCCAGTTTTCCAAAGATCTAGACAGCCAGCGTAAGCTCAAGTATGAGGAGTATCGCCAACGAACACAACAGTATTCACAAAAGGAGCAAACAGATGGTGCCAACTCAAAAATACCCATTATGTTCACTACGCAAAATGACGTTGCATCACTTCCTAACTACGGGTGTTTTCTAAGCCAAGCAGCAGGCACGGCTGAGTCACAGCAGCTCGACCGCCTCACCTCATTCGTGAAGCAAACGCAACGGCATGACTTGGCAACTGTTGTGAGAAACTACAAGACTTTTGCGTATTTGAAAGGGCAGGGCCACTACCTGGCCCCTGGGCTACGTTTCGGAGGAAAATTCATCTCCTATCCGGGGGATCCTCTGCGTTACCATTCGCATCTTACCGTTAATACGGTCGGCCCGCATGAAGACATAGGACTAAAGAGAATCGTCAACGGAGGAAGGCTAGCCACAGGGGTTAAAAAGATATGGCTCATCAGTGGAGAGAAACATGTTACAGATAAAGCAGCGGTAAACACGGATGCAGATCAATCACTTGCCAACCTCTTATCTGAACCAACCACGACCCACTGCTTCTCTATCGAGTGGGCAGGATTTGGTTGATCTTTCTTGTGGCTCGCCGGATGCCATGCCATGCTATCTATGTGTGGCATTCACTATAAAAGCACTTTCTTTCATACGTGCGCGTGTATCGCGCAGGTTTATAGAGGCGTCAATACACACAGCTGCCAGATTATGCCACCATGCATTTTCCACTTACATATTTTGTGTGAAAAATTGCCCGGCAATGGTGGACGCGAATAACAGGCTGACTCGGGGTTGGTAGTCAGAAGAGTGTTTTTCATGCGAGTCAACGCTGAAATCAGAGGGATCATGAATTCCACCGTTCAAACAGAAAAGTCGCGTATCGAATGATGAGAACGGAATGGAACGTGAATTAGGAACGGGGTTCTTGTGATGAGCATGTGTCGGGTGAAATTTGTTTATTATTTACATTTCCCACACACACACACATACACGCACTAACACGGCGAGCAGTCTCGCGTCTGTATGCCATTTCCTAATTTGGATTAGTGTGTCAATTGGGGGCGTGGCCATCGAAGGTTCCCCTCTGTTCCATGTCATGCAAGGATATGCAGGTGAGTGAAAAAGTCTTCAAAAGCTTTGTACTGGGACACTTTCTCTCATAATAGGCCTAGTACCTGTTTACTAGTGGATCAAAATAATGTACCTACCTGCAAGGCCAGGAAAAAATTAAAATACAAAGTGTTCTAAATGAGTGAAATGTTTTTACCTTTTGAGTTATGCATGGTTTAATTTTTTTTTTTCATGTAGCATGTTTATTTTTGTCTTGCGACTTAATGACTGCTCATGCCATGCATGAGCATAGAATCGTACAATAGCAAGGTAGCAATCATGCAGCTGAGAGTTAGCCATCAGTGGAAAGAGACAGACAGAGAGAGTAAGGCCATTCCTTTGTTGAGTTTAATTGCCATGAACATTAGCTCTAGAACAATGAGTTCAGCCTCGAGATTGCATTACGTGTTGCTGGGAGACACACAATAAAACATAAAATGACGTAGAGGCGTTTTAAAGCCTTTGTTGGGCCATGGCTAGCTCTGTGCGTAGTTGGCTCTGTGCGGTTTCCATGCCAATTGTTACGGTGCTCTAGGTAACCTCTGCGCAAGGCTGGCAAACCGGTTCTTGCGGGCCCGTTGTCCTGGACACCTAACGCCATGCCGGCCCACGTTTAACGTGCAATTTAGCAGGGTGCGTGAGTTCAGGGCGATATAACAACTGATGCTAGGGCTGGCAAAGATTGGCTTCCAGAGCTTCCAGGGCTTCCATGGCTTCCTGGGCTTTCAAGGCTTCTGGTGCCTTTGATGGCTGTGCAATATTTATCTCAGTCTCGAATATTCTGTAAGCGTGAGCCATTTTTTGACATGCAGAAGTGGTCTCGAATCATGATGCTCTTGAGAGCCTGTACACGTCATAACCTAGTGTGTCATTGCCAACCGATATATCCATTGACCGTGCCAGCAAGGCAAGCAATGCCAGCAACTCCAACGATGCCTGCCTTCCAGACCAGCCTGCCCGCCGTGTAAAATATCTCGATGTACTAGGCGTGCCCTCTAGAAACCCACCGTGCTGGCCCAGGCCCCACAGCCCACGCATAACCTCTACTGGTACCGGCAGGTAATCTGCCGATACCTCCACCAGTTCAGTGGGCCTCCGCCTAACAAAACTGCACGGATATGTGTGAAGATGGCCCGAGAATGTGCGGTGTACGGAATACCCTTTAGACGAGAGTTAACGAAACACCGGTGGGCGCAACTCTGCAGCATGCAAAATGGCACAGAGCAATCCAAAAAAAATGTATGAGCACTTTGGCCCCATACGTGGCGTGTGGTGCGTGCTTTGCTCCATACAACACAGCCCAAAGGCCCACAGAGAAAATCCTTCCGCAGGCCGGCCCCTCCTCTTCCTCTCCTCATCATGCAGATGGACCCACGTCAAAGGGCCACCGTGGGCTCAGACATCCTACACACCACTGCACGTGTGCATTACCCGCACCACCCGCACTTCCCACAGCCAATTTACCCCTCCCCAAGCTCCTGCCTGAGTCATTTCCGGAGCTGTGCACCTTGCATTACGGCGCGCCTACACCTACATGATTAAGGTTGTGTCATGTATTAACTGTGGTGGTGGTGGGCACGATGTGACAAGGTGCTAGAATTTTTCCTCCTAACTAGCGCTCCATTTGTGCATGGGATTAGCCATACTTGCATTCATGCACCGCGTGTACCGCCTCTCTAGTTATAAATATAAACGTGGTCCCTGTTTAAACAACAAGGGAAAAGTTTTCTTTTCATATCACAACTCTCACATAAATATATATACATATATATATTTGGATAGAAGAATCTACACCGTTGGAGGATCTTTTATTGCATTTTTTGACACGCCATATAAATAAGCATCTGCTCATTAGCATTTTCTTTCGCACATACCACTACTACTCGAGACTGCAGCACTGAAAAGTAGACTCAGTAAGGACTTAAGCTCGCGAGCTCAGAAACATAGAAACAAACACACATACACACACACATACAACCATGTCTGCTTTTAACGACTACTGCATGGTTTGCGACAAGCTCTGCTCAAACAACGCTGTATATTGTTCTGAGGCCTGTAGGTTACAGGACCAGGCCACCTCGCCTACCCTGTCAGCGGTGTCAGTTCAGACGCACGCTATCCCACAGTTGGTGTCACCTATGCTCACACCAGCCATGAAGGGCCAGACGATAAGTTTACAGCAGCAGTTGCAACAACAGCAGCAGCATTTGGCCCTCCCTGGGTCTGTCAAGCCAAAGGCTGATCTCTCCTACGACTCCCCTCTCTTGTCTTCTACTGCTTTGCAGAATAATAGCGACCTCGACTACAACGGTCTTGATTTGAACAACAGCTACTTCGGTTCAGCCTTCTCTCCTTCTAGGGCGGCTTCGTTGCACGAGAAGAGACCAGAGGCCAAGTCAATCAGCGACTACCTCTCTACAACCTCGGTGAACTACAGAAAGTGGCTCACTACTGCTTGCATCCACTAATCTGGCTAGATTGGCTGGTTGGTTGCTACTTGCTTACGATTAATGATACAATACTCTTAGGGAAAGGTTAACAAAAAAGGAAATAAAAAAGTTGATTTGATTTTTTACAAAAAAAAAAAAAAAACACAGGGAAATCACTACAAGGTGTTTCCCATACTTGCACGAGCTGGCTCTTTCACAAAATGATGATCTATCATCTTTGCATTATTTAGATAGAAGTTAAAAATGAAATATTTTCTCTTCCACACAGGCCAACTGTAGACAGGTGATGGTAGTCCAGCAAGGCTGATCCGCAGTTGATCTGTCTGCTGTAGCTGCTGCAGGTCTCTCCCCTCCTCGAGCAGCAACACCTACCCCAGCCTCCAAATGCAGTAAAACCACAAAAAAAAAAAACCACAAAAAAAGTGTATAGTTTGTAATAAATGATTGGTATCAATGACACAACAGCAACCCTAATTAACAATGGCAAACCCCGCTGGGTGCCCGCGTGGCTGAATTCATGGGGTATGCTGCGCTATGCAGGCCGAGGAAGGCTTGCACCGCACACGTCCAAGATGCTCCGCTCCGAGAGGTGCATTAAAGGTGGCATCGCATCATTCGGTTGTCATGGCCATGGAGCTCCATGAAAAAAAGTGGGGACTGAACGCTAAACGGTGCTTGATCTGTTGGGCCAGCTAGTAGTCACGGCGAGTTGTCACGCTTAGCTCACAGTTATTTGGGGGTGAATATTTGAGTTAGACGATCAAGCCATACCTTCGTAGATGTCATATCCTTTGCCTCGTAGATCTTTTAGGGCAGTAGCTTCCCTGAGTCTTGTGATTCCTTTGGCCGTCGTCTCGAGGTGCTTTTGAGCTGTGGTCGTTGTGGAAGGTGTAACCTGTATGCATGAGATGATGCTCAAACTATCACACTCACGCGAAAGCAAGTCCAAACTGAGGTTGCATTGAGGAAAAATTTTCCCCATGGTGGTGGAGGGTCTTGGTGGTGGAGATTAACTCGGGAGGGCGGGGTAGAAAGCGGAGGTCGGCAGGCACACGCACCTACTTACATATCCCTTGCATGCACTTGCACCTCTTTTTTTTGACCCCAAGAAATATTTCATCACGATGGTGTGGTGATGCTGAACTCATGACTATGGCAAATGACACCGCCGCTCCCCTCATGTTTGTGTTGATGTCATACGCGGAATTCTCGTATTCTCATTAGCAACACTGCGACCCTGTGCTCGGGAAGAGTGGTCCGGTGTGCTCCAGCAACCCGAGGCGCCATGCCGAGATCAACGGCGAGCCTTAAAAGACGGAGGATGAAAACACACAGCCAAAATAGAAATTACACACATTGTTGCTAAATGTGGGGAAAACCCCGTAATGGTTGTTCGGATCAATCATGAACTTGTGCAACAACTTTCCTGAAGGAGAAATCTGACCAGGGCCGGCGCCGGTGTCGGTGCTGGCTCGCGTCTTGCACCTTTTGTGGAGAGAATGCGGGGTAATACTAGCAAAACAAACAATTCATTAAAGTACAACTATATACCAGCATTGCCTAAACCGGAGAGTGAACGCAAAGCACAAGGGCCAAACAGATAAAAAAAAGAACAGGAACAAAAAAAAAACCATGGTTTTGATGCCTTCACTCTACGCGTCCGCACGCGCCATCGGGATGTCTTTTGTCACCCATCTTCCGCCTTGATTCAAGCCTTGTAGGCACTCTTCTCCTCAGGAGTGAGTGTGCTCCACTCTTTGGCAAGGAGCTTGAAGACCGCCTTTGGGCTCTCATCGCCATTTCTGAGTCTGCCAAAGTTCTGTTTTATAAAGATACCAAAGGGGTTAGCAGGTCTCTTTGGGTGAGCCAACTCGTACTGAGCGAGGGCCTCTTTGTGAGACTCGAGGATATCTTTAGCCTGGCTCTCGAAGTGGCTCTTGGTTGCGTAGTCCAGAGCCTTCCACTTTTCAGCCAATTTCACCAGCAGTTCAGGGGCCTTGAGGTCGCTGTTGCCTGGCTCCGACTTCACTTTGGGATAGTTCTCCTTCACAAACAGGTTGTAGGCATTTGGGGGACGCTGTGGCTTGTCTGAGTTCTTTGATTTCTTGGCTTTGTTGACAAGGCTCGATGTGCTGAAGGGTGCCATGCCTCTGAGGGTCTGGCTCTGCAGCGCAGCAACTGCGCTGGGCACACGGCGAATTGTTGGCAGCATTGTATTGTAATTGTGGAACAGTATTTCTCCTAATATCAGAAGCTGGGATGTATATAGTTATATATATATATCTTTCTTTAACCTAGAATTGAGAATTGACATTCCACCTCTTTGTTGTTGACACCTCTTTGCCTCCCAGAGTGGAGTGTCTTAGCATAACTGACGCATCACCTTTCTTACCCCTTTGGGAATTTGTTTTGGTTTGCCTCACTATGTCGCTGAGACACGACCGCAAGATACAAACTGACGAGGCACTACTCTGACGGCATGTGACTAATGGCAGCAGCTTAATTGCTGAAGGTAAATGGCAGGGAGTTCAGTAGCAACAATAACATAAAGATAATCTCAGAGAACTGACGAGAGAGAGGCACCGCTTCCATACTTGGGTTCAAAGGCTCCCAGTCCTGGGTAAAGTGAACAGCATGCACAAACGGTATAGGAAAAGACGAGTAGGGCTGCTCTGCAGGTGCCAAGAAACGATGAAGCATAAGCAGAAGATAGCATTGTAATCAAGAATATATACGTATATCTAATGTAGCATGCGTAGGAAGAACATTTTATGTGGAGATCCGATATAACAGACAGAACAACTGACCTCATATATGGGTTCCAGGATTAATAATTTCATGCTCAATTGGCAACAAAAAACAGATAGGAAGCTCTCAGGTTTCAAGCGAATAGGCTGGAATGAAAAAAGAAAACCAAACAACAACAACAACAAAAAAAACAACTTTCGGTGACGGAAAACTTTCAGTAACAAAAGTGACAACATTGCATATAATAGATGTAGTTTAAATAATAATCATAATAGAAGGAGTAAGAGGAAAAGGAATGCGGTGTTGGCAACGATGGCTGGTCGTGGTAGTGATGATGATGGTGATGTGATGATAAGAGTGAAACCCGTGGGTCTGTATGTCTCTACTCTTGACCAAAACCAATGGTCTCCTCCACAGCCAGCGACAGTTTCTGCCTCAGAGACTCGTAATCCTTGTATGGAGGCAGGTCCACCCTGTTGAAACAGGTGTGACTCTTGGGGAGCTGGTTGAACTCACCAGCCTTCTCAATGGTGAAACGTCTTGGACCATCTGAGCCTTGGAGATCCTTGAAACCGTTGACAGGGATACGGGAGGTACCTGTGGTGAACTGCAGCAGTCTTGCCCTCTGCTCGCTGTCCCACTCCGAGATACACTTCCAGAACCACTGTATCACCTCGTCGCTCTCCTGGTAGCCCCTGTAATCGGTATGCTTCTTCCAGTCTTCAACGTCTATGTCGGCCAAACCACCAATGAGCAACTCCAACTCACGCTCGTCAAATACACTCACCAGCTCCTGTGGGATGAGCTCGTTGAAACCATCCATGAAAGCCTTGAACTGCTGCTCCACCGGCTTGGAGATCATCCACTCCGTCTTGAGCTCCACAAACTCACGCTTGTTCTCGTTGGTCACCTCGATGTTACGGCCATTTGGCTTGAGGTCGATCACCACAGTCTCGCCAAACTGGTCATCCTCCACGCTGAAAGTCTCAAACAGCACGCCGTCAATGTCGTTCTCCAACATCCACACCAGCGACTTGTAGATCTCGTTGTCAACACCCTCCATGTCCTGCAGCACAATCTTCTTGCCCAGCATCATCTTGTACATGGCACCGACGAAGAAAGCGTCGAGGAAACGCCTGTGGAACACACCAAGACCAACGGCACGCCCGATGAACTTGAAGTAGTTTAGATGCTCTGGGTTGATCCCAGACTTGGGGTTGATTTGCAAGGTGTAGTTGTCGATGGAAGCGTACTGGAACAGACAGTAGAATGGGTTGAACATCTCGTGCGACAGCTGCTGGAAGAACTCTCTGGACACTCCACCATAGTCCAAGCCTTCCTCGCCTTCAAACTTAATCATCAGACGTTTCTTGAGGTCCTCGGGTGTCTGTCTCATCACCTCCTGGTAGGCATCCTCAAACAGGTGCGAACGTCTCACCTTGATGTGGCACTGACCGGGCAGGATACGCTGGGCGGGCTGGGATCTGAAGTAGATCACCTTCCTCCTGAAGTCACGCTTGTACTGCGGTACGTTCTGGTCCAAGGAGGATGGCAGGCGAGGGTCGTCCCATGTTGTGGTCTTGGTGTTGTGGTCCACAAAGTATACCCTGGCGGTGTTGGTGAGTCTCATCTCCCATCCGGAGGGCAGTGGGCCCATCTGCGACACGGGCTGTTGCTGGATTGTGGTGTTGGGTCCCACTGAGCGGATGTATTGCTGCCTCCTGGGGTCGACCCAGGTGGTTGTTCTCGTGTTGTGGTCAACGAAATATGGACGGCCCTCAGGGGTCTGGCGCTGCTCCCACCCGGCAGGAAGCTCGCCAAGGCCTGGGGTGGTGGAGCCTGTGGCGGCCATCGAGGCCGCAAGGGCGGGTCTGGAGGCTGGGGTGGCTGAAGAGGATTGCACGTTGATGCTGTTGGCGCTGCTGGATGGAGAGGGCTCTCCAGGGAGCGTTCTGCTTCTGTACTGTCTACGCTCGGCCTCCCGGGTGGACTCTCTCTCCCTGATTCTGTCGGCCTCCGACTGATCTATGGTTGGCCTCTTCCAGGTTGTTGTTCTGGAGTTGTGGTCCACGTAGTACGTCCTGCCAAAGTTGTCGGTGCGGCGCTCCCATCCTGGAGGCAGCCTTCCGAGCTGGTCCTCAAACGAGGAGTACTGACGGGCAGAGGAGTCGGCGCTTCCATTGGCAGCAGCGATAGCGGCCGGGGGTCTTGATGTGGATGAAGCGGAACGAGTGTGGTTGGGTGATGCCGGGTTGGCATTGCTTCGTCCACTGCTGGTGTTACGGGCAGAGGATGCCTCGTCCCTATACGAGACGGTGAAGATGAGCTTGCCGCTCACCATGAGGTTGTTGTTGGACATCTTGAGCTCCTTGGCAATGGTCTGCTCTGAAGATGGAGCGGAGAAGTCAATGATGTCGCCAATGCGCTCGTTCACCACGCCCAAGAATCCTTGGTCCTTCTTCTTGAACTTCTTCTGGTCAAAGATCTGTATCACGAGGATGGAGTTTTCGTTGACGGTGAAATCAAACGACTCGTTCCAGTGCGGGGACACAGTCCTCTTGGCCGCAGTCGTGGAGTGTGTCTGGGAACCATCAACGGTGAGAACCGCAAACGGATCTGGCGAGCGGAACACATCCCTCTTGGCCAGAGCCTCGGCGGCAATCACCTGGACGGTGATTTTTTTCGACGTACTAAAAAACAAACATCCCGTTAGTCATTGTTATCCAAACATCCTAATTGAATCCCCCATACACCTCCAAACTTACCCTGTCATTGAATATCCTCTATGTCTCTATCGGTGCTGCTGCAGCACAAAATGTCAAATGTAAATTAAAGCCAACCACACAACCGATCTGCGAGTGATGGAATGAAGAACAATCCCCAACAATCAAAAAAAGATGAATCAATCCTTCCGCACAAGATGAGATGGATGATATGTATTTTCACCTCCTTTCCACACTAGCTGCAACCGGGCTCTGTTTTACTAATGTTGACAAAACTCGGCTCCTGCTATTTATCACCACGGCTACTTAATGTCTGTCTATCTCTTGTGCTCCTTCTTCCCCCCCTTGTATGACTCCAGGCGCAGGAAAGAGACCGTATAAGCGTGCGTCGTGGGGTGCGACACTACCACTGTCGCTACTACTAATGATGAGGTGATCACCAAAGAAGAGAAGCAAGCAGAGCAAGGCGCAGAGAGCGAAAGAGACCGGAAGACAACAGTCCTTTTGGGGATCACAGGAAAAGATATGGAAGGCGGTTAACAGTGAAGTTAACAATAGCACAATAGGGTTGCGCCGAAAGAGGAACTAGCTGTTTCTCTTGGTGCTTCTGTTTGGTACTCCATTCTTAGTCTTTGCCGTCTTATGCGGTCACCTAATGCTATGAGGCTACTAACTACTTACTTACTGCCTTGCTGCAGAGAGCTTGCCGTAGATCGCACTGCCCGGTGGCAGTCAGTTGCTGTGCCCGCTGTAGCCTGCGGTCAAAAGAAGCAGCTCTTGGCCAGAGCGCAGCAGTGCGTCAATGGCCGGGGGAAGACGGTATGTGGGCCGGTTGCGTAGTACACTCGGGGATAGCTAGTTGGGGGGGAGGAAGGTGAGCCAAGAAACTCTTGAGTGTGCTAACACAATTATATTATACACGTGGTGGATTTAGAAGTGTGCCTGGAGTTGATCGATAGGAGAGATCAAGCAAAGAGAGGAAATTTGATATGTTTGAACAAATAATCCTTTGACACTGGGGGCGCGGACTATGCTTTCCCCGGCTAGGACACTGTCCCGGAATCACTGCCGTTCGGAAACATAGCCTGGCCTCTGCTATGGGACTCCGGGCAAACCGGAGTACAGGTAGCACAGAGGGAACAGAGCAAACACGGAAGTGTGTAGACGCAGGACGATCACAGACGAAAAGCTCAACACTACATAAATATATAAAAACAAGAAATGTGTCATCTTGCGAAATATACATGTCTCTTCTCGCTTAACATGGTCTGATACCCGCTCTGTAACATCGTTCGTCTTGAAGTGCGGCTTTAGGCCTTCCCTCATGCAGGCTTCCCGATCGGTCTAAAGACCTGCCACCTCTGGGAGATGTCCTGAGCCGCACACTACAGCCATTTCCCCAATCGGTAATCCAGCCTTCCTGCACCCTCTTATCACCTACACATCTCCACATTTCACCACGATAAAAATCATAATTGCTGGATCTATTGAATCAACGGCTTACATACATATGCAGTGGTTGCTGGAAAGCCCAGCCACCTATTGTAGGCAGAGATCGCTCTCTAATACTATTAAAGATGTAGATCGCCTTCACGTAGAGATCATCATGCTTCACAGTTGACGTTCTTCCCATGCTCTTTTTCACCTTGGCTTAAAACACCATTCCCACCATAGTTCATTCCTTGAAACATACAGACACACGCACACACATTCATATACCTACCACTATAACAGTCATGAACGACTCCTTCTTCGAAGGATTGTCCCGCCAAAACGCCGTCAAGAAGAGAACGAGTCTGTCATCCTTCGCTTCCTCAACCCAAAGCTCTCAGTTTACGGAGCAGGACCAACAGTTGGTTGACAATCTTCTTCGGATACCTGACCCAATAGAGAACTGGATGATGGAGACAGAGGATGATACAGCTGTTCTCGACAAGGCTTGCGGCCTCCACAACATGAAGCTCACCTCTAACTACTGGAAGATTCCAGATGGCGGCTCCAACTTCTTGACTTCTGTCTCTGTGCACCCAGATAGGTCGTTCTTGGCCGTTTCCTTAGGAAACACAGAAAACAATCTCTTAATATATGATCTCGATGTTGATGCAGATCTTCTGACACACCTCCAAACCATCACGCTTCCCAATATCCATTCGAGCAAGTGGTTGAGTAACGTCCAAAGGGATGACTCCAACTTCTTGCTGACTGGACATACCAAGGGTTTTGTGAATCTTACTATTATACCAGAACCTGATGATCCAACTCTTCAAAATGCGGAGATCATCAAGAGGTTCAATCATGCAAAGCACACTGTCAAAGATTTTGTGGATCCTTCTTCAACATCCTTTTTGTCTGCAAACAACAAGGCTCCTACAACCATACACACGCTAAATCTCTCTCCCAAGAAATGGAGATCGTGTAATAGAAACTCTTTACTTTCCATATACTCCCAGAACATCTTTCTGTGGGACAGCTCCAGATCATCTGTGCCTGTGCTCAAGACCAGGTCCACAGGCATTGCCCACTTTGATCCCTCTCCATCCAGAGATGGTATACTTGCCATTGCAGGTAGCTATGGTATTGGTCTGCACGATTTGAGAGTCAAGGATGGATCTTCATCCTTTTTTGTACCACACAGCGAGAAGAGTTCTTCAACCTCATTGGGCTCGACTACTTTGGGGTCGACGCTGGTCAAGTGGTCCCAGTATGATTTTAACATCGTTGCATCATCACACCCAGGTGGTATGGTGAAGTTGTGGGACCTCAGAAAGCAGGAGCCACTCTCGACACTGCAGGGCCATACTGATGATATCACCTCAATAGAATGGTCAGAGGAGACGGCCAATGACCTATACACAGGCTCGAAGGATGGGACAATCGTACACTGGGAGCTCGACTTGAACATCCTCTCGAGGATGGACGACCTCGGTCACCAAACCTGTACACTGAAGCAGGGAGTTTCCTCCGTTGTATCCGAAACGAGCAGAAGGCGAAGTGAAGATGAAGTATGCTCTACGAGACAGTGTGGAACTGCCATCCCAGCCTCCAACAATACCATAATAGGGCTTGCAAAGGTGAATGGAACTGCATCCAAAATAGTTAGTATCGATGGCTCCTCTTTCTTGGGGTGCCACGGCAGGGAGGATTTCTTCACGGTTTCGGAGGGAACCTCCGAGAAACTGCTTGATGAGATGCTGCTTGACTACTCTCCTCGTGCCAGCCATGAATACTCCAGTATTGCTACCTCCAAAAGGGACAAACACAGATCTTCTCTTTCATTCTCCACTGGGTACCGCTCCTCGATGGGGTTTTCGTATTCGAACGTGGAATTCGGATCATCTGATTCCCTCGGACTTCCACTACTCTCATTTAGTGACGATTCGGCCCACAATAGCAGAGAGGATATTTCGTTGCACCGTCCCTCACTGGAAGCATCACGAAACGAGAGAAAATTCTCAGGCAACAGTGGGAGTACTGTCATCACACAGGAGGAGGATTACGAGGACTTTACTTTCACTACCATTGAGCCATTGACGGCACATAAACGCAAATCCAATGACATCCACCAGTTTGCATCTCTTAATATTGGCGAAGCAACCAAAGCCACGGCCCTTGGCACAGAGATCACCATATTGAACGGAGAGACATTATGAAGAAAGCACTTTGTAATGTTAGTTAGATGTATTATACTGTATACCTCAATCAATACCAAGATATAATGTTTGTATGACTATACAAGAGTGGCTTGGCTGTAACGTAACATCTTGGCTCATAGAAGCTACTACTATACATATGGCCCTACTGCGCTATCAACTTCTGGAAAGAGCTTCGTAGCTTGGGCTGATGTTCTCATAATTCTTGACAAAGAGTTTGGCACTATGTTTCTCCATGTACTTCAGAAATTCCTCTAGGAAATCCTTCAGTATACCAATGCTCTGCTGGTCCATGCTCGTCTGGGCAATAAGTCCAGGAAGCGACACAAACAGTCTGAGCAGGTGCTCTGCACCGTAGAGCTCTGAGGGGGACATCTTTTTGTACTTTGGCGTCGAGATAAGGTCCAGGTGCTGCTTTCTCTCGAGCTGGTATAGCAGAATGGACCCGAGGGATCTATCAAAGTACATCTTCAAGCCCGCAAACATCTCCACTGTGTTATCGTAATCGGCGGATCCTCTCTTCTTGGTCTTCAATACCACCTCTTGATATTCCTTGAGGATTTCATCCACCGAGGGGCTTGATGGAACGTGCACCAGCTGCTTATCCTTTGTTATGAGCTCCCAGTCATCCACCAGGATAGACTTAAGAGAGTCAGGTATGGCGATGCTGATCTCCGGACGTTTGAGGAAGTCGTCCTCTGTCTCAAGCGTATCGTCATACTTCCGCTGTTTCCTAGAAGGTTCCTTTACCTCATCATTCGCAGGCTCAGCAGCCTTCTTCCTGGTGGACGTGGAGGCCGTCTGCGTAGCCTTTATCGCGGCGCTCTTGAGCTCCTTCTGCCTGCGTACGTTCTCTGGATTGTGGGGCAAGACCCTTGCTTCTGTCACCCACTCATCCCAAGTCGCCTTCCAGCCCTTGTAGTGTATATAGTACGCCAACTGCGACATGAATGCCTCGGGGAAACCGTCCGGGATCGGCTCCGTGGAGTCCTTACCCTTCACCACGTCTTTGCCCGGCTCGTGGATCTTGAGGATCTTGGCTTCGTAGAGCAATGGGCCATGAAATGCCAGACACTTGGAATTGACTATGAGGGATGACATTCAGAGATATATAGATCAACAGAGTAGTTAGCCGATCAAGTAAACACCACACACTTCTTGCTAACGCAACCGCCGTTTATAGCTACCTTAACCCAGCAGACTGAAATATTATGCAACAACCAACCACGCAACGGGAATGCTGGCTCCAAGAAAGACAGCGAAAAAAATGCAAATAAAGGGAAATAGCAACACGCACAGTAAATAAATTGGTCGTGAAGATCTTCAACACTCTTCGGGGCAAATATTCTTCCCTTTCACTTTCGATCAGATCCACTCTAAGCACCACAGCTCTTTCTGGTAATTTCCTCACAGATGCAGTAAACGCGCCTGCGCGTCTCTGCCTACAGGTGAGCAGGCCAGGTGGAAGGGAAGGTGTAGCACCACTTGGGATGCGTTATCTAACTACGTCTATATTTATATATATATATTTGAATATGCAAACCGAGTGATATTAATTGGTAGTTAATAGAGTGCGTGAAGGACAGAAGTTTGGTTCTATGGGCTCTCTCTAGGACGAAGCACACTGCGCATTGGAGAGGTTGAAAGGAGTGACAGAGGAGAACACGACTGTAACGGAACCGTTATCCTTAGTGTCCATTATCCAATGCTTCATCCAATGCTTTCGTGTGCTTCATCAACCGCTTTAGTTACCCTTTAGTGGAATGCAACTGCTAGTAAAACACGTAACCAAACATTAACTATGAAAGAATGAGCATACAACATGTGTGCTGTGGTGCTCACCAGCAACAGAACCATCGCCTGCAACAGCCCCCGCTTTCGTCGTCGTTATCCTCGTATATCTGGCCCCGATCGCGCACGTAGTTCATACCGGCATGGTCATCTCCCTGATGCTCGCTCCTATTAGTAGTACCGGCATACTGCGTGTAATTCGAGGAGTTGAGGAAGTAGTTCTTCTTGTTATTACCGCCAGACGCACTCGAATACTTGCGCTGGTTATCGTTGGAGGGAGAAGGAGGGGCATATGATCTCGAGTGCTTTCTGGAGTGGCGCAATCCACCTTCCCCGGCCGCATTGGACACACTGTTGTTTCTTGCGTGACTGCTGCCCTCGTTCGTGGTCTTGTTGTTATTATTATTAGTGTTGTTGTTGTTGTTGTTGCCGGTGCCATACCCATTGAGGTTTATCTTTTTGTTCTTGTTCCAATCCCAGCCCTTGCCGTTGTTCAGCTTCATCCAGTCGTACACCCCATCATTGGTCTCCCCCATGTCAGCTAGAACCTGGTCCATCAGTGTGCTCAGATAAAGGTAGTCAGGGGTCTCGTCAAACCTAAGGTCCCTGACATATGTCAGGTAGTCTGCAAACTGGTGCGGCAAACCCCTACATAGCTCTGAGATGGGCGTCGACTGCTTCTTCTCACCGATTTTCTCGTACTTGAGCTTGTTTGTAGCCGCTTTCAAGCCTTGCCATGGTAGCTCTCCCTTGAGAAAGTACAAAAACACATGACCCAGGCTCTCGAGGTCGTCTCTTCTCGACTGCTCCCTACCCAGATGGGTGTTTATCGACATATAACGGGCGGTACCACTAAGACTCTTCCTCTCCCTGTACTGTATGTGCTGTTTTGTCACTGGGTTGCGGAACTGCTTGATCATGCCAAAGTCAACAAGATATATAGTGTTGCCCTCGTTGCTGTCTCCAATTAGGAAGTTATCGGGCTTGATGTCCCGGTAGATGAGATCGTTCTCGTGAACCAGCTGTATCCTCTCGATCATCTGCTTGGCCACCTGGGCCACCGTCTTCACGGAGAACTTGCGCCCGCACCAGTCAAACAGATCCTCTAGCGAAGGGCCTAGCAACTGGATGATGAGAATGTTGTAGTAGCCCTCGTGGCCGAAGTAGTACACCTCCGGAATACCATCAACCGAGAGGAATTGGTGGTGAGACTCGTTGGCACCCCCGCCATGTTCCCTGTAGTTTTTTACTGCAGAGTTGAGTATCTTGTATGCCTTGAACTCGTCCTTCAACTGAGGTGCATCCGACCTCCGCGACTCAAACTTGAGTGCCACAGGCCTGTTGTTCTGAAGCAGGTCATATCCTTTGAAGATGATACCGAACGAGCCTTCGCCTATTTTCTTATCTATTTTATAGTGTCCCGCTATCACGTTTGACGACTGTGACTGTGAAGAGGACCCACCACCAGACATGGTGTGGATGCTAGTATGCTATGTATAACGTGGTGACTTGTGTAGGATGTGGTGGTGTGCAACCAAGAAGACCAAAAAAAAAAACACAGAAAAATGCTGTAGCGTTCACCTCTTCTTCGGTCGAGATTAATGGAATCAAGTTTTTCTTGCAATTGTCACAAGTGCATGCTGGAAGAAGTGCCAGTGAGTCGGTATCAAAAGGAAAACAATAAACAGAGAATGGGTCTAAAAGGTGCTGGCTATGACAAAAGAGAACAGCCAAAAAAATAAAACTAAAATAAAATAAATCACACCCGAGTAAAACAGTAGCCACCCTGGGTGCAAAAAAAAACCTAATTGGCCGTTCGCACCGATTGATTGTCTTTATATCGCACAGGCCCACCTATTCTCAAGCGTATAGTGGCAGGCCTCTCACGCTCAAGATAAGCAATCCGTCAAAAAGGCAAGAGTGGAAATCTGGTGAAACAGCCCGCTATGTCGCAGTCCTCTCACACACCGCTCCTGTCGATCGGCAACCGATAAAATAAATCTGACAACAGCCTCCAGGTATAAAATACTCTCTAAAAACAGCACTTTCCGATATATGTATACTCTATCACTATAATTACCCAACCGCTCCCTTATCACTTTTTCTGCAAACAGCACCCATTTCTGTTTATCCCTTTGCAAACTCAGCTGTCAATGCACGCACAAATACCAAGGAGCGTAACAGTAATAGTAACGGTTATGGGTAAGGTACGAGGCGCTGCACAGTTAGTGCGTGAATGTCTGTTAGTGTGTAGTGTTAGTGTGTACTATGGGTGAGGGTACACGCCTAGTTAACAGTGAGGAGGGCATGGCAGAGAAGTTAGCAGGGCCCGTAGAAAGACTGTGGGGGCGGCCAGAGTGAGGGAGACCACACTGAGAGTGACCAGGTTGGTGGGTTAATAGACCCTCCAGTGGAGATTTAACTTGCAGCTAACTTTATTTCCTGTGTGGTGCTGTGAGATAGATATTCCGCACAACTATAAGGGCATCCAAGTGTTATGGCTTTGCTGCCTTTTTTAATGGCTCCTCGAGCCTCTCACTGGGCCTTTGAATCTCTGAGTCGCTATGAGTCGCTGAGTCGCTGTGTGCCTATCGGTAGTTTACCCGTCGCATCTGCAGCCATTGCATGGCAGAGCGGGGACAGGCTGGAGAAAACATCCTAGCTTACCTGGTGCACTGTAATGGGTAGTGTATTCTTAAGGCGTTATGGAAGACTTAGGTACTTTTATGCAAGCCCTTAAACTTAGTTGAGCGGCAGATTCTGTCAACACTTAAGTAATGAAGTTTGCTCAGTGTTGCACCACCACCTTCTCACTGCTCACCGCTCATCCCCGCGCACAACGTGGAGAGCCGTAACCGGCCCTGCAAACTGCAGTCGGAGTCAGACAGAAGAAGTCAACTGCAGGTGCATAAGGAGACTGAGTCACAGAGATGGAAGAGAATTAAGCAGTGGCCATCTTGGAGGCCTCCTTCACATGTATTTTCTAGCAGCACAGCCCAGGGTATAGATATTGCTAAGTAGATAGTTTCACTGCTTGAAGTATTAATTAAGTGGAATAAAATAAAATAAAACCCTCAACCTCCATGCACAACCTGTTTTAGTGATGGCTACTGCTGTACCCCGCATCCTGGTGAAGACACACCCTGATACCATGTAGATAACCAATGACTTATATAGGAATATATTAACGAAATTTGCATATGCAGTCTATGAAGTAAGAGTCAAATCAACAAATAACAGAACAAAACCACGTCAAGGATGACCAAATAGACATTCAGTTATATATGCGCATGTCACCTTGCTACAGCTTTGCAATAGCACCAGCCTTGATCAATGCATTCCCCAGATCCTCGATAAGATCATCTACACCCTCGATTCCTACACAGAGCCTTATAAGGTCCTCTGGAAGAGCCCTTTCTGCCCTAGTCTTCTCATCAATAGATGCGTGTGACATCTTACAGGGCAAAGAGATCAACGAGTTCACGCACCCAAAGGAGACGGTCACTGAAAAAAGCTCCGTTCCTTCCACAATCCTCTCTGAAAGGGCAACGTCACCGGTCTCAAACGACAAGACTGCTCCCGGCCCTCTGGCCATGGATTTGTGCAGTTCGTACTGAGGGTGTGACTTTAACCCGGGGAACCTCACCTTGAGACCAACCGACTCCAGAAACTCGGCGATCTTGATGGCATTCTCCTGCTGGCGCTCCATACGCAACGCGAGTGTCTTCAAGCCTCTGAGAAGAAGCCATGAGTCAAAGGGACTAAGACCCGAGCCGGTCGAGTTGATCACGAAGTAGATCCTGTCAGCCAGATCCTTTCTTCTGGTGGCTATCACACCAGCCATGAGGTCATGGTGACCGTTCAAGTACTTAGTGGCCGACTCATACTGAATGTCAACGCCAAGATCCAGTGGAGTCATGAGAATTGGAGACATCATGGTGTTGTCAAACACAACAATACACTCGGGATTCACCTTGTGGGCGTGCTCAGTGATAGTTCTGACATCAACGACTTTGATCAGTGGATTCGTGGGGGACTCCAAGAAGATCATTTTGGTTGTGGTTGTGATTTTTGATTTCATAAGCTCTGTGTCAGTGGTGTCGTAGTGGGATACCTTCACGTCTCCCTTACCATACAGGTATGTCAAGAGTCTATGCGTGCCACCATACAGATCATCGCCAGCGATCACCTCGTCTCCAGGCTTGAGGATACGGGTTATCACATCCAGGGCTCCCATGCCGCTGTTGGTTGCAAATATGTGGTCTGCCTTCATGATCTTTGAGAGATGCACCTGAAGCGTGGATCTCGTGGGGTTACCAGACCTTGTATAGTCGTACTCCCCCATGTTGGAGAGCGAGGGCTGCTTGAAAGTTGCACTCTGGTAGAGAGGAGGAACAGACGAGTTGAAAGCATCCTCGTGGGCTGGACGCACTACCTGGGTCTCCAGGCTATACACCTTTGTCGGTACTTCACTCATTTTATGATGCGGATATTGGATGAATGTGTATAGTCAAAAGTAGTGATACAAAGATTACACAGCTTCAAATATGAACTTTTTCAACCCGCCAAACCTTTCACCCATAGTTGTGTCACCGGAGTCAGCACCGCGCTGCGGTACCGCAGTATGAGTAATCTGCGGGGGCACGACGAGATGATGCAATCCAATCACTCGATGCACTACAGGCGTTATCTGAAGACTGCACAGGGTATCAGGATATGCACTACCATTCTTATCTCTTGAAGAATGTTAAAATAGTTACTGCGTCACTATGAAGGTACCATGGTATATTGACTCTTTTTTTTTTTATTATTATTATTAAACTTATTTTTTCTCGTATTTTGAATAGGTGGTTTTGATAGAGTGATAAACGAAAGAAGTGAGGTGAATGCATCTTTCTCAGAACAGCACAAGTGTGAGATCCCACTTTCAAACTGACGGCACTATTAATCTTAAATTCAAGAACATACTTTGAGCCTCATACATATTGCCCTGAATACTAGATGGCCAACTCGTTCAATATTTGCTTTGTTGATATCTTCTTAATATATAAAAATGATTGAGTCACTCTAAACCCACTGGGCTAAAAATCATACCTGATCTCTCGATAAACTCTTAGTAATTTTCCATACACTTAATACCAGACTGCGGACTAGCAGATGGGCGATCCAGTGGGCAGGCAAGGCAGGCAAGACAGGCTTCAGCCTCAGGAGAAGCCTCCAACCAGGCCCCTAACACGACTCTCAGTAGTGTATGTACCAACAAGAGCCAAGTGCCTAGGACACCACTGCCAGCGACACTGCAAAATGCCCATCGCTGCCTAACCATGGCCCAATCACAGAAAGGCTTTTCTAAGGTGAGCGTAAGCATAATGAGAAGCAGTAAGTAATAAAGGGATATCGAAAAGATACATTTCAGTGTGTGGAAGTGTTGAGGCATTACCTAGACGCACAAGAAATTGGTCCTCGGCACAATCTTTTTTTTTCCTAGGTTTGTTTCATCATTATCGCATCAACATCATTAGCAATGGTTGGAATACTTTCCTCAATAGTGCGCCCTCTGGGCAGGAGCTCCTCGAGGGTGCCCGGGATGATGGTGGGCTCTCTTCAAAAGCGTTATTCACATATGATCTCCGTGCATAGGGACACAGAGGAGGACAATCAGAACATGCCTTTTGAGTTCAGCAAGGAGAACCTCGAGAGAGCTAAGGAGATCATCGCCAAGTACCCACCACAGTACAAGAAGGGTGCGGTAATGCCGCTGCTGGACCTCGGACAGCGTCAGCTCGGGTTCACCTCCATCAGCGTGATGAACTACGTTGCCAAGTTCCTCGACATGCCCCCCATGCGTGTGTACGAGGTTGCCACTTTTTACACAATGTACAACAGGAAGCCCATGGGTAAATATAATATCCAAGTGTGCACAACCACCCCATGCCAGCTATGCAACTCTGACTCCATCATGGAGGCCATCACAGACCATCTCAAGATCAGACCCGGCCAGACCACCCCAGACAAGCTCTTCACCATCCAGGAGGTGGAATGTCTCGGTGCATGTGTCAATGCACCAATGATTGCCATCAACGACGATTTCTACGAAGATTTGACCCCCGAGAAGACCGTGTCGATTCTGCAGGCCTTCCAGAAGGGTGAGACACCAAAGATCGGTCCAGTCTCTGGAAGAGATACATGCGAGCCATACTCAGGACAAAAGACCCTTCTTGGCAAGGAACCTATCGACATGAAGAAGCTCACTAGAAGTGATCTGTAGATATATAGATGATGTGTAAACACATTCATAAAATGGAAATTCAAAATATTCGCCTCTGCAGTAGTTTCCACATTGCAGATATGAATGACGTACCTACACCAGCTGGTGGATTATGTCTCGTTTATGGTTACCCAGAGGAGATAATGGGCATCGTATTCCCGGGGATTGATACGACGGCTACATATGCGAAGATAGCCTGGCAGGCACCCTAGAGCATTGGCCCTCCTACACCATTAGAGAAATGGTGCCATTGCAGCGATATCCTAAGGAGTTGTGCAACGATTTGATGCTCAAACGCGACAAACCCAGGCTATACTTAATCATCAACCTCTATGGTGTGAGTTGAGTCGCCTAGGACAATAAATGCAAATTAAACTACACTCAACAAAACAACGCAAAACCAATCTCGAGTCCTTCTTTTCTGTAATGGCTGATGCATCCCTCACAGGCATTTTCCTGGATTCCTCCACCTCCACTTGATGTGCATTATGTCCTAGGTTAGATCTGAATCGATGCATCGAACCTGTGGTGGGTGCGCGAACCTGCCGACCGCAAGCACATACATACATGGAGGGAGTGTATGAGGGCATATATGAGTGAAGATCTATTTTTAGCATTCTATCCCCCCACCACTCCTCTATTTTGTCTAGGTTGATTGTAAATAAACGTCCATGGACTGTTCCAGACTTGCTTCTCTACATGCAAACACCATGTGATGGTACGTTAGGTTTAAAGAGAGAAATATCCTTTTGGGTTGGTTCAACGGCGTTATGCCCTGTGCCGTCGCTGTCCAGCAGCTGTTGTGGGAAACACATCGCTATCTGTGTCCAAAAACAAAACCAAAAAAACACACACACACAGACAGCCAAAAGCATCATCGTCTCTCATGCACACCAAGATGCCTCGCACGGAAAATATATCCTCCTTGAGCCCCCCTAGTAAGCGCTGACTACATGGCGCTATGACCTATGACCTCATCCAAAGAGTCTGGCCCGCAATTCCCAGTGCATCCATCTGCCTCTGCTCGCCAAAAGCCAAACACCAGCGAAAACCCTAACAAAATCTTTTGGCCCAAGCTACCTTGCCTGCTGTTCTCTCTTGGCTCCTGAGTTCTTGGCCATCCGTAGGCAATGCCCCGCCGCCGCCCCATGCTCAGCCTGCATGTGCGAGAGCCGTCAGCTATGCTGGGCAGCCCATGCCAATCCAGCCAAGCTGCATGGAACAGCGACGCGAGCCACAGCCAAGAGTGCATCCTTTACATAGAGGAGCCAGTCATAGTACCGCACAGAGGCACGCGGGCAGTAGCCGCAGCTGCGCCCACGAGGGCTTTTTATGCGGTAGATCGGTTGATGGAGGGGAGAGCAGGGCAGACGCCGATCCGGATACACACAACGATAGGAGAGAGTATCCCCCCAAAAAACAAAAACAAAAAACAAAATTCACAAACATCAATGGTGTGTTGTGTCATGACGTGACATTGCCATCAGGACGGAGAATACAGAGAGACACTTGCTTCCTATAGAGGCACCTCCCCTGCACCTACAGCCGCTCTGTATCTCGAGCGCATCCGATACATAAACATACAGCAACTTGCGTCAGCTTTAACGGGGAAGAGAGGTGAGTGAGTGAGTTCTTGCTGGATTGGGGCACAGTGTAACGACAGGAGACTAAGGGCCAAAAAAACTGTCACAAGACATTCAATTGAGTATACATAGGGCCATACGTCCTATCCACACCTTCATCCATATACAGACAACACCCTATATTTATATATATCTATAGATATAACAAATCTATACTGGGTTGTGATACAACTGCATTGTCGCATACTCCAGCACCACCCATGAACTGTTGAGCACCAACAACTTTCCGATGCTACGTGGAGTGCTAACCAGGCTGCGGGTCCGCATTCTTGGACCCAGACACCTCAACCCATTGGTTGTGCTGTTGTCGGTGGTTCTACTGGTACTTTTTGTATTCCCTGGGGTGTTTCTCCCCGGAACCGGTGCTGCACACGGCCACAGAAGAGGGCTGATTTCGCTACTTCCCTCGATGTTCTTCCCTGCACGGTTGCCGCCCTCTCTATACGAACAGAATGGTCTCAGAACCATATTCCCAGAGACGATCGATCAAATCAGTCTCTATGTGGATGCGCAAAAGGTTGACTGGACCAAGTATGCATATGTCCAGTACGCTACCGATAAAAACTACCTGTGTAGCGCCATCATGAACTTTGCCAGGCTCAGGAACGAGCACCATACGAAGGCCTCACTGGTGCTGTTGTACTACGACGGCTTCTACGTTGAAACAGGCAAGTCACCAAGCAGGCAGCGCACCCCCGAGGGGAGACTCCTACAGATAGCACGCCAGAGGTATGACGTGATAATAAAGCATGTGCCTATGATCCAGTATAAGACTGCATCATCAACTTGGGAGAACAGTTTCACTAAGTTCCAGGTGTTTGATCAGACAGAGTTCGATCGGGTGATATTTATCGACTCGGATGCCACTATCCAGGGTTCCATGGATGAACTCTTCTTCATCCCTCCCTGCGCAGTGGCCATGCCAGCTGCATACCAGTTCTTTAAGAGGAGAGAATCCCCTTCCAGCAGTGCATGCACCGGTATTTCACCACCATTCAGAACGGCAGATGAAAGGGACGAACTCGTGGATTCTCTCTTTGAGTTCCAGATAGAAAGCAGGGATCCAATTGCCGATGGTCTCTTTTACCCTTCTCTATACGAGAAGCTGCCAGTATTCTCGTCACCGGAGCTGGACTCCGCAGAGATATCAAAGCTACAGTTGTCTTCACATATTATGGTCATACAGCCATCGCACGAGATTTTCAAGCTCTTGAAGAAAGAGGCAAGAAGCAAAACATTGGACGAGTATGATATGGATATAATGAATAGGGCATTCAACGTGCATGCTCTGCTACTCGGGGAGGCACCCAACCTTTACACAAATACCAAAAGGCACAATGCCCAGGAACCGTTGCTCCTAGTGCTTCCACACAGGCGATACTCGCTGTTGACTGGAGAGTTGCGCGCTCTTTCTTCCGCAGACCACTCAGCCTACTTGGCCGACCCCGTTGATCTATTCAACTCGAGGTGCTCTGAAAAGATTTCTAGTTTACTAGACGTGAACGACGGCTCAACACCCTCCAATATCCCATACTGGTCATCATACAAACGTGTAGATGGCTCTGAATACGGGTGGGATGCCAAGAGCATAATAAAAGAGGCCAAATATGTCCACTTTTCAGACCACCCTATTGGCAAGCCTTGGAGGAAAGCAGGCTTGAGGGACCGTACGGTAGCATGTCAGGACCACATCGACGACTTGAAAGGGGAGGGTGAGTTCAAGGTGGAGTCGGCACACATCGGTAACGATTGCGATGCTCTGGATATATGGAGGCAATTGTACCAGGACTTTGCCACTCAAAGGATGGAGATATGCAGCTACGATTTACTGGATTGAGCAATCAATCCTCTTTTGCATTAGATGAACTATTGATAGATGATGTGTATTATATTAACGTTGTATTGTGATATAACACTACACTTTCCCCTTCTCCAACCTCTCTGCAAATAGATGCTGTTTTGCTTTAGCACGAACAACAAATGCCTTTGGAAGCTTTAGCGCACCATTCCAGGGGAGAGAAAGCTGTCCGGTACCACCAACAGGGCCTATGCTGAGTGCACCCGTAGGATGGGATCCAGGGGCAGGTCTTTCCACTCGTTTCAAAGATGACCCCCTCATTCCTTTGCACAGAGAGATGATGTTCGAAGTTAACACATCTATCCAGCTGTCCTTATACACAAGACCCTTCCAAGGATAGTCGCACACATCTCCAATTGCGAATATATTGCCTTCAGCGACAGACTTAGCCTGAAATGTCTCCAATATGCTGATGAACCCCCTCTCATCGGCCAAGTGGGGGATATTATTGTTTGGTATATTGGCACGAGGTCCCGTGGCTCTAAACACTGTATCCGCAGTGAACACTCTTCCATCCCTCGTCTCAACCGTGTGGTCATTGCTATAGGTGACATATGAATTCAGTACAATCTCCACCCCCAACTCTGCGAGCTGTTTATGAGCTGCTCTGCGAACGCGTTCAATGTAGATGGTATCCAGCACTTCGCTATGCGAATGCAGCAGTGTGACCTTTGTATTTCGGTAAGCATAGGCCAACTCACCAGCAAGTTCACACCCCACAAAACCTCCTCCAACAATGATGATAGAGGAGGAGTTTCTCACCTTCTCGGCGAGAGGTTTGATGTATTTATTCATACCCATGAAGGTAGTGTCTCCGTCTGCCGTCCATGATTGAGGAGATATGGGGTCGTTCCAGTTTGCTCCAGTTGCAACAACCAAATAGTCAAACTCTAGGACACGGCCAGATTTCAAGTGCACTTCATTTGTGGCGAAGTAGCTCGCCTCCTCTACAATCAAGTTCACACGTGAGTCTAGTATCCTTTTCAATGGGTAGGTAATGGGCTTGGCATCCTCTGTCACTATGAGTTTCACAGTCGCGGGAAGTGACGCAATATAGTTTGTCCGAGAGACCAACGTGACATCCAGCGTACCCTTGGATTTTTTCACGAGTAGGTGAGCAGTAGTGGCCCCGTACACTCCATTGCCAATAACAACAACCGTTGGTGTAGTTGCCCTTGGCTTGGTCATTTTTAATGATATATCCACAATTGGAGGGGTGGCTACCGCTGTGGAACAGGAATAACCGCCCATTATATATATTTTAGATCCCGGTCTGTCCAGCAAGAGCTATCTGCATAATCGCTCGGAGTTAATGCACTATATCACCGTAAAACCCGCAGCGTCGGCGTTTACGCATGCAACCTCTCAGCCTTATCTCCATGCAGCAGTAGCACCCCTTCATGCTATCATCTTTCGGAAAAAATCCAGCTCTTCGGACGTGGACCATCTAATATCCTAAATTGAGTAAATTGGCGCCGATATAGTCATTGACAATTGCAGAGTATTTGTGGAAAAATTGGCTTCTTCAGTATGTGTAATGAATACATTGATAAGGAAAGAACTATAAGGAAATTTTGCACAAAAAAAAGATCATTATATGAATACTTCTAATTGACTGGCGAATAACCTGGCCCGCCATCAAGGACAATGTTCCTGATATTCTCCATTGCTGCCTTGGCTGAAAGCCTACTGTTATCACCAGTTGTGGATCCAATGTGTGGGGTCAGAGTCACATCCCATCTGTTGAGGAATCTGCTATCCACCTTTGGCTCACCTTCAAACACGTCCAGGCCAGCGTGGCATACGATGTGCTCGTCCAAGCACTTGATGAGAACATCCTCATCGAGAGCGCTACCTCTTCCAACGTTGACAATTCTCACACCCTTCCTCAGCTTCTTAGCTGAGTGCTCGTTCAGAATATGAGTGGTGGCAGGACTGTGTGGAACAGAAAACACCAAACAGTCACAATATGGAGCCATTGACTCAAAATCTTTGTGGTAGGTGATGGGGAAAGACAGCTCCTTAATCTCCTCTGGAGACAGAGGCTCTGGCCTGGCGTAGTGAACATACATGCCAATCGCATTCATCCTGCGGGCAATTGCCTTTCCGATTCCACCCAGGCCTATGATTCCCACGTTGCGGCCCTCGGGCGTCTGTAGTGCCTTTCCTCCAACACCCAGTTCAAAATCAAAGTAATCAACTTCATGTGCTGGTAGGGCCACAGGAATACCTGTTTCCTTGTCGAACTCCTTAGAACCCAATGCGCTCTTTCTTGCTCCTTCCACGTTACCATTTTGCCTCAGCAGATGCGAAAAGATGCCTGCGAACCTAAAGCAGGATAGCACGAGGTACAATGCGATATCTGCCACCTGTGCTGAAGAGGCGGATCCAGTGTTGGTCACCGTAACACCCCTCGAGCGGAAGTACTTGGTATCCACCAGATCATAGCCCACCCAGCCAATAGCGATAACTTTAAGGGATGGGGGCAAACATTCACCCAGCTCCTTGTCCAGTGTGCCGAATTCTCTAAGCCAATCCCAAATCCATACAGCGCTTACGTCGCTGAAACGTTTAGGAATGTCCTCCTTGAATGCCTCTCTGGTTGTGAGCTTGTAAGGGAGGACTTCAAAGTCCTCAAGGAACATGGAGTAGTCGACATCCTCTGTCGACAATGGCTTTCCCAACAGCAATACCTTTGGTTTTGATGCTGTCATTCTTATGCGTTTTGATTCGATCGTTTGTTATTTGTGTATTAGTGATTTGTTTTGGTTTTTGATGATATATCCATCAATTGACCCCTAAAGGTTATCCATCACTTTTATAGCCATCACCACCGCCAATGTTATCTCCTTCGAGAGGCTAGAAAACAATGACTGTGATAGGCAGTGCAGCACTCTTTCGGCCGAATTTCAGCTGCTGCAGCTGCGGCTGCATAATCTCTATTGACCATACTGCCATTTCTCCACTTTTGGCAATGGCTGCTGCTCTCGAAGGGACAGGCAGCGCCTGCCGATGCGCTCACCTATTATACATTGCAGTGACTGGGGCTGAGTGTGCTGGGCATTTGCATGCGGCGTGGGGAGGGAGTCAGGGGGAGGCTGTAATAGTGATCAGTTGTTTTGTGGGGTGGCATATGAGAGCATGTGACGGGGGCATAAGTGACAAAAAAAAAGGAATCTGGCAACCACCAAACAATACACTGTGTTCCGAGTATAAGCGTATTCCCGGTTTATTGTTATTTCGACGTTGTAGGTTCGGTGCGGAGAAGCCAACCGTACATCGAGGGGTCTGATATGCAATCGCAACGGCTCTCCCAGACGTAGTCGGTGGAGACACGAAGTAGGAAGGAGAAAGCGAGGCAGGGTCCATACATCTCTAAGTAACTTGCGGGATGATTTGGTGGGGAGTTTGGTGGAAGGTTTTGGTGAAAAATCGTCACTGTGCTTTCCAAACAATCTTAGTCTTTTATGCACTACGTTTTAAAGGACATTTATTGGTACATAATTTACTTTTTCTTTATGTGGTTGTACCTAGGTACATCTATAGTCTAAATGGGTTGTGCATAAACAGAGCCACTCCGTTAATACCTTTTTTTTTTGTCTGCCTCTTAATGCCCCAATTGGTGTTTCTTAATTAACCCTGGAAGCAGCATCCTTTCCTTTCAACAAGAACCCGTCAATGTTTTGAAGGCAGAAAACTGCGGTGTCGTTGTAGTTTTCCACCGTAGAAGAACCAATGTGTGGGGTGAGGATCACATCCTGCCTCTGCAACAGCTCTGGGTTGACATGTGGCTCCTGTGCGTAGACATCCAAACCGGCAAAGATGAGCTTTCCAGACTTGAGACCAGCAAGCAAGTCTTGCTCGTTGACAATCGAGCCTCTTCCCACATTGATGACCCTGGATCTGTTGGGCATCAAGCCGATGATATCCTTGTTGAACATGTTGGCAGTCTCTGGAGTGCCGGGAAGTGCGAACACAACGAGATCCGCATGGGGAGCAGCATCCTTCAGTGTGGAGTGGTAGGTGGCCTTGAATGGTAGTGCCTTCTCCTCTTCCTCAGTCAACGGTGTTCTTTTGACGTAGTGGATCGACATACCAATGACGCTAAGCCTGGCAGCAATCCTCTTACCAATGCTGCCAAACCCGACAACAACCGCACTGGTGCCATATGGTCTCAAGAGAGGGAACTCCTCACCGATCTTGTGGCCAAAAGCATAGCCAGCAGCTCCAGCAGAAGATACAAGCTTACCAGTCTCCGAGTCCAAAGAGGAGTGCTGAAGGGAAACTCTCGTTGCAATTGTGTTGCCTACCTTGATCAGTTCGTTCTCAAAGATTCTGAAATATCTAAAGGAATTGAGGGTCATGTGAAGCACAACATCAGCCACTTGTTCTGAACCAAATGAAGGCGTGTTACAGAGCGCTATGCCTTTCTTCAGAAGGGCATCCCCATCGTAGTTGTCATGACCCACAGAACACACCGTGATGAGTTTAAGAGACTTGGGCGCATGCTCAATCAACTCTTTGTTGAAGCCTCCAAGGTGTGAAAACCCAAGCCAGGCACCATAGATTGCAACAATCTCAGACAACTTGCCCTGGAAATCCTCCACCAGCTGCTCCCTGGATGTTGGTGTGTAGTGGATGCATTCAAACTTGGACTCAAAGTCAACGTACTCGGGCAAAGACTGGTCCAGGTCTCCCACAAATAGTACTTGGGGCTTGCTCATTGTGTTTTTTTTGCTATTCTATTAATACTGAGCTGTCGATCTGGAGAATAACTGGCTATTTTTCTCTTGGAATATTTTGCCCTCCTTTTAAAATACAACGCACGGCCTTCGGTCGGCATCTGGAGTCAACGTATCGGCCTTGCCTTGCAGAAAGTTCCATTTTGGGAAGATTAGCAACGTTGCCGTGCCCAATCGATGGAACAGATAAACGGGTGGAACATATTCTGGGATGGATTCTTAGACAGGCGTGTGTCGAGTTGTATAAAAATTAATTGAAATTCCATTACTACTAAATAAAAATATATTTATTGTTTCTTTAATGAATACGAGTTAACGATTGATGCTAACACCGAGTCACCACTTGTAGCGCAGCGACATGCGCCCCACAAATGATTTCCAGACCCATTCACCGTTTCCTCTCTTTTAGAGCCCACTAAACATGGATACCAGAGGCACACGATGAAACTCCCCTAAACCACCCAGCTGGCGAGGCATGGAGAGGCATGGCAGGGCACTCAGTTTGACCCTTCTTTTTCTTTCTGTGTACTGCTGCTTTGACGCACTTAGTGCTTGTGGCTTCCGTGACCGCCCAAGTAGTTGAGCTTGTACACGGAACCACACTCCCAGCATCTCCCCACCTTCTCGGTGGTTGGCTTCAACCACATGACTGGGTGGGAGTCGGCTGGGGAACCAGTGCATCCAACGTAACGGTAGTCATCGTAGGAGTCGACAAGGATTGGGTCAGCGATGGTACCTATTCTAGAAGAGTCCAATGGGCCGGTCTCGAACACCTCAATACCTTCAAGCTTACCGAGAAGCTCGAATCTCTCAAGACCAGTGGCCTGCTCCAAGTCGGTTGGAACCGTTCCTGGCTTGGCACCTGGACCGATAAGGTTCTCCTTACCAACAACCTCGGAAAGGTTGGCGGCAGTCTTGTACACCTTGGTCTCCTGCTTCAAGAGAGCAGCTGTGGAGAAGAGGCGCTGCGTAGGGCGGGCCAAACGAAGGGTTGTGCGGAACATGTCTAAATATATCTCAATGTTAGTATTCTCTCATATGCTACCCCACATTGCCGATAAGCTTTTGGTCTGAAAGACATGAAATTGGCATAAATGTAGCCCACTCCACAGACGAAATGACCCTGGAGCTGGACACCTAATAGCGCACAGGAGTTGATATCATTATGTAGTAAACACCCACACTAGCAGCACTTCACAACCACGGATATCAATGTTGTTTTGCCCGTTGTTGATGGATAATATGTTTCAGTGTTATGGGTCCGCAAATATGTCGACCTCCTTGATAATGAATGTTCGATAATCCAGGTATCGGGGCTGTTTGATTCGTGGTTGATGTGACCCTGTCCATGTTGTATGGTGTTGAACTTCACTATATCGATCGTCTACATCTCACCCAATTCAAAGCCCGCTTTCACACACCTTCATAGAAATTTACAAAAGCATACCAAAACAATTGCCAATAATGAACACAGACTAATGTATCTGAGATTCAAAATATTACTCACCTTGCTGATGTTCTTTGATGATGTGGTGTAGCAACTTTCTAATTTATCAACACGCTTCCATACCCATTCACTTATATCATATCCATCTCTCTCTCACTGTCTATGCCAGTCTGCCTATGTCTGCCTGCCAGTCTCCCTCTCTTTCCCTCTCTCTCACCTCTCTTACAGGCCCCTACTGTCACACCATACAACCGCCTAGTATATGGCAGCTTATGCAGGTAGTGGTACCATCTTAGGACAACATCCCAATCCCGAAACAATGTACTGTGATTGGTTCCCAAAGGGGTGCGCCGGATCGGGTTGGATATGTGTTTGATACACGACGATTTCTGAACCACCCTCGATGCTCATGTCAGAGATTGCATCAGCAACTGATGGCTCCCAAAAGGGAATGCTGATTTGTGACTGCTATACTGAAGTATGCGCAAGGCACTGGGTAATATACAGCACGAGATACTCCAGAGGAAGAGAGCCTCACTGAAACCATCCACCAAAGCTAAGCAGAGACTCTCTCTCTCCAACGCCTTACTGACTGTGCAATGTGGGAGTTACTCACTGTGTAGGTGTACCCTGGCAGGTAGCAGAGTATGGGAGAAACTCTGCGAATGGACTCTCGATCTCCGTTACCCTGTTTGGCTTTTGCTATGTGCCTTCTTCCCCTTCACACCTACCGTTCTTTCTAGACCGCTGTGTTCACACGCTGAGCGTTCGTTAGGAAAAGTATATTGAAAAACTCCAGTATTGAAGAGTAACGTATTGTCTTTACTTTTGAACCACAAGTCACATCTTTGTAAGTAGCCAGCATAGTTGAGAGAAGTGTAAGGATCATTCCAGTTGTATTTGTTGCTCTTGATTCTCGTGAAATTGTTTGCAGTGGCAGCACAATAGGAGGAGGAGGAAAGGCGTCGTCGACATCACACCAGCACTACCATACAAACTCAAGAGAGTGAAACCACAAAGAGGAGCTGTTGTCAAAAAAGCATTGTGTTCGACAATACTCGACAAAGAAGATTAAAAAAGAAAGATTTGGTTCTGCCCTGTCAGTTGTCCTACACTGCACTGCATTTTCTACTGAAAAATCAAGACTCCAGATATAGCTGGAATAGCTTTGGGCCTCACCTGAGTACTTTTCCATCTGCAACACCCACTAACACATTCTGTTTAGTCAAAATGCCAAAAAAGAGATCTTCCAACGGTAGAAACAAGAAGGGTAGAGGTCACGTCAAGCCAGTTAGATGTATCAACTGTGCTAGATGTGTTCCTAAGGACAAGGCCATCAAGCGTGTCAACATCAGAAACATGGTTGAGGCCGCTGCCGTCAGAGACTTGTCTGAGGCTTCCGTCTACGAGGAGTACCCACTTCCAAAGCTTTACAACAAGCTCCACTACTGTGTCTCCTGCGCTATCCACGCCAGAATTGTCAGAGTTAGATCCAGAACTGACAGAAGAATCAGAACTCCACCAGTGAGACAGAGATTCAACCGTGAGAAGCGTGTCAACCCAGCCGATGCTGCCAAGAAGACCCAGTAAACTCCTCAACTGTGACAGTTGTCGAGAGGTGATCTGTACTTAGGTTTTGTATTAGTTAGGTTTTCATGAGATGAAGACATAGGAAAATAAATGTTTATTTCGCATTAACAAATCTGTCTCCCGGATATAACTACTGATTTCTTGATATGCTTCAAAGTAGATAGAATATATTCCTTGAGGTGTCACTAACACCGTTGTTTGATGTCTACAGAAATAGCCTTGAGTTCTTACACACTCGTCTTGGCTATAATTATAAGAGGAAAGATCGAGGCTTGACAGTGTGATATTGCGTATGATGTTAGGTTTGCCTTGACGCTTCACAGAGGGAATAAACCGAGGCACTCAACCGAGGCAATAAACAGAGACGCTTAGACACTTAGGCAGTTAATAGAGCAACACTGCACCGATACACAGTGAAAGGCAGTAGTGGCCGCGCCCTTTGCATTGCGCTAGCTAGGGTAAGTTGCTGGGGCAAATGAATGCAGCGCAGCTACTGTCCCATCTCCTCATATTATCACTTCTTCATGCTAGGCCAGAACCACACTCCCCGCTCCAAGTGAGGAAATACACACGACAACATCGCCTGCCAAGAAAGGATGGTCATTATCCTACCGAATTGTCAAATATCTAAAGCTCTCAATCTTGACTCTCCTTGCGCAACCCATTTTTCACTGCTAGGAGGCCTACGTCATAACTAAGAGTTCATTCTCTGCAGTTTCAGGTCCCTGGCGTATATGCCCGGTCATTCTCCACTGCCTGCCCTGACCTTTCTACCTGCCCTGCTCCGTCTACTCACTATCACAGCAGCACTGGAAATGCTTCATGAAGCTCTACATGGAGAAGTTACCTGACATTCCTCTAATCCCCTACTCTGGTATCCCTTATCCTCTAAGCCCTATTCCATCTACCTGCCGTCTACCTGCCGTCTGCTTACCGTCTGCCTGCCATTGCCTATCATTGCCTGCCATTGCCTGCTCACTGCCTGCTCACTGCCTGTCATTTCCTCACCTATTGCCTGCCATCTGCTCGCCTTATGCCTGCCATCTGCTGCCGTCTGCCCTCCCACGCCCTTCCCCTTCCCACGCCCTCCATCTCCAGCGAGTGATGCCTTGCAGTTTGGTCCCCGTCGGCCTGACCAGGGAGCGAGAAGCAGAGGCTAAAGTGAAGCGCAGGCACAGACAGAGAGGGCGATGTTCACCACGAGATCCTAAAGGGGTGGTTTTAAGCAAAGGGAGCATTGCCAGTTCCGTATAGAGGATATACTCTGTTCGATTGTCTTTGATCGTCTTTTGCGGCTGTTTCACAATTGCTTGAAAGTGTATTTTTTATTCTCTCGTTCCATTGGGTGTATCTGCTTTTGGTATATTCCCTTTGAAGTAGAGTTTAGATCGCTTCTTCATCGCGCAGCCATATCACAACAGCCTCCAGCAATTATCGTCACCACTGAGTGCCACTGGGGTTTCTCACAGCGGAGCTCACACGTATCAACGTCACCAAACAACTCTATCACCACAACCATACTTTCACATACATATATATACATATATATAGTTTCATGTATAGCCATTGGCTTAACCGGAGAGGCATTTGAAGCTACAGACCCATCCAGTTATCAGTCCATTGGTATACTAGACAGATAGTTATTGTAGTATCTTCAACAGTAGAACTAATAGCAGATACACACACAGATACACACACACACACAATGGACGGGACGTGGAAGTTCTCACAATGCTTTGGAGATAAGGGGGACATAGAAAACATCACAGAGGCCGACATCATCTCCACCGTGGAGTTTGACCACACGGGTGATTTCCTGGCCACAGGTGACCGTGGTGGACGAGTGGTGTTATTTGAGAGAAACGAGAATAAGAAAAACTGCGAGTACAGATTCTACACGGAGTTTCAGAGCCACGATGCCGAGTTTGACTACCTCAAGTCGTTGGAGATAGAGGAGAAGATAAATAAGATAAAATGGTTGAAGCGCTCAAACACCTCCAACTTCTTGCTATCGACCAACGACAAAACCATCAAGCTCTGGAAGGTGTTTGAGAAGCAGATCAAGATGGTTGCGGAGAACAACCTCAGCGAGAACAGCGGTTACCACCACAGCTTCTCCGGCTCGAACCAGCCACCTTCCTCAAAGATGTTCACCTCTGTGAACAATCTCAAGCTCCCCCGCATGACTCTCCATGACACAATCACCGCAGCGCAGCCCAAGAAGATCTATGCCAATGCCCACGCCTATCACATCAACTCCATCAGCGTCAACAGCGATGGCGAGACCTTCATCTCCTCCGATGACCTCCGCATCAACTTGTGGAACCTCGGAATTGCCGACCAGTCGTTCAACATCGTGGATATCAAGCCCGTCAACATGGAGGAGCTCACGGAGGTGATCACCTCTGCAGAGTTCCACCCCACGGACTGTAACATGTTCATGTACTCTTCATCCAAGGGCACCATCAAGCTCTCTGACATGAGGATGAACTCCCTGTGTGATAACCACGCCAGGGTATTTGAGGAGTATATGGACCCCTCGAACCACAACTTCTTCACAGAGATCACTTCCTCCATCAGCGATGTGAAGTTTTCCTCCAATGGCAGGTACATCGTGTCGAGAGATTACATGACGGTCAAGATCTGGGACATCGCCATGGAGCGCGAGCCAATCAAGACCATCAACATACATGAGCAGCTCAGAGACAGACTGTGCGATACCTACGAGAACGATGCGATCTTTGACAAGTTCGAGGTGCAGTTCTCAGGCGACAACAAGTCGATCATGACTGGAAGTTACAACAACAACTTCATGATCTACCCCAATGCTGTGGATGCCAATACCGCACCTGGCCAAGGCGAGATCGTCCTTCAGGCAGACAAGTCTGCGTTCAAGGCCAAGAAACTGATCCAAGGAAGGCGCAAGGGTGGGCTGAGTGTCAATCCAAACGGAGGACTGAGCATGATGATGAAGGAGATGGACTTTGAGACTATAGACTTCAAAAAGAGCATTCTGCATCTCTCGTGGCACCCCAGAGAGAACTCGGTGGCCATTGCGGCAACAAACAATCTGTACATTTTCTCAACTTTGTAGGCTCCTTCTACAAAGACAGGAAGGTGTCTGCCTCAAAGTGCAAAATGTGTTATTCTGATCCTGTCAGTGATTGCCTGGTATTTATGTTTATGTTTTTTTACTTGTAATGCTTTGTTACTGTTACGTTGCCATTTCCACATTGTGCTTATATTGGTCTGTGTTGTTGCTTAGTTTCCTGTGCATTTTCATATCTTCATCTTCATGTTGTCAAACGTCCATCTTTTTTTTATATATTAGAGCACTAATTGATCACCATAAACGTTATCTCTCTGGCTCTGTATAAATGGAATCTACGCTATATGTTGTAATACCGCATATTTATTATTTTTAGCTGTGAATTGACTACAAACTTTCAAAATTTCAGAAACGTGCCCGTCCCGACTCCCCTTTACCTGTGGAGTGGGTGTTGTTGGGGTAGGAAGAATCAAACGTGTGTAACCTCTACGCTCATGCACCCACCATCTCTCTACCCGGTGGGATCGACTCCATCAGAAAAAACCCCCATACACTTAGTCACGGCGGACATGACGGTTGCAGTCGGTGTTCCAGAAAAGAGTCTTGTCACCGTCACCCCAGAAGAAGTCAACCTTTCTGATGTTCTGGTATGCGTAGTCGAGGGGCCACTCCTCGTCACTGAGATGAGCGGTGTGGGCTCTGTGCTCGGCGTGCTCGGCCTCCACAAAGTAGGTGTTCACGGCGGTGAGTGCAATAGCTGGGAATGCGACAAAGTAGGTGATCTTCTTCCACAGAGAAGAGGTACCCTTGGAGTGGTGGTAGACAGCATCCAACTGCTCGGCAAAGGCCTTGGCTGCCTCAGGGTTGGCAGGAGCAAAGGGAGACTTGGTGGCTGTCGAAGCAGCACGACGGCTGACGGTCTGGAACTGGCGAGCGGCAACTCTGGAAAACATTCTGACGATGTGTTGAGTTCTGTGTTTTGAATTGATCCACCTTTTATCTTTTATTATACCTCCGTGGTGTTGATATATACCTTAAGGCCTTTGCATGTACGTACGCACTCACTACTCCTCCTGCCTACTAGTCACTGTGTGGTGTGAGTTTGGTTTTCTACGCATACCCAAACTTGGGCGTTTGATTGGCTCCAGGGCCGCTTATGTCAGTGATGCAGGCCTGTGGGGGAATGGAGGTGGTCGGGGTTAGCCAGAGGATGACTCCCATCCAGTTATTATATTTTATATTTTATATTTTTTTGCTTATTATTCGGTAGAACATCAAATAAGAGGAGTGAGTTCTGAGTTGTATTGCGTATATCCTGGGGCGTATTGTTGGATGTTGCGAGGTGTATAGTGTATGTTGCGAGGTGTATAGTGTATGTTGCGAGGTGTATAGTGTATGTTGCGAGGTGTATAGTGTATGTTGCGAGGTGTATAGTGTATGTTGCGAGGTGTATAGTGTATGTTGCGAGGTGTATGGTTGTAAATCATAAGTAATACAGCTTTTAGAAAGTTGCTAGGATTTTCAAAAAGCGATACAGGCTATTCTGCTACACAGGCTATTCTTCTACTTATGGCACTGGTAATGCAAATTAATTAACCTTCATGTTCAACAACCACCCTATATTCTCTGGGCTATTATAGAGATACTTTATTCAGCATCCCTATAAGTGTGCACTTCACTCTCTGCCTCTAATGCTTTACGCTGTGTGCACCCACCACATTAGCCCACCATGTTACAGCGAGAGCACACAGCCAACTTTTATTCTCATGGGGACTAAAAACTCATAATCACACTAGATACTTGATTAGATTGGTGAGTTCCAGGTTCTCACACCACTGGATGTTCACTGTGCCGGTAGGTATTTACTTTGCCAGTAGATATCCAATATACCACTAGATGTCCTGCACTTCCCTCCCTGAGCAGAGACGAAGCCTAAATCCTATGTTAAGCCTATGCCTGGTGCCAGCCTACGTCTGGTGCCAGTAAGCCTGCTTGGTAACAGTACATCTGCCTAGCAACAACAGAAGGCCCGGGTGTAAGCCTAACATAGACGCTCTGCCTTCTGCACCCATTCCGGGTAACCATTATTCATGTCCAATGGCTGCTGAGCGCAATGTCATCAGGCTAAGCTGTGACCGAGTGATGTAAGGGCTCCCCAGCAATGACCCGGAGGTGCGCATAGTAAAAAACGGCTTTGGGATATGGAGTGCGATGCTTACAATAGGCAGGAATGGGCCAAGTTACAGAAAGAGAGCAAAACATCTGATTTACATCTGATTTTGGCGCAATAGAAATTCACACACAGAGACATATATACTCATAGATCCCGGGAATAGTTGTTTGACGTTTTTTTTTTTGAATATTGTTGAATGCAAATATATACACATAATGTCGTTATTGGCAACAAGGCTTCTGCTAACCACCAAGCTGGTACCCGTCAGCATAACGAGGAGGTACATCTCCGCCACTCCGAGTATTGGCAATAGTTCAAAGAGGTATTTGCAGACAATCACAAGAGATGCAAACAGGCAGAATGGCGACAACTTTGTGCCGCTGAACTACAACATCCAAGATCCCTCTTCGCCAGTACCAGAGAGGTCTCCCAAGGTCTCCAAGTGGTCTAAGCACTCGTTGCCGAAGGAAGTGCCGGCACCAGCGGAGCAACAGAAGGCAGACAGCGAACTGAGTATGGCAAAGGCAAACACAAATATAGACATAAACACAAACACAGCTGCCACGGCACCAGCAAAGAAAAAGAGACGTCAGCTGAGACCACGCAAAGCACTGATCACCTTATCACCAAGTGCGATCTCCCACCTACAGGCGCTGCTGGATCAGCCCGTGCCCAAGATGATCAGAATCGGTGTGAGGAATAGAGGCTGTTCAGGGCTCACCTACCATCTGGAGTACGTTTCAGAGCCGGGAAAGTTTGACGAGGCAGTGGAGCAGAACGGTGTCAAGGTGCTGATCGACTCAAAGGCATTGTTCAGCATCGTTGGCTCCGAGATGGACTGGGTTGATGATAAGCTCAGCTCCAAGTTTGTATTCAAGAACCCCAACTCGAAGGGCACTTGTGGATGTGGAGAGTCGTTTATGGTTTAAATGGGTTTTGTTTTAGCATACACTGAACGGATAGATAATAGGAATTCATGGTAATGATACATGTATAGATTGACCTCTGGTTTTGCATTGCAGTCAATGGATGAGCGATTTATTAGATTATGTTTATGGAAGGACTCCCAGGGTCTCTCAAAAAGGCAAGACGGATGCCTCCTCTGTGTTTGTGGCCACAACGTGGATCCAAACTTTCAAAATTTATGAGGTGCAGTTTTGTGGTGCATTCAAGTGAGCTGACCACCAAGGAAACACAAACACCAGTGGGACTATTGCGACCCGCAATACATATATATGTGTATATTGCCGTGTGGATGTTCTCTGGTTCCTTTGCAGTATAATGTTTCCTCACCCCAAAGGATCCAAACCAGCACGAACACAACCGCACTGAACCAAAATGCATCTCATTCAAAGCCTCATTCCACTTTCCGCCATTCTCTGCTCTGCTTTGGCAGCAGAGGTGGCAGCTAGCAGTGAGGAGGTGAGTTCCCTGGCAAAGGAGGCCCCGGAAACCACCGACTCCCCTAGACATATCCTTGCCAGGGCCGATCTCGACCGTGGATACGTCAAGGGCATCATCGACTTCACTGCAAAGAACAGCACAGTCAAGGTTCACATCGATGTGACAGGTCTTCCAAAGGGTAAAGCTCCCTTCTACTATCACATCCACGAGAGCCCAGTCCCTGCTGATGGCGACTGTAGCGCCACGGGTCCCCACTTCAACCCCTACCGTTCCCCCACAAGCGAGGAGTGTGACTCCCTGGGCGGCGATAGCTATTGTCAGATTGGCGATCTTTCGGGAAAGCATGGCTGGATCAACACTACATGCTTTGAGGCTGTATACTACGACCCGTACCTTTCCCTGAACCCGGAGAATGAGGCCTACGTCGTTGGCCGTAGTGTCAACATCCACAACGAGGATATGAGCATTCTCACCTGTGGTACCATCCTCGTCACTGACGAAAGAGTCAAGCGTCATGCAGACGACGACGTGAGTTCTCTTGCAAAAGCGGATGAAACCGAAGCAGCAGCAGCGTCTGAGGGAGCACAACAGAAAGTGACCGAAACCGAGCCTGTGGGTGCTCAAGAAGAGGCTCCAGCTTCTGTTGCCGCTTTTGGTTCTGCTGACCACGTGAAGAAGCTGCTCAAACTCAAACAGAACATTGGTTTTAACGCTACTAAGGTTGATGACGACGAGGACTCTGAGGAAGATGACTCTGAGGAAACCGAGGACGAGGTGGATCTCGAGGAGTCCGAGTCCGAGGAGGCCAACATCACTTCAACAACCTACTGCGATGTCGCCGTTGGAGTTGCGGGAAGCGGACTTCAGGGTATTGTTGCTGCTGCTATTGCTGGAGTCATTGCCTTCATCGTATGAGAGTGATGTCTGGACCTTACCTCTTAGGGACCAAAAGATCAACTGCTTTCCTAGAGAGCCTCCATTTCATTGCTTTACACATAACTATACACAATAAACGGTTTGAAAATGCACCCACATACAATATGTAAGGACCATAACTACTAACAATCTCCTTGAATATTCACTCGAAACTAACCGGTCTATAAGCATCATGAATGAAAACGTAATTCACCGCAAAATAGTCAAAAATGAACCAAGCAACTGCTTCGGCCCGTTGATTGTGTGGGGAACATATAGTGCACCAACCAGAACTGCACTACACATAAGCCCCACCCCGCATTTTGACAGTTGACATGTTCACATGCTCTTGGTTTGCGATAGGCGGTCATTTCTTGCATGCGCTACTGGATTCCGTGGATATATATATATATATATATATCTATGTGTATAGAGTTGTATAAACACAACGTCCCTTCGAAACAACACTCGGCAACTATATAAACATCAAAAGCAGCACGATGTCTGAGTTTAAATCGGCCCCTCTGTTGGAGAAAGTTGGAAAGGCTCTGGAGACCAACCCAGAATTGAGAAAGACCACAATCAAGAAGGTAAGAATCACTTGTCGTTTGTCATAAGTGTGTTACATACTAACAAGAACATTTCATCAGACTGATTCCATCATTGTCTTTGTGATCAAGAACAAAAAAGGCGATCAGAAGACTTGGGTTTTTGATCTCAAGAATTCCGGAGACCTGAAGGAAGTCGAGGGTGATGTGCCCCCTGCTGACATCACGATTTTCCTCAACGATCTTGACTTGAAGAAACTTATCACCGGTAAGGCAAACGCCCAGAAGCTCTTTATCGGCGGAAAGCTCAAGGTGAAGGGCAATATCATGAAGGCTGCCACAATCGAGACTATTTTCAAGACTGCAAACCCAATCAAGGCCAAGCTTTAGAAATTGAGCATTTTGTTTGTCTTTTCCATTTCATTTTTATTTGTGATAACCATGGTACCCCAGAATACAGAGATAAGGGCCAGCGAGCAGTATCAGGGCGCGAAGACCCACGCCTGGCATTGGTATCGCATAGGAGGTGCTCTTTTCCGCAAGAGAACTCTCTTAATCATTGTTTATATAATTTTCATCTTGACCTATGAAATTGCCCTGGCACTGGCAGACATGTTACTATACGTATTCATCGGCGGATAAATGAATTTTTGTCTCTATGCTCACTCTACATCATGAAATTGATAGATAGCCTGAGTGTACAATGCACGCACGTACGCTATATATTCTAATCCCGATATCTTCTATATCGGCTACCTGTACCACCGTAGCCGTACGTAATGGTAACCTAGACTTGTGACAAAATAACTGAAACGCTCCGGAATACACCAATTGCACGTGCTCAAAGAATCCACCTGCATCAATCAAGGTCATGTAGCACTTGGTTTCTCGCCTCGCAAGCTTTTTGCCGAAATTTTCATCCTGTTTTTTCTTCAATCCGGTCGAAAACCACATGGCTCTTCATGTGGATTGCGCACTTCCCCTGGGAGGGCCGGCCTGCCCCACCATTTCTGGTGCGCAAGATGGGCTTTTTGCATGCGACTTTGCACACCGAGTGCGGGCCGGAGATGGCGCGAGAGGGCAAATGCTGCGGGTTGCATGCAGGATGGAGTCATTCTTACCGAAGGCTTGGATGAAAAAAAACACACGAAAATTCCACACCTGTCTACAACCGAGCATTGTAGGAAAGGATAATGTAACTGTAACCATGGAATTCGAGAAGTGGTCATTCACAGATATCAGAGGCTAGATTCTTTTTTTCGTGAATTTTTTTTTCATGATCAATGCGTTAGTGCTAATTTGGTTTTGGTGGCTTCTTCGGGCAGCTGCCAAAGCATCGCACGCGTCCCTGTCTAAGCCAGCCTAGTAAAGATCGGTCTCATAGAGAGTGGAGAATACACAACCTAGTAGGCCTTAACCTATTTCGCCGTTTGTTTATTGCAGATTTCCGACCTTAGAGCTGCAAGACTCGAGCCCACCTCGGTAATACCCCTTCCTAACTGTTTCGTCATCTGGCTCGAACAGTGAGTGACTCACCTAACTGGTTTCCGGTCAATGCAACCGTAGGCGGATACTGACAGCTACATACACTGTTTTTCTTCCCTTGGCATCGGTGTCCTCATCTGCCATAGGTGGAAGATAGGCGTTTGAAACGGATGAAGAATTCTAGCGGGTGGAGAAGCTCTGTAGTATTCAAGTTTGTCTTTTTGGTTCTTTCTTTTTCATTTGTTCAATAGTGCAATTAAATAATTTGAGTGTATATCTCGTCTAATGTGATTTATTGCACCGGTGCCACTCCCAAGTTGGTATCACTATAGGCGGTCTCCGAATGTCGGGGTGTGAGTTTCCGGATGAGCATGCATATTTCCATGCTGTTTCTGCATGACGACACATTCTTTTCAGATGCGAATCAGTAGGTGCCGGGGCCACTTTCGGCTTGAGGTCAGAGAGAGATGAACCCCCACTCTAAAATGTGGTGCGTTGTGCCCATCACCCAAAATAGCTTGGACGAATCATATCGTCGATTCCACTACGATAAGAAGAATCGCCTTAAGGTCTGTCCCCCCCACCACAGCAGTGCTTCATCCAGCAAGGTGGTGATCCCACTTCAAAATACCCACGTAATATCCGGAAGACATTGAACCCTCAATTGACGCATTGTCTTCGAGATTCCCTCGATGGCTTATGATTTTGGAAAGAATTCCGCAACTTGCAATTCTCCGATCCGTGTCCGTCTTCCTAGTACTCACCACCGCGCTCTGGCGTCTGTTATCTATTCCATCAGTAGTGAAAAATTCCTTCATCTAGGGCTCCGGCACCGGAGACTAATGCGTGTGACACAATGCATGCCTATCAGTAACCAGTGAAAAGTTTTGACACGCACCGGAAACTGCTGCTTGAGGCGAGCAAAGCTGCTTATACATGCGTGCTGCATCTATCTGTACTAAGGGGAGGGGCCATGCAGCAGCCGCTCCGGACGAGGGAGAGCCAAACGTGGGATACTGGGAAATCTTTTTCATGTTTGCTCAGGTCAGGTATAAATAACAGAGAGATTTTCCACAGTGTTTAAATGAATTGTTGGTGTGTTTTTTCCTCAAGTCTAAAAACACAGCAACAAACATCACAATGGTCCAGCCACACGAGCCAGAATTCGAACAAGCCTACAACGAGCTTCTCTCCACACTCAAGGAGTCTACTCTTTTCCAGAAGCATCCCAAGTATGAGAAGGTTGTTCCTGTTGTCTCCATCCCAGAGAGAATCATCCAGTTCCGTGTTGTCTGGGAGAACGACAAGGGTGAGATCCAGGTGAACAGAGGCTACAGAGTCCAGTTCAACTCCGCCCTCGGCCCATACAAGGGAGGTCTCAGATTCCACCCAACTGTCAACCTCTCTATCCTCAAGTTCCTTGGATACGAGCAGATCTTCAAGAATGCTCTCACAGGTCTCAACATTGGAGGTGGTAAGGGTGGCTCTGACTTTGACCCCAAGGGCAAGTCTGATGGCGAGATCAGAAGATTCTGCCAGGCCTTCATGAGAGCCTTGGCCCGTCATCTTGGCCAGTTCACCGATGTTCCAGCAGGTGATATTGGTTCCGGTGGTCCATGTATGGGTTACCTCTTCGGTGCCTACAAGCAGTTCTCCAACCAGTTCGAGGGTGTCCTTACCGGTAAGGGCCTCACCTGGGGTGGTTCTTTGATCAGACCAGAGGCCACTGGCTACGGATTGATCTACTACGTTGAGAAGATGATTGAGTACGCCTCCAAGGGTAGCGAGTCTTTTGCAGGCAAGAGAGTTGCTATTTCCGGTTCCGGAAACGTTGCCCAGTACGCAGCACTCAAGGTTATTGAGCTCGGAGGTACCGTTGTCTCTCTCTCCGACTCCAAGGGTGCCATCATCGTTCAGTCAGGTATCACTGCCGAGCAGGTGAACGATGTCATTGCTGCCAAGGCCAAGCAGGGAACCCTTGAGGCCCTCATTGCCGAGGCCTCCTCCTTCTCTGGATCCGGTGCCAAGTACATTGCAGGTGCCCGCCCATGGGTCCACGTTGGCCAGGTTGACGTTGCTCTTCCATGTGCCACCCAGAACGAGGTTTCCGGCGAGGAAGCCAAGGCCCTTGTTGCTGCCGGCTGTAAGTTTGTTGCCGAGGGATCCAACATGGGTTCCACCCAGGAGGCAATCGATGTGTTTGAGAGCGACAGAATCGCCTCTACTGGTGCCCCAACCATCTGGTATGCCCCAGGTAAGGCTGCCAACTGTGGTGGTGTTGCTGTCTCTGGTCTTGAGATGGCTCAGAACTCTCAGCGTGTGTCTTGGACTAGAGAGGAAGTTGATGCCAAGCTCAAGGAGATCATGATCAACTGTTTCAATATCTCCCTTGAGACCGCTGTTGAGTACTCTTCTGAGACCAACAAGAACTCCTTCCCATCCCTCGTCAAGGGTGCCAACATTGCCGGTTTCGTCAAGGTTGCCGATGCCATGTTTGCCCAGGGTGATGTGTTCTAGATGATTAACGATTTATTCTTTTGCTTACGATACATTTTCCTTTTAGATGTGTACTAGGAGACTTTTTTTTTTATCACATCCTCTTCTTTTTGTTGTTTAACGGTGTCGGCTTCTGTTACAATGTTTAGTGCCATACATAAATCACATGTCTTTCATTTTCAATTTTGCTCAGCAGGTATCAACTATAACTTTCTTATGCAAGCCCCAAACCTCAATCGTGAGAGGAGGTTTAAAAAGACGAGATATACATTAAATCATGACTTGGTTGGCCCTTTTTCTCCAGAGTGTTCTACATGCTGTGTGCCAACCAATTACCCCCGCGAGACCTGAACGACCAGGGCCCAACGGCTAGTGAGGTTTACGAATTTATCAAAATCACCAGAATTAATGATTTCAGGTGATAAATACAATCCTAGACATTATTGGGCCTCCATTGGTTTTACAATGAGCGACACTACCGATTTGTGTGATGTGCTATCACAGAGAGCTCAGAGGAACAGTTATGCACAGTATGTAGAGGCAATGGCTATGTGAACTGGTCTGTTTTGGGGTGGGGGCTTCTCTTTTGTCTTTGAATGAAATACTAACTACGACGTCATTCAGGAGTGTTTCGTGGTCAAAAAATGGTTTTATCGCGTATGCTTCACCGGTGGCGAGCCAGGAACATAATCTACTGATGACATATATGGAGTGTATCGACGGCCGAACGTGGCAGCTGGCACCACCCAAGGGGTTCGCCGTGAAGAGCCAACCGGAGTCGGAGACCGAGGCCAATACGGTGCGACAACAGCAAGATGTAGACGAAAATCCTCTTCCACAATTGACACTGGTGAGCTGGAGCACCACGGCTACCGATTTGGCCCTCTGCGACATCAGAGGCTGCATGTCCATCATGGCTGCTGGTGTGAAAAGAAACATGACCCAACTGGAATACCAACCCCCCTTCCTGATGACTTCCTTCAACGAGACAGAGATCGTGTACTCTGAACAGCCCCCGGAGTCCCCAACAGTCGATGCCACATCATCTCCTTTGTCTTCCAAGCTCTTCTCCCAATCGCCTGGTCACAACCACTACCGTTACACAGCCTCTGCCACTGATTTGGAGCATTCCAACATAATAATTGGGTTTAAATGGCTCAACGTAGAGAAACCGGTTATCGCAAATAACCCTGCTGTCCGGCTTGAAACCACACCGGATGCAATGGTATCGAGTGGTGCGGCCGCCCCTATGGGTGCCGCCACTAGTGATGCCCATGGACATGCGTATTCATACGTTGTTCACCAATATAAACCTCATGGTGCCATGCATCCATTGCCATCCAAACAGGCATGCTTGGGAGTCAGACGCAACGGAGAGGTGTGCCTTTGGCACCAGGGAGAGCACGGCATAGAGTATCATAAGGTGGTGGCATCCTTGGAGAAGGAACCAAGTTACTTTTCACATGCCTCCATTGGGCTTCAGCGTGATGGTAAGATCATCATTGTGGTGTATGAACCTCTGGAGAGTTATGTCGAAGTGTACAGTATGACGATAAACTGGGGCCACCTGGTGCAGTCAGCGCTGCACCAACAGAAGAACCCCGCGTACAACACACCGCTAGAACAGAGGAGCAGTCCTCAGCTCAACATATCGAGAGACCTCAGGGCAAGATTTGACGAAATCAGCACATTCCCATCGACCACCTCCGGGCAATGTCTCACCAACATACATCTGGTGTCGCCTAACTTCAACTCCAGCACCGAGCTGGATATACTCTTCAGCTTTGAGTCAAATACAAAGAACGGAATTCAATCGAGTATTCAAATATACCGCTTGGATCAGCAGGTAGCTTCTGTGCACCCAGCATTTTCTGCGATCAGCTCCAAATCAAATACAGCGACCAACGATCCTAAAAATGATGCTACCAAAGCAGAGACGGACATTTCAACCAGTTCATCATCAACCGCTCCGAAAGCGATCAAGGAGATATCGTCATTGGTGTTCAAGCAGTCAGTTGAGTATCCGGAGTCAATTCTGTCCATAGCCACACTGAGTCTCGACATGTTCGTTGCTGCTACAATGGCAGATGGATCCATTGGGGTTTTGAATAGAGAGAACTACACCAAGGTGGAGAATATCTACCAAGCCAAGGAAAGTGGAAGTGAAGAAAGAAATGCCTCCTCATCGGGTTCTCTATTGCCAGTGAGCATATCTTCTCTTTTAGATGCGGGCTTTGTCTTCCCCAAGCCCGGGTTCCAACCTGTATTCTCATGCATCTCGCCCAACTTGTGCTCGTATGTGGCCTTGCCGCCATACTCAGAGGCACTGGTCTTGAACTGTGTAGAGAGCGCGGCGTTCAAAGGTGCCGGTAGCAGGCCCCGTGCTGGGCTGCTGCTCTCGACGGCTGCCGCCTTTGCCCTTCGCCATTCGTCTGCATGCTTCCTCAACACCACTGCGGACGATCTCATAGCAACCATCCAAGCAGAAATAGAAAGGGTTTACAAGGATGTCTCGGAGGTGTATGCACAGAGGCTGGTGATTGCAATTCTCCAGGAATCCCACAGGGCAATCAACTTCTCGCTTGACTACTCCAAGGAGCAGGTTGACAAGTTGCTGGGCAATCCACCCATGCAGCGTCTGCTGGGATTACAACTTGCACTGGGGACTGGAAGGAACTGGACCAAGACCAAGAGCGGCAAAGTGGCATATGCACTCTTGAACCTGAGGTTGTGTGCGTTTGGAATCATGATCACTTTGCGTTCTGTTTATCATCACATCCAAAAAGTGTCGAGGAGGAGTGCTGCCGCCGGTGGTTCGCAGGATACCATCAATGACGCCAAATGGAGGGCGGAGAATATCCTGTCATCCGTAGGTGTCATTGGATGGTGCATGGATTTCATTGTATTTTTGAACCAGGAGCTGCTGGAGCTGTGTGCCATTTTCCAGAAGGAGAAAAGAGACGGAAACGGTGCAGTGAATGGCGCTTCTAATGCCGCCGTGACGGCAGCTGTCGAGGATTTCCTGGTTCTGCCATTGTTGCTCGGAAAGGTGCCCAGATCGCTTCTTTTGTATTCCATTGCAGGAGCAAAGAGGTTGAACGAGTTTATGAAGAAATGTATAGAGAAGATTGACGGTGGTTCAAGGATGTCACCCACGTCATCCCAGTCGACAGGTGCAAATTCGACAGTGAAGTCCGTGGAGGATCTGATGCTATGGTCCGCTACAGTTACTAATGGCTATGAAAGCGGCGCTTCCTCTTCGAGAGAGTCTCCGCTGAAGTCTGTGGTGGCTCAGCCAACGGTCGAGGCCTTCTACCGCCTCAATTCGCTCATATCCAACCTGCCATTCTCACTGGATGCGTTTGAAAAGTTCCTTTCGGAGGCAGACACCGCCCTGCGTAACCTGAAAATCGACAAGACCATGACACTGGCCATTGAGCAACAGCTGGTGTGTCAGGGACTGGTTCCTAAACCTTTCTTGGACCCTGTGAGAAAGCTATGCCTGGTGTATTCGCAAACCGTTAAGAGGGAGATCGATGTACCAGAGCTCTACTTCTACGACGTGGAATGGTTGAAGATGCCCAGCAAGAACCAGGAGACAAACAAGTTCACTGCACATCTCTCTGTGCTGTTGCACGAGACCGACATGGAGGTTTCCGATAAGTATCGCAGTCTCATTCTAAGATCTGGCATGGTGTCAGGCGAGATGCTGGATGACTTGCGCAAGCAACTATGGCAGCCAGCCTCCTACGGTTCCGACATGAGAAGGTGTATAAGGTGCGGGTCTGTTTCTTCAACAGCGGAGATTAATTACTTTGATCTAAGCCTCGGGATCAGCCAATGGTCGTTGGCTTTCCAGAGAAATTGTTTCTGTGGCAGCTTTTGGGTATCCATGTAGATTCAACCCCATAGCGACTACAAATGCTAAATGCTATGCCCTATTGCGGGGAGGCAAATGTGGTGGTGTATATATAGTCTTAATTACATGCAGGTTTGACGCAGCGCAAAACGCAACTTGGAAATCCAAATGTGTATCAAGCTGCGATAATACGCCAGCTGTGGTGGAAATGTCTACCGTTACAGTAGATTTAAGTTGGAGAGGACATCAAATCGCACAGACTGAGCGGGCGAAATATTGTGAAGGAGACGCGTCGCACCGACGATTTAACCCCGATTAGGCAATTCACCATATAAAGCAAAGAGAATGTGCATATTTGTCCTGTACACATTCTATTAGACTTCTCCCAGTTTCACAGAGCATGCCGCTGCCATCTGCGATGCCGTTTTCCGCGACCCGCTCCACAGCATGGGCAACACCCCGGCATTACGGCAAACTGAGCAGGTAGCAGATACAGGGCGGGGGGACCATACTGTTACATATCGGATTGTTTAGTGGATTTCATTCACGTAACCGAGGGGCCTTTCGTTTTAAACGAGGGAGGTATCATACAATCATTTCATTTTCCCGCAAACACCGTGGGACCAATTTACATAGACCCCGTAGGCGTGAGCAGTGCATACGATTGAAAACACCAGGAACCAACACACACACCAATATATACATATATATATATAGTGTATGTGTGCCTTGTATGCATATAGATGAGAATATATTCCATTTAGTGGATATCCACATCACTTGAGTATAAGCAATAAAAAAACCTTATCTTGAAATTTGGGCCTTGCTCACTTCCTCTATGCCTGGCAGCGTGTAGTTTTTTTTTTACCCCCTACGACCCTCGTCACCTGGGCGCCGGCCTATGCTATGCAGCAAATCCTGTTTGTTCAGGTTCATGCATGCCTCTCTTATTCGCCTCCATGCATTTCTGTCCCCTTCGCAAAGAGAGTATCCATGCCAACGACAGATATGCACATATTCATGCGTCTTGCCAGGCTTAGTAGTGCCAAGGGTACTATGGTGTTCAGATAACTTTTCATGGCCCAAGAGGGTAAATTACACGCATGACGCAGGACGCTCAAGCTTTAAGGCCCGGTGAATGTGCGATGGAGAGGATTTAGGGCTCACCTCCCCCAATGGCCTGATTGCTTAAGGAGCAATATATTGGAAAACTCTCCTCAACATTAGTTGACTGCACTGATGATTGTTAATTTATAGAGAAGGCACTGTATTGTATTGTTGCTCCTTTTGAATCCCCACAGATCATCAGACCTCCTGCACTCACTCATCCACAATGGCCACCTCTGCTGTGACCAGCTCTATATATGACGGTTCGATCCGTGCGGAGACCCGTAGCAGATACCAATACACGCTACAGTCACCGGCAGCGGTTGGAAGCGGACTCTCAAGAACCTCAACACACCAGTCGATCAAAAGCATATCCACACCAAATGCATCCTTTGACTCCAACTGGTTACCTGAGTCACAGATCACACATCCAAGGAGGTACAAAGTTTCGCTGGTGTTGAGCCAGACGGAGATCGAGAACCTTAGGAGAAGTTGGCGTGATATGCTTTCGGATGTTGACAAGAGCTCTGGCAGTTCCAACAACAACAGCACCTTCACGGCGTCCCTGTTCTGTATGCAATTCTACAACAACCTTCTCTCTATGGTGCCATACTTGGAGAAACTGATCCCCAACATCAAACATCAGGCCACTGCCTTTGCGGGTGTGCTTAACTTTGCCATCTCTTCTCTACATGATCTGTCATCTATGGATGACTACCTGGAGAGATTGGGCAGACTGCATTCGAGGATTTTGGGAATCGATGCCCCCTTTTTCAAGATCATGGGTGATGCGTTGATGAAAACATTCAAGGAGCGTTATGGGAATGATTCTCAGAGATTTACAGTAGAGGTTGAGGAGTGCTGGATCAAGCTATACAGTTTTCTGGCCAACTCGATGCTCCAGGGCGGAATAGATCCAGTTATAGAATATGCTCAGGGCGGCACGTTCAGCAGTTCGATGTTCAACAAACAACCTTCGCTCTTGACAACCCACTTGGAAGACACCGCATCTGTGACGTCAGTTGCTGAATCAACACGCACATCAACCACACATACCGGCACAATTGCCAGCAGCACCGCAGGCACTCGAGATGCTGGGTCATCTCTCCTGCCGCCTGCCATTACTAAGATCGAAGAGGAGAACGACAGACAGAGCAATGAGGAGGTCACAGACGATAACAATCTCTACACATATGTCATCTTTGACGAGAACAAGAAGAAGAGCAAGCTGCCGAACCCACCCACAACTCCAGTCTACGATCCTCCTATGGCCAGGACTCCAACGAGGACCCGGAGTTCCTTGTCGTCGGCCTCCACAGCTGTCAACAGTGCCAGGCCATCACCGATTTCAAAGGGGAGTGTTGCCTCTTATGCCACCCTTGTGGCAAGCCAGACCGCAGGAGTTAAGTTGCCGCCTCACACCGCTAGTCCTCGCTCGGTGAGAAGTGGTGGGGTGCCTGTTTCTAGTGCAGGTCAAGTGTTGACTCCCAACAGCGAGTATGCTGGAGGCAGGGCCAATAAGTCTGTGAAGATCAAGAAAACCAGCACCAACTTCACTGGAGCGCCAGAGGACCCTAACTGTGTTATTATGTAGATTTGTTTGTGTATTTTTAACTATGTCAATATTTATTTGGAGTTTATTTCGAAATATCCTTTGTGCATACTTCTAAGTATAAACACAGACTTAAAAACTAACCACTACCGTAGTCACATACTATTCCTTCATCAAACTAGCGACCAGAGACCTTCTCTATAATAGATAGAGTCATCATGTCACAACCTCAATATGTCACCTGTGATACCTCATCTCCTATATACCACCCTTAGCCACTACTATTCCAACACTATTCCAGTACAATCCCAGTACTACAGTACTATTCCAGCACTATTCCCCTAGTATCACCCTGATATCCCTCACACCCTCACACACTCCCTCCTATACCCGAAACCGCTCCTCTACAATCCCCCAGTATCTGTCACTCTTCCTTGACATGCACGAGAAGGAGCGTCCTGCACGCTCCTCCTTCAGTCCATAAAGGGCAAAATTATCGTTTTGGGCCGGGTGCGTTTCGCGTCACAGGGGAATTTACGCGTTAATCGCTGCAAGTTGCGCCTGCGCACTACCAACCTCACCGTAGTAATTGTACTATTTACACTTTGCATTAACGCAGGCACTAGATGGGTGTGCGCATTTGGTGGTGTCTGTTTCAAAAGACTTGAGGGTGGTTAGACAATAGACATTGGGGCTAGACACAGGAGTATTCATCGACAACTGGAGACAGAACGGTAGTGTTAGTGTGATTTTGATTTCTTTGTTTTGCTCAACTTCTCTTCTCTGGTGTACGTCTTTCTGTTTGCCTGTTCTCCCATATACCTCTCTTGGTACACGCACAGGCTCACCACCTTTTGCGGCGATTGAGCGACCCACCCCACCACCCAACCATGACGTCTGCGACTCATGAGAACCCAATTCAAATAGGCAAGGCGACAAGGAATTTTGCCAGTTCGAATCCATTTGTTTCAACAACAGCAGCTGGTCCCCTTTACTCTCCATCCACTCAGGGCTCAGGCTCTGTCAGCACAACAACCGCAGAGGAGGACGAGGATTTTCGCAAGATGGAGAACTCATCCTCCTTCCAAACCAGCAGGACTCCGTCCGTGACGGAACAGGACGAGTTCCTGGTGGAGAAAGACATCACACAGTTCTCAGCAGCGCCATCGGCCACCTCCTTCTACTCTGGCCCAAGTCTCAACCATGGAGGCTTGAACAACAGAAACCACGTCAACTACATCCGTAGCTCTATGGTGATGTCGCCTTCTATATCAAACATCGCCGGGGTAAGCGATGCTTCTCACGCCGTAAGGCCGAAGGTGAAGTCAAGCTTGAACTCTTCCGTGTTGGCCGAGATTCCAACCAACAACATCGGCATGGTCAATAGTCCCAGTTTTCGTGCATTTGAGCTTCTGGCAAATGAAAAAACAAGCAGGGTCAAACAGAAGGATGGCAGCACAGTGCCTCCAATAATGGAAGAGCAACCACAACAGCAGCACCAGCAGCCCCAACAAAGACAGACCTCGTTTGGAAGCAGAAACCAGAGCCAGATATCAGTGTCGACTTTCTATACAGCCAACAGTGCGGAGACACTTACTAATGAAATGACACCCATGGGAGGCTGTGTTGCAAACGAGGCTCCAGCTAGCATCTCCACACTCAGTCACACAATAAACGGAGGCACATACCAGGAACAAAACGCATCCAGCTCTATGTTGCTTCCTCCCCCTCCTCCCCATCCAGCAGCTGGAAACCCAGCAGACCTATCAGACCTCATCAGTCTCTCAAGTGCAAGCGACGAGCGCAATAGACCAGAACCCATCAACATCCCACTGGCAACAGAGGTCAAGGATCCCAGCCTGTTGACCCCTTCACTTTTCTCCCCAGCTGTTAACTCACATGCAGTACAGGGACTACAGATTCTCCAGCCTTCTGGACATTTCTCCACCTTTGAACAGCCGGCTCCTTCGCCATACACCCAGTTCAAGGAGTTTGAGTTCTCTTATACAGAGGGAGACCACGAGGAAGAAGAGGAAAGGGCACCGGAGACCGAGACCGTGGAGGTTGATGATCAGATGATCAAGGACTCACTCAACTCCCCTGTGCCCGAACTCGAAGGGTTCACCGCAGAGTCCGCCTTTGACAAACCCCTTCCTGTTCCACCCCAGTCTGCGACTAACACGCCTTCAATGGCTCAGCAGCAGACCCCTATGTTGTATCCTAAGGCTCACGAGAGAGCACTGTCTTCTCCAGAGCTGCCCTCATACAATCACACGCCCAAGCCGGTGCATCCGCCCGCGCCCGTGAGAGCAAAGACTGCCAGTGCGGCAGCCCCATCGACAGCACCATTGGCACCTGCTGATAACTCCCTTCAGCAAACCAAGAAGAAAGGATTCCGTGCACTGTTCAGAAAGAAGAACTCCAATAACGCCGAACAGCTCAAAACCACTCCGAAGCTCACTCAATCACAATCATCACAGGAGTTATCCTCGGCTAAGTTTGCAAGCAACCAAGCAGCTTCTCCAGCATTGAGTGCAGAGAAGTTTAGGCACTCCAGAAATGCATCTACACCCGACCTGGGAAAGATGACCTATCCCAGTCCAAGCCTGTCAATCGCTACCAAGGGAAAGGCCTCTGCTGCCTCATCACCTCAGCTCGGCCATGTGAAATCCAAGAGCTTTTCCAGTTTTGAAAATCTCATGAATACCTTGAATACCAGCAAAAAAGATAAGAATGCAACGGAACAACAACAGCAGCAGCCCGCAAAACTTCAACCGAAGAATGTTCCAGCCCCTGAGAAGAAACAGAGAAAAAGCTTTCTTTCCAACTGGAGGAAGAAGAGCGGAGATACCACAACAACTGCATCGTCTGTTGCTGCACCCAAGAAGACCTCGACTAAGCCTGTTCCTACCAGCAACAGTGAACCTCCTCGTCAGGGACTCGGGCTCGGACTGGAAGTACAGACTCCTGCTTCTCAGGCCCCTCACATTGCTGAAAAGTCAATGGGCCTGGGGAAACCACCCTCTTTACCTAATCCTGCTAGTGGTCGTTCGCCCACTATGAGAGAGCTTGCGTCATCCCCTTCTAACGCTGTGATTTCAACTCCCGAGATTTCCACCAAGCGTGCTGCTGTTGTTCCCTCCACTTCCGAGGGCAATGTGCTGCCCAAGGCCAACCGGGGTGACGTGGGTGCCCCGGTGGAGCAGAGAGAGCGATCTGTGTCGTTGCTGCAGAAGTATGGATTCAGCAATGACATTGGATCTCCCCAGCTCAACACCCCCCAATTGGCCATGCCGATATTCTCGGGATTCTCCCCAGCCAGCATCTCAGATGTGCCATATGTATCTGTTTCTACAGACAACCTTGCCGTGCAGCCATTGAGCAACAGAAGGCCCATTGAGCGTCATGATAGCTATGAGATAACCCGGGGGTCCGGTGAATTGCAAAACTCTGTACAACCTGTAGAGCAGTACCCGAAGGAGGAAGTGGAAGAGGACCATGGAGAAGATGACGATGGTGATGATGAGGAGTTCGACTTCGGTAGGAGCCAGCCCGCAAGGAGCCCAATTGAACCGGCCATTAGTGCATTGAAGGTGAAGAGATATAATGAAAATACAAAACCGGCTGGAAATGGTGTCAAGAGCATGCTTCTTCCTTCAACATTGCCCAACCCCAAGTCCATGTCTGCCAACCCAAGCTCTAATGTGAAGAGACTCACAATATCTGCTCCACAGAAGGGGTTGGGTATCGAACAGAACAAAACTCCATCCTCCAGCGAGTTCCCAGCAACCCCAACTTCGGCATCAGCTGGTGGCTACAGTCTCTCACCAGCACGGTCCCTTCGCAGCGGCGACGCGCTGTTCCCTAAATCACTTGACTCACGTGAGGTGGAGAGTATAGTGACGCTTGAGAGGTCACGGTCCATGAGGTCTGTCAGGTCCAACCCCAGTTCCATCGTTGAGATGATGATGATGAATGGGTTTGGATCGGCTATTACCTCTGATGGTATGATGGTGATCAGATCCCCGCAGGGCTCTTCCAGGAGCCCCTACAGAAACGAGAATGGCCGTTACCGTCTAGAACCTTCTCCACGCGTGAACCGCCCTTCTCCAAATGTGCCATACATCATCTCTCCATCCAGGCTTCAGGGAACTGACAGAACCGAGCATGGCGACGACTTTGTCGAGTTCTTGGACTTTATCGATTTCGTCGATGATGGCGAGATGGACCTCGGGTTCACAGTTGATTTTAACCCAGACATCTCCACCGGTTCGGTTGCTATGTCTCTTCCACCTACAGACGATTTTGCCAGTGCCATAGAGGGTGGGCTGCAGGGACCCCCAAAGGTGGAATACTCTTTGAGACCTCCGCCAGCGGTTCCAGCACAGGGCTCTTTGTCGCACCTCGCGCCAATTGCTCCTCTCTCAGTGGGGGCTCCTTCTCGGCCACCACCGGTTGCCCCTGCGTACACACCCCACGAGGATTACGATCTGTCCTTTCCTACGTATGACGCCCCAGCCTCACAACCCAATGGAGATGTTCAGCCAACACAAGAGAAACGTCTGAAGCAGCCAACCGAGCCTCTGATGTCTTATTCCCAGGCTCACCAAGCTGAACCACAGGCTCAACCACAGACGCAACCAGAGGCTCAACCACAGGCTCGTAAGCTTCTAGTGGATCAGATCACCGAGTTGCTCGACCAGTCGTCGCCATCCCCTCAGCCTTCCCCTACGATCAATGCGTACCTTCCATCTCAAGATTCAGATGCGGCAAGACCCATTTCGATGTCGTTCCGTGGGTTGCGTGGGCCAAGTTTTGGTTCATCAGCCGTCTTGACGGACATGAACGGGAATGGATATGGCACCTTGGGACCGCAGACTGGCTCTTCACAGTCGTATTCGGTAATGCCGTCATCTGAGTCTGATGTCTCTATCGCATCTACAGAGCAACAGCAACAGCAGCAGTCATCCTACAATGGAAGCGGCGGCAACGGCAACTCCCAGTATGGTGTGACAAACAAAGTGTCCAAGAAAAAGACTCTGTCACTTCAGCTGAAGGATAGGGTACCAAAGGCATCTAATGGGTTGGGAAGAAAGAGCGCCTTGGCCAAGCTCACCACGCCCTTGCAGCAGGAGAAGCCCCGCGCAGGGGTCAAGTTCTCTTCAAGGATCGTCCTGTACGATACCTATCACGAACAGGAGTACGATAGACATCCAGAAATTGCAACTTGTAACCAATTGACTCCGCTATTGGCACAGCAGATCAAGGATGAACTGAACGAATTCAAGGCACAGATGGATATACACGAGACCTCGAGATGTTACACGCATTTCTTTTAATTATGATTATAGGGCGCATTTCCTTTTGTATGTTTGTTTGCATTTTTCTGTTCTATTTACACAACTATTTGTTTCCGTGTATTTCAATAGAGTGAGTACCGATCCATTATTGCTGTCTAACTACCTGGCCTGCTGCTGCTGCTACTATTGCTGCTGCTGCTCTGCATGCTGTTTTGTAGCACTTGCAAAGATCCTATCCAATATTGGGGTTGCATCATCTGCGAACCTTGCAACCACCTTGTCGGTCTGCTCAAGATCCACTGCAACGTAGTACTTGTTTCCTCCTTCAACTCTCACATCAGCACAGGTCTTTGGACTCCACAGTGCTACATCGTACTCCTGCAGTGTCACCACCGGTGGCTTACCATCAACATATGCGGGGAATTCCGAGGACATTTCACAAATGGGGTAGTCAACTACGGGTTTGGCCCACAATGTGAAATCAGAATGGGGTGATTCTATTCTCCAAATTCTCCAATTTCCAATGACCATATACTAATCTCAAATCACCATCCAATCGATAACATTCAAACATCTCTCCGCCTCTACCTGCATCGCGTCTAGTTTTACCAAAAATTCAAGGCGATGAGCTGCCAGTGTTGCGAGGGTCAATAGGAGGAAAATAATTACACTATCTAATGGATAGCTATCTGGGATATGGGAAGTAATATATCGAAAACCGTATCACCCCACCAATTGATATAGCTCTGCAGTAACAGGATTAAAATGATAAAAATACCCAGTGTGGCACTTCCAGGTCAACCGCTGTGTCCGGCCTATGGGTCAAAGGAGTCGCAGTCGGATGTGGTGAGGCGATTTGTGCCAGGCCCAGGCGCCAGATTGGAAAAGCTGGATATCGGTGAAGGGTCCGAGAGTGGCATTCCAGGTATAGTGGCCACTATAATGGGGAGGGTGAAGGTATTCCAGAGAGTGGATGACACAACAGAGGATGTAACACCCACTACAGAAACGTTCATCGTGTCTGTTCTGCCCAAGACCAATGTGTATAGGCAATTTGACGAGGACACCAAGGAGGACTTGGCCATGGAGGGCGATGAGGAGAATGGCGACGGTGCGGTAGAGACCATAACGGCTCATGAACAGAAACAGCTATATTCAAGCAATCTGCCACAGGAGGGAGACGTTGTGTTGGTGAGGGTGACAAGGACTTCTTTGAGGCAGGCCAACGTGGAGATCTTGGTGGTTGAGGGCCGTGGCAATGTGTTACAGGAGTCTGGTGTGGGGTCCAATGGAACGAGTACATCGGTGGCACCAGGGGGAGGATCGGGAGCGTCCACTTTTGCATTTGCAACGGCAACCTCTGCCTCGATAAATTCAGTTCAGAGCGATCTCGGTGAAACGTTTAAGGGAATAATAAGATCACAGGATGTGCGTTCCACAGACAGAGATAAGGTGAAGATCGTTGATAGCTTCAGACCAGGAGACATTGTACGGGGGTTGATAATATCGCTTGGTGACGGCTCCAGTTATTACCTGTCGACGGCTAGAAACGATCTGGGTGTGGTTTTTGCCAGGGCAAACGGCGGAACAGGTGAATTGATGTATCCCTTGGATTGGCAGACGATGGTTGCTCCAACTACAGGCGAGGTTGAATCCAGAAAGTGCGCCAAGCCATTCTAGCTATAGATGACAGACCGGGATATATCCATCTAGCTGTTTATGTGTACACATGTTTGCGTATGTATAGAAATCATTAATATTAATCTACCGCTCTTCATTCAGACGCAAGTAGCAACTTATCTGTAACGTCTTGGGTTAACTGCACTATGCCATCTGACTTTGTCAGATTGCTCGCCTGGTCAGCTGGGGTGGCCACCTCGTCGCTCAAATCCGATTCAACGCCGCTTACATCTGCCGTTGATGTTGCATTGGCAACCTTGATGGTAATCTCATCACCTTCTCCTCTCAAGTCTACTTCGCTCAAACCAACAACGGCACCAAACTTGGCGAACCTCTCCATGTAGTGCTGTCTCTTTTCGAATGCCTCCTTTAGCATGCTGGGCCAGTAGAGCTCGTGCTTATATTCAAAGTTCACGAAACCTTCAAAATCTTTGTCAAGCTGTTCAAAGGGACAGTAGTTGATGAAGGGCTGATCAAATACGAGCTTCTCCCTGGTGAGGGGATCTATGAATGGGTGGATGATCTTGAGGAAAGTCCATCCCAACCACGGGATGTTGGTCAAGAGAGCCCTTCCGAGTCTCTCTGGATAATGTGTCTGGAGGATATGGAGCACCTGCCTTCCCGTCCCCACAGGTGGGATCTTTGGACCAGACGAGAGGCCAACCTCCGGGTGCTGCTTGAAGTCTATCAGCAGTGCGAGGGAGTCCTGGCCCGAAGGCATGAAGTCGATTACCCTCTCCAGCATGTACACCAGGTGCTGCACCTGTCTGAAACTGGACTGAGTGTTCTGCCTACCTGGCTTGAGGTACAGGCAGGGCCTTGCATCGTTATCATAACCCAGCACCACCTCCTTGCCAGTCTCGTTTTCCTCAGAGACCAAATCCCCGCTCACGATGTTTTTCGTCTCATCAAGCTGGGAGTCGATGCCAAACTCTCTCCTCCATGCCAGCGTTCCCTCTATTCTCTTTATACAATCCTTCACCACCCACTTGGTGGCACGCAGGTACCGCAGAAAGCATTCTCTCGTGAGCCAAGCCTTTTCATCGTAGCTCAGTGGTTTCTTCTCAGCCCCTGCATTCTTCTCGCTGACTGGAATCTTCAACGCAGGGTCCTGGAAGTGTTTGAGTATCTCCAGATACTTCTCTGTCTCCTCCTCCGTGAGAGGCTTCTCCTTGGGAGGCTTGATGTTGGCTGGCAACGCAGTGAACGGCACATACCTCTTATCGCTGATGGGATGTGCCGGCTTCTCTTCTTCCTTCTTTCTTCTTCCAAACATTTGTTAATCTACAAGCTCAGAGAACCTATTGCTCCATAATACGAAAACAACAGATATTAAATCAGTAGCATGAAAACGAGACAAATCACTCTAATCCTCCCATCTACCGGCACATCCAACCGTGGATGCAAACCTCCGTCTGCCTAGTGTGCCTTGCCTTACACCTTTGCTTTGCACCACCGCGTCCTTTGCCGGATACGGAGGCACCTTGCATCCCGAAGCGAGTTCACTGCAGGGCGGCGTTCTTTCCCTTTGTGTCGGCAGCAACAGTGCATTAGAGCCGGACAGGTCCAACGGTTAAAGCCGAATAACGAGCGTTCCTGTAGAGGGAGGCAGAGGGAGCAGAGGGCGTAAGCAGAGGGCGTAAGCAGAGGGCGTAAGCAGATAGTGCAGGCAGAGAGTAAGCAGGGAGCAGTGAGCAGGGAGCAGATAGTAAAGGCAGAGAGTAAAGGCAGAGCCCAAGCAGGAGACAGGGTAGAGATTAGATAGTAAAGGCAGAGAGTGCAAGGAGAGGAGAGAGCAGAGCACCGAGCCAAGGAGAAATCAGACCCCTCCCTGCCTCTGCGTGCCATTCTGTATGCAGCCGAGCCAGCGAGAGCCAGATGGAAGGCGTGTACACCTGCATACTGCCAAATTTTAGAACATGGTATTTATGTGTGCATCTCTAGATGAGCATGCGTAGATGAGCCAGATACATGTATCGGTGCGATAGATGAACATATATGTAGACACCATATGATTAAGATCATCTTTTTATTCCCTCTTGCATGATATAATCCCGTCAAGCAATGGTACAGACTGATGGGGAGCCAAGGCGAGGGGCTTTATCACTCTTGCAACTGGCCACCTTACATTGCACCAAACATGCACATCTCATCAACGATGTGGGGACGGTACCGTTCCACTTGATCGAGCCGATTCTGAGGAAGAAAACCGCCGTTCAGCTTCTAGCCCTCGAAGAAACATGTCCACATATCGAGCAGTTTACAGACCCGCTATGGCAGGGCTTGCTGGCTAAGGATTTCCCCAATCGACCTTCGCCGAGTGCGCGCCACAAGGGCCAAGCACCTGTGGGTGCCAAACATATATATCTCAAATACTATAACAGCCGAGAAAGACAGCGAGAGGAGGCGGCCGAGAGATTAAGAATGGCAACAAAAAACCTACAAGAGCAGAAAATCGCTAAATCAATCGTTCAGCTGTCTGCGTTCCACGACCCAGATTCTAGGAAGAGGAGGAAACATCCATATTCCCCCTTCCCTTCCTCTTCTTCACATACCGCCTCTTCGGGGGCATCCATCCTCCAAAAAGCTCGCCAGGAGAGCCGAGCAGGAGGTCGCATATTCAAGCATGATCTGAAATTCTCGAGAAATAACACAAAATCACCCCTCTCACGGAGACATGTGTCTTCAACCGCAAACAACCCAAATTACATCAGGCCGCCTCATCAACGCCTAACACATAGCGCAATTCGGCCCTTGCCCCCTGTGCCTTCGCAAATATCAAAACCCACAAGAGCGTCCCCAAGAGTGTCGGATAGAGGACGCTCGCTATTTGAACTCACCTTCAAGAGGTCGCAAGAACCAAGTAGACGCACAACTCGTGCACAGCCTGCGCCCGAGCTGTTCTCCCCCAGCGAATACAAAACGGCAATGTCACAGGCAAGAAGCGCCTCCGGGCTCCAATCATCAGCAGCAAATTCACACTCTAGTAGGAAGTCCACCATCTTTAATAATGAAATGAGGTCTCCTCAGAAGGGCAAGGCCAATAACGTGTTTGTCTACTCTTCCGGCTAGTTGCTTTTATCAGGCACCTTATTGTCAGTGTTTGTGTTCCGTGGATTCTTTGTAGTATATATTTATTTTTGAGATGGCGTTAATGAAATTCATTCTAATGATTAATCGGTACCAACGTAGCAGGGTGATCACCTTGTTGCCCGTTCCTTTAGCTTCTTCTTTTGCCTCTCCAGTATTCCCCCCTCAGCCTGCCTCTTTTTGTATGACACGCTGGAGAGCTTATTCTCCTTTTTCTCTAGAGCATTATCTATGATTCCATCGTCTCCCCCTATTACTATAACCTGTTTATAACTCTTGATGCGCAATCTACCGTTCAAAAGCACCTTTCCTGGGTTCTCGCCCATCGCCATCTTGGCTCTACTGTTGTCGAGCCCCAGCAATACCAAAAGGTTCATCACGTCAAAGGGTCCTCTACACTGCAGTGGCGAGCTAGCACCACTGGACACCAGCAGGCCTCTCGACCTGGAGGCTCGTATCAGTGAAGTTGCATTGTTGAAGAACTGCTTTCTAGAACCGGCCACATCAGAGACTGATGGATTGTAGACAATCTCAAATAGCACACCCCTGTCTGTTGCCGAGCAGACGGTTTTGTGTCTAAGAAAGCACGGGAGACGATCGTGCGATACAAATGAGATAACGTCAGCCTCCAAGCTCGTGCAAGCCAGCAAGAGACCCTTCTCGCTCTTGGGCATCACGGCAATGATGTCAAAGGCCGTGCTGAGCTTGGAGAGACCTTGGCCCTGCGAAGGGTCATCAACCACGAGTGTGACCCTGGTGAATATCTTGATCCTCCCATCAAAAGATGCAAACTCAGAGAGGTTGATAGGGCACGCACTCGAGTCATTCGGCACCTTGACCGACTGGTCGATGGTGAAGTTGAGAGCCACATGGGTATACCCCAACAGCTCCAGCGTGGCTATGGTTGACTTGACATCTGCTATCTGCTTGGGCGTTGGCTTCGCCGTGTAGTTGGAAACAGGCCACGGAATATTGAGGTCGCAGATCATCGCTACCTTACAGCTATGACAAGTATGCCCTATGCTGGGATGTAACCGTCTGCCCAATGTGGTGGTACTTCTTGAGATGACCTTTGGCCGAATGTACTAGAGCGTTGTGATGAGGTGGCTGCCTTCTAATGTGCTAGAATGTTCGCGAGGGGACCCTGGCCAAATTCTCTCTGCTGCAACCGTTTTGCTACAACCTTTTTGTTGCAACACTTTGCCACTCCGAAGCCCTCAGCTAATTACAAAGCACATCTCAAGTTGTCTCGTCTATCCATCTCTGTAAGCCTGTTCCTCTTGCATGTGCATATTATTTTTCTCTCGGCCGTTGCACGCATTAGCTAATCGCGATGGGCTCTGACCCCATACAAAACGAACATGCAGTGTGGAGTGGAGTACATCAGACTGGTGGCAATGTCACTGGAGCTTGAACAGGTTACTATATAAGAGGCCGGAAAAGGAGAGCTCTCCAGGTGACTTTAAAAGATAGAGAGATCAGAGCGACTCGTTGGTTTGTATTTTTTTTTGCTCGTTCGCAGATCCTGATCTATATATCATGGCGAGCGCAGACACCTTCAAGAGCTCATCTCCTAAGGAGGATGAGGAGCAGCAGCAGACAGCAGACCCCATGTTCGATAGGGGCACCACATTGATGGAGCTAGGCAAGCACTGTGCGATATGCCACCAGATCGACTTTCTTCCGTTCATATGCCAGAGGTGTCATCAGGTGTTTTGCTCTAGTCACAGGCTGGCACTGAACGATCACCAGTGCGCTGGCGATGGTTTCAAGTCGGAAGACGAGAAGCTCAAACAGCACACCAAGCCTATCAAATCCTCTAGTGGTCCCACAGCAGCTTCGATATTCCCCAAGAGAGAGCAAACAGCTCCACAGCGCAGCAAGCTGCTCAACATCTTTACACCCGCCACAAATCCTTCGCGAGTGTCACCTTTGGCACCATCGTCGAGGAATGCAGCCTATACTTCACCAGCACCCACATCCATAGCCTCCAAGCTCGTACAGGATTCCTCCAGCTCAGACGCTCAAAAATCAAGTGCCGCTTCGGTGGCACTCGCAAGGCTCCGCAAGTTCCTATCTCAGGGAAAATCTTCGCCGATCGTCACCTCAAAGGTGTCGAAGAACACGCAGCGCATCCTCGAGATGTCGCAGCTCAAGAAAAACGCAAAGGGGGACCCCAGGATCCCACAGGCACAGCGTGTCTATATCTGGGCTCAGTATATACCAGAGGAGACACAGATGGAGAAGGCCTCTGCAGAGAGAACGCCGTTGTTTGTATCGAAAGCATGGCCCATAGGCCGATTGCTGGACAGTGCGTCTGAATTTCTCAAGATCAAGAATGACAACAACAGAACCACAGACATTTCCAAGCGTCTGACGATTTTCAGGAAATTACGAGCCGAAGAAGAGGAAGTGGCCAAGAAGGTTTCCAGGGCTAAGGACTTGGAACAAGATTTCGTCTTCGTGCCTGCCAGCAGTAGAGTGCTCAAAGAGGTTAAGGACGGAGACGTGTTGTACCTTGTGAGAGGTGCATCCACCTCCTAAACAAAATTGCAATTTAGCATCGCTGTTTCATCATATAGAACCAACTGTTTACAATGTATATTGTCTTCCTTTCGTTCATTCACTATATCTATGGTTGAAGCTAAAATACATAGAACAGAGGATAGCGGGGTGTCAAACGATGCTTGAGCTATTATAAAAATACTATAATTATAAGACGAGAAAAAAAAACACAGAAACGTACATATAAAAGGGAAACATACAGAGCTGAATTGTAAAAGAAAAAAAAACTTATCTGAACGGAGAGCCTCAGAGGCAACAGACAAGAGTGTTCCTTGGTTGATTGAATTATGGGAACACCTTACAACAACCATCCATCCTCAGCTCCACAGAAGGAGGAAAGTATACCAATGCAAATGTATCTTCTTTGTATTCTTTTTTTTTTGTTGGTTGGTTTGGTTTGGGTTGTCCCTAAGAACAGCAAGCCAGCTTACTCCAGAAACCACCCTTGGATGCTGTAGAGTGAGCATCATCCTGGTTGTTCTGCAGTGCCTGCTGCTGGTCCCTCTGCTGTTGCTGTACCCTGTTCCTGTTGTACTGGTCGGTCACGGGCTCTGCAGTTGGAGTTGGCTGCTGTGCCTGTCTGGAGCCTGCAACGCCTCCCGCACCGTAGTGCACCTGGCCGTTGGAGGCTGGCAAGGTGGGCAGTGGACGGTTGAAGGCGTCAAAGTTGCCATTAGTGCTGTTGAGCGCCACTGCACTGCCGTTCACAGCAGAAGTGGACTGGAGTGGCTGGCCCTGCAACTGAGGCTGTGACTGTGTCTGTGACTGTGATTGTGCTGGCAGAGGTTGCTGTCTCTGTCTTCTCTGCTGGCCATGGCGATGGTGCCTATCGCGGTCTCCCGGTGGATTTGGATGGCCGTATCCGTGAAGGTTTGGCTTCTTGTTGATCGCTGCATCCCAGCCCTTGCCACCGTTGAGCTTCATCCAGTCATACTGGCCGTCAGCCCTGTCGTTGAGGTCATCCAGCACAGACAACAACAGCTTCCTGTAACCCTGGTAATCTGGTTCCTGGTCAAAGCCAAGGTCTCTGACCGCATCCAGATACTGGGCAAATTGCCTTGGCAGGCCAGCGCACAGGTCGTACACGGGCGTCGTCTTCTTCTTCTCTCCAATCTTCTCATACTTTTGCTTGTTGGTGGGGGCCTTCAACCCTTGCCATGGCAGCTGTCCTCTCAAGAAGTAGAAGAACACATGGCCCAACGCCTCTAGGTCATCTCTTCTCGACTGCTCTCTGCCCATGTGTGTGTTGATCGACATGTATCTGGCCGTTCCGCTGAGGGACTTCTTCTCACGGTAAGGAATGTGCTGACGAGTCCTTGGGTCTCTGTACTGCTTGGCCATACCAAAGTCAATGAGATGCACCGAGTTCTCGTCGGGGAGGCCTGGGCGGCCAATCAAAAAGTTATCGGGCTTGATATCACGGTAAATGAGGTCGTGGTCATGCACCGTCTCCACCAAGTGCAACATCTGCACCGCAACCTGAACCACTGTTTTGACGGAGAAACGGCGGCCACACCAATCAAAGAGATCCTCCAGAGAAGGTCCCAAGAGATCAATCACAAGGATGTTATGTAGACCCTCCTGGCCAAAGTAATACGCGTTGGGGATACCCTCTGAGCCTGAAAGGTGCTTGTAAGTTCTGTACTCATCTCTCAGCTGGGGGGCCTCTGTCTTCCTTGGCTCGAACTTGATTGCGACTGGTATGCCGTTGATCATGTTTGTGCCTTCAAAGATGACACCGAACGAGCCCTCGCCAACCTTCTTACCGATCTTGTAGTGGAGACCAACAACCTGTGACTGGGAATTTGCCGAGGAAGATGAGTTCTGCTGCAATCCTCCGGTGGAAGCCGCCACTGCAGCAGCCGTTGCCGGTGATTGTGAAATCTGTGGTCTTGTAGACATGTTTATGCTGTTTTCCTTTTCTTTTCTTTTTTTTTGGGGGGTTGTCTCTGGTGGGGAAGCTGTGGAATAACAGCCAGAGTCACAAGAATCTAATGACTGCTGATGTTTACTGCCTGCTGAACAGCGTGAGTGTAGAAAAACTCAATAAATATATACACTCCTGGTGAGGATAGCAACAACTGGAAGAAGGAATACGAAAATTCGGGGGAACACAACTCTTCTCAGAACAAGAACATATACACGTATATATATATGTATGATATATATATATTTGTCTGTCTGTTATCCTAGAAGCAGTCTCTCTAGCCGGTGATATCCAGTGAGCCAACGTTCTATCGTGTTATATGAGGTTGTGAAGTGGTGGACTGTGCTGTTGTTCCTTGGATCAAAATACACCCGACGCTGCCCAGTGCGCACAAAAGCAAACACACCGAATAAGCGGCTACCGTAAAACAAAAAAAACAAAATAAACGCAACAGCGTCCAAATTCAAACGGTCTCTCTAATGAAGAAAAGTTCACACACTACAGGCAGATAGATTTTCCAGTGCCTTCTCCATAAGATAGTGTTTGGTGAAAATAATCTCACCCAATGCCCAAAGACGAGATCCCCCTGCCTCAGCACTCCAACCCTTTCTTTTTGGCGTGTGCTCCTAATCTCACCATGGTGTGCCGGAGGTAGTGCCAGCTGGTACTACTGGGAAATGGTGGGTGGTAGTGGGTGGGTGGTAGTGCCGGTACTGATGGTAAAAGCTGCAGTGACTCGCTCTCCGGTCCTGCAGTACTGCGCTTTGTGAGATGCTGGCTCTTGCGGGTTTTTGCAGGCCACTACCAAAGGGCAAAACGCTGCCTTCCTATTGATTAACCGCAGTACGTAGGAGAAGGGGGGGTACGACACACAGGATTGTCGGAGAAGACCAGGAGGGGCGCAGAGATGAGGAGGTAGTGCGGTGGTGCAGGAAGCTCGAGGGACTTTTTTTTAACTCGTTTGAAGGAGCCACTTTGTAGGGGCCAGTTTGAAGGGGTTAGCTTGCAGGCGCTCGTTTGCAGGCGCTCGTTTGTAGGGGCTGCGGAGGTTTTGGGAGCGTTCGGGGGGTGTCGTTTGATAGGCTCGTTTGGTCTACGCCTGCTGCGCGAGATATGCGGGAGTGTTACGCGAGGCACATTTGATGGGGTTGCATCAGAACGGTTCATACTGCTTGTGATATGTGATTTGTGATTTGGTCACTGCGCTTCTTTTTAATTATAACGGGTATATCTTTATCCTGGTAAACGATCATTCAGATATTTCTTCCCATTAGTGGTGACCTCAGTCTACATGTTATGTAACCAATAAACAAATTTTTGCATTTGCGTTAGAAATAGATATTTTCAAACTGCTAAGCGGATAAACTAAAAAAAGCAAAAACAAAAATCACAATAAAGAATTCAATTCTTTCAAATGAATGATTAATTCACCATATGGACTATGCTTTGGAATTGACATTTTGAATAGGCCTCGTTTTGACTAGGCCTCGGTCTCCTTTCCATTGGAGGTGGAGGTCCATCCTTCAGAGGAGGAGATGGCAATCCTACGGTACTTGTTCTCCTCAGGAGTTTCCTCCAGCTTTGGAATATTGAGGATCAGCACTCCATTCTCAAACCTGGCTTCGATCTTGTCACCGTCGAGCTTTGAAGGAAGTGTGACTCTTCTCTCAAAGCTGCCTGTGGTTCTTTCGGAGTACTTAACCTTTGAGTCCTTTCCACTATCTGGAGAAGGAATCTCTCCCTTGATGATCAGCTCATTGTCTTCCTTGTTGAAGTCAACCGTCGTGGCATCCTTGGTGGCTCCAGGAATGGACACATGCAGTTCGTAGTTGGCACCGTTGTCAACCACATCAACCGGTGGGGTCAACCCATTCACATTCAGCTGAAACAGGGAGTTGTCCCACCCATTTTCAAAGAATGGGTCATCGAACAGAGAGCCAAATGTTCTTGGCGCAATCTCATTAAAATAGGTTGGTCTAGAATCAGATGTGGTAGTGGCAACGGCATTGTTGTTTGGGGTGCTCTTGGATTGTTCAGCCTGCTGAAGTGCCCTTCTACCTCCTCTGTGTCTGCGGCCATGGACACCACGGTTGAAGGAATTGGCTTCATCAGCAAACGAGTCAAAAAATGACCAGAATGGATCGTTGAAGAAAGACATTTTTGTGGGTGTTTAATTGCAATTGAAATCTCTGCGTGATTTCTCCGGTGTGGTTTGTCTGGTTGAAAATCCTCCTGGCAAGAGGAAGGAGCCCATCCCTTTATACCCCACCACCTGCTACCACCTCATTGAATCACATCATTCTAAATCATTCCATCCTCGTTACGAACATCATTTTCGAATATTCTAGGCATTGGCAAATGGCCTCATAAAACTTAAAATATATTGTCAAGATTAGGGATCACGTCACCCTCATCTTATGCAGCTAATTACTGTGGGGTTGTGCTCATCGCGCGCGAGTGGTAATGAGCCGAAACACTACCTCTAGAATATTCCTGCTATTTCCATGAGGGCCTCCGAGTGGCCGTAAGATTGAATTAAAGGGACAGGGGTCACACCACGGCTTCAGCCGCACGCACAGGCTCACGGCCCCTTCTTTATTAATGCAAACTCTAAGGGCTCTCTCATGGATCCCTGTAGTTGATGAACTGCTTGGATAGCTATACTCAACACTGGCCGTTCCGCTCGTGCCACGGCAAGGTAGGTGGTATCATGAGGGATCCTTATAAACAGCTCGCATATAGGCTACAACATCAGTCGAGTACCTTTGATTCAAAGCCCCTTTTGCTCCCTGCCACAGATGACATCACTACAGTTCCTCTACTACCTGGTTTCTTGAGGCTGAACCATTAATACCCATAAGTCTTGGAGTTGTGGTGAATCTTCTTCATCACTGCCCATTCCTTGATAGCTTTCTCCAGAGCCATCTCTCTGTCTGTCTGACGTATGCAATTACGCAGACTCGTGCCAATAACAGCCAATATCAAAGTAGAAAATAGGAACGTGGGCTCCTTCCGCATCGGGAAGCAGCGATGAGCTCCGCTAGCGAGCTGCTGCATGTGGTTGCGCCTCTCCACGATTATTGCGAGGTGGCTTCAACAGTGGATAATTTTTCATCCTAGAGAGTTTCCAGATATATATATATATATCAACCCGATAGAGTGTTTCTCATCAGATACTGGTCAGTTTATTTCTTAGTGTGATAATACAATACATATACATTCAAAATGGCCATCCAGAAAGATGCTAAGTTGGAGAATCCCATCTCCCCGGATACTTCCACCACGATCGAGTCCTCCCCACTTACTCCAGAGATGTGCACTGCGGTGCTCAATCTGGTGATAGATACCAAAATGAGCAAGTTCTCTCTCTTGAACTCCAGCCTAATGCTATCTTTTAAGCTGTGGTCGATTTTGATTGCCATCAGTGGTGCTATGGTCAGCTACAAGCTATCTGACTACTTCCAGCATGTGTCGTGGAGACAGCTTCTGGACAACAGAGACTTCATGTCTGATGCTCTACAGACATTGCTCTACCTCGGTACGCTGTTTTCCATGGTTTTCATCTGGTGTTCAAGGAGAGGCATAGACATCAAGGATGAAGCCACAGACTTGCCAAAGCACACACAGGAAATCTACGGCCTCAACTTGGAGGACTTTGCTAACCTCCCTAACAACAAGGAGGAACTTTTGAAGTTGGACAAGGCAGGTAGAATACCAGTGACCAAGTTTGAAGCCGCATTGGAGAAGGGAAAGAACACAGAGGTGGTGGTGTATCGTCAGTTGCCAATCGCCACTTTGTCAGTGTTGCCTATCCTAACAGAGGAGGAGAAGGAAGACGGCGTCTTCAAGGTGAAGATCACTGCCGTAGGTATTAGGAGGGTTTACGTGAAATCTGGTATCCTCTCTGATCTTCTGTTATGGGCAAAGGAGAGATCCAAGCAACTTTGTGCCGCTCATATGGCTCAGCACCCAAAGGAGGAGTACAACAGCATCCAGGTGTTGTTTGACTCATATTCTTTTGACACCTTTGACCAGAAGCTCTTGAAGGAGAACAACTTTGAACTCAAGAGTTCAAGACATTTAGGCGATTTTATCCTTGATAATGTTTTTGGATACAGAGCCGAGACATGGGCGTTCACTTTGAAGAAGAAGTCAGATGCTTAATGGTATGTACAATAGTCACGCTCGCTTGATATTATTAATAATAATCATAATCATTTATTACAGTTCATTCTATATTTATCAAATTTCCCAAACATTCAAGATGTATATGTATAATATAACCACAGCCATATGAGCCTGTTTTATTCTTTAGTGGGCAGCATGGTCGTCCTCGTCTCCTTCGTCGCTCACATGGAACACGTTTTCAAACTCATGGTCTATCTGGATATCGATTTCTGTGAGCAATCCCGTTGCAACATCATACATGAGCCCATATACCTCGATCTCTCCTCTCCTGAAAGCTTGGATGAAACTAGGATGTCTCTTCAGGGCCTTCACAGAATGTATCACGTTCAATTCAGAGAGCTTTGCACATTTGTCTTTGGGGTCGGAGATATCAGCGAGTGTTTTGAGGTTGTGGGCTCTGACGTATCTGATTGGATTCAGCCAATGGTCAAGCACTCCACCAATCTTTTTGGATGAAAGAGATGCCCAGACACCGCCGCAGTCTGTGTGGCCACACACGATGATCTTCTTCACCTTGAGCACTTCAATCGCAAATTGCACAGCTCCAACTGTGGAAACATCGTTGGAAGATACAATGTTGGCAATATTTCTTAAAGTGAAAACTTCACCTGGTTGTACCCCAAGACAGCTCTCACTGATACGAGAATCAGAACAACCTATCCAGAGTGTATGAGGTGACTGACCTTTGCCATTAGACTCCAGCACTTCTGGAGTTGAGGATGCTATTCTCTCTGCATTGAGCTTATTCTGATACAAATAGTCCCGTAGGGAGGAGTTCTTGGAAAGTTTGAAAGGATATGGATCTGATGGATATGTCTGGTCGGGGGTCTGGGCAGACAGATTAACAAGCTGTGGCTCCTTAATGCCCTGATCCAACTTGCGCTGGTAGTTTTCGATGTTGGTGATACCCATTTTAGAAATACCCGAATGGAAAGTTCGTTGTATGACTGGCCTTTTTAGAGGCAGGTGACTGAAAGAAGTGAAAAGACGAATATTGACAACGGAAAAAGTGTGGTTGTGGTGGTGGAAGTGATGGAACAGAACGTGCGAACAGAAAGCAGTTGCTACTCCGAGCTTAAGTTTCAATATAATTAACTAGGAAGGAAGTACAAATAAGACGGACCTAGGACAACGAAGGAGAAAGAGGAGGCTTCTTATGAGATGAATTTTTTTTCCCAGGATCAACATGACTAAAAATCGGGCCTGTAGTCCTACTGTATGTTTCGGTACGGAAGCTAAAACTATTCTTGTTGAGTTTTTCTTCCTTCATGATGACGAAACAAGGCTGCTGCTGCCAACATTATGGTGTTGGATGTTGTACGGTGGGTTATATCATTGACAGTGCATGAGGGTAGCATCTCTGCCCTAATGTGCACGCCCCAAATTATGCACCAAGATGCAGGCAGAGACGTTAGGAACTGGAGATAACACACACACACAACAGTTGCACGTTTTCCGGCGAACACGTTTATCAGATGGATAGGACAGTTCAACGCGGTCTCCAAAACAAAAACAACCTCTCAGAACACACGAGGGAAATTGTGGGTAGATAAATGTCACTTATTATAAACCGATTGAATATATTTCTCACTTGCAACAGCCACTTCTGGCACCATACCTTGCCAGGAAAGAGACTCAGGGAAGACATGGCGCCTTGGTGATGTCACCACAGATACCTGATAATGTGCTCGGTACACGCCTACAGGCTAAAAAACCATTTTCCGCATGAGCAGACAGGGCACGGTAAATTCGGCTGATAAAGGCAGAGGGCCGGTACTCGGCCAAAATGATGGGATAAGTTTTGGCGGCCACTATGCTGCAGAGGAAGTACAAAGCAAAAAAAAAAACAAAAAAAAAAGAACAGAGCAGTTCACAATCACTATGCGTGTCTTGTATATCTCATAATCTGACACGCATACACCATGTACCTCTATGAACAACTGAGGTTCTTGGGGATTGAAATTGCCACAGGCATGCAGTGCACGGAGACGAGAAGACTAACGATGCTTCTGGACACATGGCCTTCTGTTGTGTAAAGTTGTAGAGGTAGCTCATATAGTGCCCGGAGCTTAGCGGGCATCATAGAGTGAGTGTGATACAGCTAGGGATACCGGCCAGGCACTGCCCTAGCAGCTGAGAAGGCCAGGCTGTCAGGGGAATGGCATAATTAGGCAGGGAGGCAGCATGTGGTAAAGACACGCCTTAAAGTGCAGCATGCCTAGTGAGGGCAGCATATCAACAGAAGCAGCATAGCTAAGGAGCATAGCTAAGGAGCATAGTAGGGACACCATCATAGTAAAGGCTGCTCAGTCATCATAGGACATAATATACTCTATATCATGCCGTGACATTTATGCTTGAGCACCGGAAACGTGTCCGGTACACATGGGTAGTAGTACCCTTGCATTGTCGGTTGTGCCACGGTTTAATCGCTGCAACTAGCCATCATACTGGCTTGCATTAGGAACATCTAATGAGCCATACACATACCTCAGCATTGGTAGCTGTGTTGTCGTGCAATATCAACACCGGTGTTTGAGATCTCTGGCGAGTTGATGTAGAAGGATACGTCCACTTGGGTCGAGCGACAACTATCAACACACCTGATGAGTCAAATTCTCTACGAGGGGCCAAGCGTGGCTGAACCGCATGGAGAATGCCAGAATGCTCAGTCTGGCTGAGACGACCAGCTAGAGGTGCGTATTCTTGCACTAGACTAATATGGTTTTGTGGGGTAAACAATGACCCCTGGGTGTTTTAGAAAACACCCAGGGGTCATTGTTGTTGTTTTTTCGCTCTGCAGATTCCCTCTTGGCCGTTTACAAATATAGATCGGCATTTACCATGAAGATGTGGGGTACCACATATGTGTGTGCGCGAGAATACGAGTAGCAGGTCCTGGACACGAGCAATTGAAACTTGATAATTGACATTCTTCAAGCAAACAGCCGGTAAACAGCTGGTAAACAGCTCTTAAAGAGCCTAATTATCGGTAGGTAGTGGAAATCCATCTCAAAAAGTAGCCCATATGTTTACATCGTAGATCCCAGAGGTATGTGGGGTAGAGCAGTGGATCTTGCAGATTTCAAGTGAAGCCTCTGTGCAGGAACACGTCTTGCAGCGCGCGCTTAATGGCCGCTATGAGCAAGCGCCTACCCTGTTCGCATAAAATAGCATGTGAACTAGGAGATCCGCTAATCCGCCACAACTGCATCGTTTCATCTTCGAGAGCAGGGCTTTCTACAGTGTTTACCGAAAACAATGGATCAACTGCAACACATACGAGAGGAACAGGGTTTCATTAGTCAACACTGAGTTGTTATTCACATCACACGTTGAGGAAATGATTCAGCCGATCGAACTCCCCCCCAACTCCCACCCCCCTCGAACCTTCGATCCCCAATGAACGTCTCCCCTCCTCAAGCATTAATCATGCCCCTCCATGATCTGCTTGGGATCTTCTCGGCGCATGATTGTGGGGGAATACTGTCCGCGTCAGCAACTAGTTTGCGCTTCTACATCCCTCCGGATAATAAGCCCTTTTGCGGGGGGAGGATGGGATACCACGGAATAATCACCTATTCATGATGCATGCAGCCGCAGACTAGTCACGCTTGCAGTGTGTTGCCAGGGAAAAACCTACACGCTTCTTTACCCTTGTGACCCGCGAGACGCACTACCATACCGCTTACATGCCTGACGCACAGAAGCATCTCTTGTGCCATAATGCTTTGTGGAGTGCAAAAAAAAAAAAAATCATACCCGGTGGGGCCCCGATTCGTAAACAAAACACATGAGCACCAAACCCAAAGTATCATAACGTGTGACTGCGGCAGCCGGCTTGGGATGGCATTATTGTTACAAAACCGGAGAAACAAGCCTCCAAGGGCCTGATCTGACTGTGGGGATTGCTGCATTGCGCCTTAGCGCTTTTGCATGCTCATCTCATCGTCCATCCGGTATTCTTCCCCCACGCTTCGTGTGCGTCGCAATCAAAGATTCTCTTGCTCTACCTTACCCAATAGATATATAAATACCTTGTCCGGTGTCACCAGGCTGATTTCAAACAAGCGGGTTGTGTTGCTATTTTTCCCGTCTGTTCAACTTGTTTGCATATCGAACTGTTGTGCACTATAATAGAGTGGATTTCTTCTGTGGCTGTTTTGTTCACTTCATACACTTTGACTTACTACCCTTTAAATTTTTTCGTTCTCTCTTCTTTTTCTACCTGAAACTCCGTTGGATAACAAATGACATCTTCACACAACGGTAATTCATAGACTGGCATATATATACAACAAACTCGGTTTTTCCTTGTCGACACAAAACTATAGAACTTAGATTATTGGGTATATATAGACTTTCTGCAAAAGAGAGAAAATGAGAACCCAATCCATCATCTTGGCGCTTGCGTCCACGCTTGCACTCTCGAGCGGCCTTGTTCTTCCAGATGGTTTTGTTGGACAGGCTGATCTCCCCCTTCCCCAGCACAGACAGCTGGATCAACAAACGGAACAAGTGTTGTCATTTGTTTCACGGTACACCCCAGCCCTCACGGCGTCTCTGCTTGGGGAGTTGCCCACAGAAAAGAGTGGGATGGTGAGCCAAAAAAATTTTCTGTCGAGGATCTTTGGTCTGGGCCACAAAGATCATGGCCCGGTGAAGGTCACATCTGGGATCGCCTCAAAGCCCACCCAGGAGACCATACCCAGAAATGACTTTGAGAGCTGGCTGGAGGCTCAGAAGACCATCTCCTTTGAGGGAATCCTCGGCAATATTGGAGGACTCGGCAAGTTCGCCGCAGATGATAATGTGTCTGCCGGGGCGGTTATGGCATCTCCATCAAAGTCCAAGCCCAACTACTTTTACCAGTGGACACGTGACGCTGCGATCACCATCGGCTCTCTCATCGAGTTTCTCGACGACAACGGCTTTGACGACTCGCAGTACCACCTCGCCTCTGTCATTGAAGCCTACATAGAGAACTCTTATGACCTTCAAAGACTCAGCAATCCATCGGGGTCCTTCGAGGACAACCTCAGTGGTCTGGGAGAGCCTAAGTTCATGCCTGACTCCACTCCATTCACAGATCACTGGGGTAGACCACAGAGAGACGGCCCTGGACTCCGTGCTCTCACCATCTCCAACTATCTAAACCTGTTGGCCAAATACTCAAAGGGGCTTGAGAACACATCCTTTCTCAAGAATGAACGCTTTATATACGAAGAGATCATCAAGCCTGACCTCAAGTACGTGATCAGATACTGGCACCAGAACGGCTTTGACCTGTGGGAAGAGGTTGATGGCATGCACTTGTTCACCTCGCTGACTCAGCTCAAGGCACTCCGCGTCGGAATGGACCTGGCCCTCAAATACGAGGAGGAGGAGTTCCGTGCAGACCTCACTAGAGCCTATAATGCTCTCAAGTTCTTCATCGAGGTGGACTCCGGGTATAAGGTGTCTCACCTGCCTTACCTCCTTGAGACTCCTAGCCAACTGCTCACGGGCAGAAGAAGCGCCTTGGATATTGCATCTGTATTGGCCTCTCTGCGGTCTCACGACGTTGAGAGCATCGACGATACACTCGACATTCCGTTCACTGTGGATGACCCCAGCGTGCTCAACACTCTCACTGCGCTTGTCAACGACATGAAGTACAGATATCCAATCAACCACAACAGGCTCGGGTTTGGAACCGGGTTTGCGCTCGGCAGATATCCCGAGGATGTGTACGATGGTATTGGCACGAGCGAGGGTAACCCATGGTTTATTGCAACAGCAACAGCCTCAGAGCTCATCTATAAGATCCTGTTCAAGCTGTACCGCTATGAGGAGGACCTTGTGATCGCACCCGAGAACATGTGGTTCTACCAGTCGCTGCTGGTTGATCTCGAGCCCAACAGCGAGGGGGTGACTATGCCATACGGGTCAGATGCCTTCACGGCCACCACCGGTACCTTGTTCAAGTACGCCGATTCCTTCTTGGACGTCATCAGAGAGCACGTTGACAACAACGGCCACATGAGCGAGCAGTTCAACAGATACAACGGCTATATGGAGGGTGCCCAGGATCTCACGTGGAGTTACGGAGCATTCTGGTCTTCTCTCAGATGGAGAAACAAGGCCCTCAATATCATGAACGGCATGGAGTGATGGTGAGCTTGCATACAACTTAGATTTATGTTACCTTATGGTGTGCACACATGTCTGGGGGATCCTACTCTCCTGAGCTTTTTGCCTCATCTCTTTCTCTTCTCACGACTTTTGTGTGGCCATGTGTTATTATAAGGAGACTTTACACTTCACACATACGCATGTTTTTTTTTTCAACCGTCTCCTTTTCTTCTTTTTCCTTTCCCCACAGATGTGTGTGGGTTTTAGAGTGTCATTTTTTTTTTATATCTTCAGTTATTCCGGTGTTAATGCAATTTGGGTTTTATCCGCCGAGAGGATTCTGCTCGGCCTGTGTTATATTATGTACGTGTCTTTCAATACAATTCAAAGTGATTAAGTTGCAGGAACTGTAGCGCGTAATATGTACTGCAATGGATGCAATGGCAGAAGAGTATAGCCATAGAAAATATCCTACATAGGTATCATGTTGACAGGACGCGCATTGCACTAGAACTAGGCTGGTTAAAATCGAAACACGGCTTATCTCGAGGATCGGAGAAGAGATAGCAATGGATACCCTGAGAAGGAATGCCAGATGCCTCATTCAAGTGAGATGTCTCATTCAAGTTATGGTTAACCCAAGTTGTTTAATAAGTGAAGGCTAGGTTCCTCATGAATTCCAGGTCCGCTAGTTAACTTAGTTATCTCCTACTGAAGCAAATGGGGCCAATAGGTCAGGCATCCTGGTCGGGGCCTGCTCTCTTGTATGCATCGATCGGCCCGGCAGGTAGAGCCTGTCACAGTGCTCCTTATTAGAAGGGCGCCGGGTAACATGGTCACCGAATTCGGGGCCGAGTTTTAACACACACACCTCTGAAAATTGGCAGAACCCGGTCCTTTCTGCACGGCATAGTGAATCTCCGATGTTGCTTCTTTTTCCTTTCGGCTTCAACCCTTTGATGGATCGAGCCCGTTGTGCAACCAAGGTGCTGGATAGTGGTTTATCAGAATAGCACAAAGCGTTAAGGTTAACAGCCACTGCAATATTGTCTCCGTCGTCTAGCATCACAGCAATGTTCTCAATTACCAAAAAAGTGAGTAGTGGAATGGATATTCTTAGTTGGTGATCAGCGTCTTCGGAGTTGGGCTCTTTTCGGTTGCAGGAGTTCTCTGTTCTCGGAGGCTCGGGGCTCGGGAGGCACTGGTTTACGAGGACAGTCCCTTTTTTTTGGAGATTGATTTAAAACCAAGAAGAAATTAAGAAAGTATGCCAGTACTAACAGTAACTTTACCAGTCATTGGCCCCATTGTCCCGCCGTTCCTTGGCTACTGCCGCCGAGGGCTTCTTGCCAAAGAAGTACGGTGGAAAGTACACCGTTACCCTCATTCCAGGTGACGGTATCGGAAAGGAGATCACTGACTCTGTCAAGACCATCTTCAAGTCAGAGAATGTCCCAATTGAGTGGGAGACCGTTGACGTTTCCGGTCTCGACCCATCTGCCTCCCAGATCGACGAGGCTGTTCTTTCCCTCAAGAGAAACAAGGTTGGTCTCAAGGGCATCCTCTTCACCCCCACCACCCCAGTTGCCAGCTCTTTGAACGTTGCTCTCAGAAAGGAGCTCGACATCTACGCTTCGCTCGTCCTCATCAAGAACATACCTGGTGTTGACACCAAGCTCAAGGACATCGACATGGTCCTCGTCAGAGAGAACACCGAGGGTGAGTACTCTGGACTTGAGCACCAGTCCACCCCAGGTGTTGTCGAGTCCCTCAAGATCATCACCAAGTACAAGACTGAGAGAATTGCTAAGTTTGCCTTTGACTTTGCCAAGAAGAACGACAGAAAGCAGGTCACCGCCATCCACAAGGCCAACATCATGAAGCTCGGTGACGGTCTCTTCAGACAGACCGTCAAGGAGGTTGGTGCCGCTGAGTACCCAGACATCGAGGTGAAGGACATGATCGTCGACAACGCATCCATGCAGGCTGTTTCCTGGCCACAGCAGTTTGACGTTCTCGTCACCCCTAACCTTTACGGTTCCATCCTCTCCAACATCGGTGCTGCCCTCATCGGTGGCCCAGGCCTTGTGCCAGGTGCCAACTTTGGTAGAGAGCACGCCGTCTTCGAGCCAGGTTGCAGACACGTTGGTCTTGACATCAAGGACAAGAACGTTGCCAACCCAACCGCTATGATCCTCTCTGCCACCATGATGTTGAGACACCTTGGCCTTGACGCTCACGCCGACAAGATCTCCAAGGCTACCTACGACGTGCTCGCTGAGGGTGCCGTTAGAACCCCAGACATTGGCGGTACCAACACCACCACCGAGTTCACCGAGGCCATCCTCAGCAAGCTCTAAGTGGCTTAGGAATCAGTTTCCTCAACCACAACCCCTCCCCCTCCCCCATCCACCTTTATCATGCCTAGTTGCAGAAGGCTGTTATTCTAGCAGCGAGCTTTCTACGGAAAGGTGCATTATATAGAACAAAACTAACTAGAGACTTGAATGTATTCCTTATGAAGTTGTATATTTCAAAAACCGTAGCTCCATGTAGTATATCGCAGCCCTCTTCTACAACAGCGATCTGGTTTACATCATGCTTTTGTATGGTTATAATGCCACCACTTACACTCCCAATCCTAACTTGAATTGTCAATATTTTATCGTTACATGCGTTATCTCCCATCTGTTATGATACTTACACGACGTGTGCTTGGCCTCCCACTAAATGCCCTCATCTCTGCCACACTGCGTCATCCCCACGCTCTCCTATATAAAACTATGGGGCACCTAACTGTTCCCTCCCTCTATTCAACGGCTAACGAGCTCTGAGACAAACATTGAGTTCTGTGAGTTGATAAAGTGGTCTTTTCTCGTCACGTCTTTAGGTGTACAGACTGCGTCCTGTTATCATTGCCGCAAAGTGATTCTGTCTGTACAAGTAGGGTATCCATCGGTCTATCAGAGTGGAGGTCTGTCCTGTGATAAGAAGCTGCGGGACAGGCTTGAAACTGGGAGAGAGAGTCTGGGTCCTGTGGGAGAGGCTCGCACATACAGACGAAAACCGTTGACATTTATAGATTTACTCAGGGCATTGCTATTGCATTGCACTCTTTCATGAAGAGAGTCACCCGTTCGCATAATATATCACCAATTGCCTGCTTTGCCTCCGCATTCCGTTATCTCCCCACACCTGCAGCACGAGCTCCTCAGCTTTTAAGACAAAATTAAACACGAGTGCGCAGCAAACACATTAACAACAAAGGCATAGTCACCATGTCAGAGATCCCCTCCGTTGACTTCCACCTGCAGTTGCAGAGGTCGCAGTTCAAGACCCCCATTGAAATTATCAAGAAGAACTTCAAGAACATCCAGAAGCTCGTCGAGAAACAGAACCAGAATGTGTTCTCCACCATCAAGAACCTCTCTGCTGCGGAAGGGATGTCAAACCCGAGCAAGCTGGCCATAGTGAAGAGACTCATACAGGCTCACGAGCTATTCCACAAGAAACTGGTCATCAGGGTCAACCAGCATAACGAATTCCTGTCGCGGATTGAGGCGCGCATTGCTGTGTTCAAAGAATTGGAAAGAATAAAGACAGCCATTGAGCACCCCTCAGCAACGGGGAAGCAACAGTCTGCACTCAGGGATGACCTCTCGATGTGGTATAGACAGCAGGTGAACCTTCTGCTCATAGACTACCTCGTCAAAACCAGTGTCAGTTCATCAGCAAATGCAAATGCCGGTGTTGTGTTGGCCCAGAAGCTGCAGCTTGAGAAGTTGGTGGATTATGATGTCACTCTCCAGGGGCTTACCATATATAGTGAGATCAAGAACAACAAGAACCTCAAGATTCTCATAGACTGGTGCAACGAGAACAAAAAGACGCTTAAGGCTCTGAGGGAGAGCAAACTTGCTAGTCAAGTGAGTACTACCAGTTCATCCTCTTCCGCTCCTTCTCTCAAGTCTGGCTCTGCCACCGGTTCATCATATTCCACTGCTGGAAGGGATCCAGGCAGGCTAGATTTCGAGACATATTTCCAGAACTTCATCGAACTGATCAAGACACGCAATATCTATGAGGCTCTTGATGTTGCTAAGAAATACCTGATTGGATCCATAGGGAATGATGGAGATGAGAAGCCATCTGAGGAGGATGCCACCACACCTACCAAGTCATCTGGAAGCAATAACAGACATGCTAATGGGGAAGAAGAGGAAGAAGAAGAGGAAGACCCAAATTTTGAAAAGATCAAGTCGGCCGCTGGGTTGTTGCTGTTTAACTCGATCAATATGGATGAAATATTTGGAGGGTTGGATCCCAGGTACAAGGACGGAACCCGAACTGCTGGTAACAAGTTGTCACCGCTAGCTTACTACGACCCGAACGCTGCGGCCTACAACAAGATAACTAAGAACATGAAACCATACAAGGAGTTATTATCAGACGACAAATGGCGCCGGTTGGCCGACTTCTTCCTGTACAACTTTAATCTCATATATGGAATCGATCAGAATATTCCCTTCCTGGTGATGCTGAGCGTGGGGATAAGCTCATTGAAGACCAAGGTCTGCCACCATGGCCACGTAGACCTCACGAGTAGCACTGATGTGGGGAATGTGAACAACGGAACAGATGGGAATGTCACCTTTGACGAGTTTGAGCTAAGCGCAAGAGGTGAGATCTCCACCAAGCCAGGTTCCAATGGGCTTGCACAGGCGTTGAACAATTGCCCAATCTGCTCGGCAGAGCTGTTCTCCATAGCCAAGATCCTGCCTTTCTCCCACCAAACTCGGAGCACCATTTATGAGAACCCGGTAAAGTTGCCCAATGGCAACATCTATAGACTGGAAAAGCTGTTACAGATGAATGAGAACATGCGCCTGTATCCGGAAGAGTACTATGGTAAGGACGGCGAAGACCTGAATGACGCTACAGCAATCGCCAACAGCAAGAAGCAGAGACACAAGATGATCAAGCGTTTGAGGAGACGGCAAGATGATAGGAGGTGCAAGAGAGAGAGGTCGGGCCACCCACAGGGTTACGATAGAATGCAGTCAGATAGGTCTGTGTCCGATGGCTTTGGCACCGATGAGGATAGCATCAATGACGAACACACATTTGCTGTCGAAGAGTCCGCTCGGTTGCTTGGAGCTGATGAAATGCAGGAAGATCATGGCCATGAGGATGAGTCGGATACTGACTCAGATTCAGATTTGGAGTCGGAGGATGCCTCTGACAGCGATGAGGATATGAATGACTACAATGACCCCGATGGCGATGAAATGGCTATCCTTGCCAAATACCGGATCAAGGATCCTCTCACGGGCGAGATTTTTGGCAGAGAGGATCTCGTCAAGATGTTCCCCACCTGATTCTCTTTGGGAGTTTTGTTTTTGTTTTTTTTGTTATTGGTATTGAAATTTGGGCATTTTTTCTTCTTGGAAGCTGCATGCGGTAATACATTATATTATATACATGAGTACGAGTCATTCAATCGTCTTCATCATCACTCTCTTTGCTCTTTGCTATCACACGCTCTTTGTCAGACTCACTCCATTCCTCAAACACATAGATTCTGGCCTCTCTCTCATCTGCTTTCTTGGTGGTATCCATCATACTATTTGTTCGCCTGTGATGGTAACCAGGGAACGAATCCCAGTCGAAGCGGCCTGATCTCTCCACTTTGAAACCAACCGATCTTGCTATCTTCTTAATCTGCCAGGAGTCATATGGCTCGCCTTGAAAGAGGGATATGACAATCTTTGGCGACTTGGTTGAAGGGGAGCTCTTTTCATCGATCAGATACCCCGAGTTTTCAATGCCAGAAGATATCTTCATGCTAGATATCAAGCGGAAAAAGTCGAGACAGGAGTGGAAGCACTTTGTCATTAGTTCTTGATGGTTGCGTATATTCCTGTCGACGTCCTTGATTCCCTTGCCAGTATGGGGGAAATTAAATACAACGTAGTCAATGCCTGTGAGGTTGTTCAAAGCCTCTCTGTTCTTCTTTCTGTTGTTGGGGTTCTTGGACAGCTTCAGCGATCTTATCAGATCCTGACAATCAACGTTATATGCTACCAGAGCGTTGCTGGAGTTCAAATAGTCAATCTGGGATTGTACCGTGTTGGGGTATTTCCCCTTCAATTCCTCGATTGAGTCGTACGAGGTGGTGACAACGTTCTCGCCCTTTACATAACCCGCCTTGAGAATGCTAGTGGTGAAGGAGAAATCCCCCTCTCCCAACAACAGAACCCTATCATCGATACCAAATGGAATAAATGAGCTTTGCTTCAATTGTCTCTCTTTTTGTGCCTGTGCTTTAAGCGATGTTGGAACGGTTGTGGACTTCTTATCATTTTTGGCTGGTTTTGGCTTCGGTGCGACAGCTGCAATCATCTGGTGTCTTGCAAGGGCACCCTGCAGACCAGACTTGGCACCGCCCTTACCATGTTTGCCACCTTTCAGTTTGCGTGCCATGGCTATTATATATGAGCTCAACAAAGAATGCTGATCCTAATATCTCAGATCGTATTTATTTCTCCTCCTATCGTGCCTTCCTATACCAAATCCAAAATATATTTCAGCCTTACCCGTCCCAAGCTCATCGCCTGGCGATCCAGCCTGCATTGGGATGCTGCACGGGGGGCCGCGTATGGAAAGAGGATCCAGTCATAAGGACTCAGAGATTACAATCTCTTACGTCTCGCGGGAGACCCAGTGATTTCTCTATAGTATATGCTAGCAATAATAATTGTATTCCCAAGTTGAAACGAGAAACTTCTCCTACAAGGCACTTCTAATAATGCTCCTTCCTACTAATGTTCTTACTAATGCTCCTACCCATTCGGCTGACTGCCCCCTGCAGTAGTCTGCTAGTACACCACCCAAAAGCAAGACCGAAAATGGAACTCCACATCACTCATAGCACATCGCCTATCATCTGCAAGCGAGTGCTCATCGAGGCACACCCCAATAAAAATAATATAAAGCATGCGAACCAAAACAAACAGCCAAAAAAAAAAAGAAGCAATCAATCCCCGGCTGCTGCCTGAGCCCCCTTCTCTTTGGGCCCCCCTTCTCTTCTTACACCCCTGAGACTCATGCTTCAAACTCTTTTTATGATAGGCTCATCACACCGCTCTCCCTCGGCCTGTTGCCTCTCCCCAAGCGACACCCAAACCTTGCGCATGGAAGATGCTGCCATCTTTTCCCTTCGGTACTAAATGGAAGTCCTCTGCGCTTAGCGAGCCAGACAATCATCTCTGACATCACACGCTGCATGATGCAACTCTCTTCTCTAGCTTAGGAATGCTCAACTGCCCATACCTGCTTTGACCGCAGCGAGCGCAGCTCCGCAGGTGTGTGACAGGGGGGCGGTGTTCTGCGGAAGGGCGCACGAGGCACACAACAGGTCCCTCCCAAAGGATGTTAACACGTACAGAATCTCGCCCCATGCACGTCATCAGGCCGGTAGTGTATCCTAATAATAGGTGCAGTGCCTGATGTTCTGGTGGATGTAGGCAAGCCTCCAGAATATCGGGGGAAATGATCATTAGCAGCAGAGGGCCTGCCTTTGCTTTGAGCATATTTTGTATTCTGAGACTGGTGTCACATCCTGTGGGGCGAAGTTATAATACAAGAATTATCCTGTAGCTGAAGATTCGATAGAGTGCCTTTTTTTCTCTTTTTTTTGCTTTGGTTTGGTTTCCCTTTTGCCTTTGCTGTTGAGTTCATCATCATAATCTCTCTAGAGAGCCATTGAGTGCCACACTTGTATTGATAGTCAGGCTTGCAATCTATCTTGGTATCGTGCCAGAGCCACCAAAAGGACAACACAAAAATACAATCCCCTTAGACAAATAAACTATTACAAACATCATTGCATCTGTCATTCAAAAAAAAAATCAACAACTATGGTTAGACTCGATCGTACCGTGGCATCGTTGATGCTTCTCGTTGCTGGCAGCAATGCCTCGCCATTGAGCTGGTTCCAGAAGTCTGACGTCGATTCCAAAGATGACAGTGACAACACGCCCTCTGGAGTGCAAATGCTCGGATTCCAGATCTACCGTGGCGATTCCCTTGAAGAGTCTGAACTTGGTGCATCGCCGAGATTTGTCAAGAGAGCCACGCCATCCGGCGCAGAACAGATCACCCTCACCAATGAGGGTAGTTTCTACCTTGTTAACCTTACCATTGGAACTCCAGGACAGGACGTTGGTGTTCTGATTGATACTGGGTCCTCAGATCTCTGGGTCACCGGCAGCGGCAACCCTTATTGTGCCTCATCGGTCTCCTCTGGATTCAAGAGATCGAAGCAGCGTATTCACATTGCTAATCTTGCTAGCCAGCTAGACGACGATGATGAGTATATCGATGACGAAGACCTAGATCTCAATATCCAGCAGGAGAGAAAGCAGGGCCCTGGTTTCCCACCGGAATCGGCATTCTTTGGAACAGCTACAGGTACCTCGTCTCCAAGTCAGGCTACGATGGACTGTAACGACTACGGCACATTTGACCCCAACAGTTCTTCAACATTTCATTCCAATGGCACCTCATTCCAGATCTCATACCAGGACTCCTCGTTTGCCCAGGGTACATGGGGTTACGACACCGTCGTTGTGGACGGCGTTAAGGTTGATGGCCTCTCGTTTGCTGTTGCTTCAGAGACAAACTCCTCCATGGGCGTGCTTGGTATCGGACTCAAGGGTCTCGAAACCACTTACTCCGGTCAATCGAGTTCCTCCACCCCTTATCAGTACTCAAACCTGCCATACAGGATGGTGGAGCTTGGCCTCACCAACGCTGCCGCATACTCTGTGTTCCTCAACTCCTCGGATGCCACGTCGGGTTCCGTGCTGTTTGGAGGTGTGGATCACTCCAAGTACACGGGCACTCTGCAGACGGTGCAGGTGGTTAATACCCTCAAGAGTTATGGTTACAACACCGCCATTAGACTGGAGATCACGGTATCTAATGTGTGGGTAGAGGAATCCAACAAGAGAGCCATCGTTGCGAGCGGCGCCTATGCGGCTCTTTTGGACACCGGTAGCTCTCTCACCTACGCTCCAGCCTCTGTTGTGCAGCTGATTGGAAGTGCTGTGGGTGCCACCTACTCCCCCTCTGTTGGTGCATACGTGATGAGCTGTCCATCGCAGAGCGATTCCACCCAGGTGACCTTTGACTTCACCGGTGCTCAGATTTCAGTGCCACTTGTTGACCTCATGCTGCCAATCTCCTACAGTGGTTCCAGCGCCTCCTACTGTGCTGTTGGAGTCCTCGACTCCGGTGACGACAGCTTCACCCTCGGCGACACGTTCCTGCGCTCTGCCTACCTCGTGTACGACCTTGACAACCTCCAGATCTCCCTTGCCCAGGCAGATCTCGACAGCAATGCTCCTGCAAACATTGATGTGATCAGTTCGTCTGTCCCATCTGCCGTGTCTGCTGCTAGCTATAGCTCCACCTGGGGGCCCAGCTCTGCCTCTGTTTCGCAGATCAACGCCGTGTCCTTCACCTCGTTCAGTGCCACACCTACGTCTGGTGTTTCTGGAGCATCCGCCACCTCTGGGTCTGAAACTGCCACCTCCACCTCTGGTAAGAGTAGTAGTTCTTCAGCAGGTGCCGATGGTTCGCTCGCTGGCCATGCTGGGTCTTCCTCATTGTTTGGGTTCATTACGCTCATTGTATTTGCCATTGCATTGTAAGCGAAGCAGCACTATGCGATTAAGCTTATATACACGTGGCTCAGCCGTGTATGCTCTGTTACCTTAGTTTCTTTTTTTCTCTCTTACTATTCTCATATACAGTTATTCAGTAAGCCAACGGTTAGGCACAAGAAGATGGGTTTATGTTGAGTTGAGTGATAACAGGGGCATATCTTCCCCCCACTCATACAACATGTTATGTTAGTTTACAATTTTACGAGTGAGTTGGCGGGTGCAGGATATCAATAAAAGACATGTTTTTGTTTGTGTTCTATTGCTAAGCGGTAACTATAACCGTCTGTTTTTTCGAATTAATATCGACAAACACCCTTCGCTATACAAACTCTCTTCAGTATGCTCTTTATCGCTTCCATCTCCGCTGCCGCTGCCCCTCTCCTAAATAGGCCCTTGGTTGTACAAAAAGGGAAATCTCGCGGCCTACTGTAATGGGCGCATCCACAGTCCGGACGCTTCGGGCTTCTACATCTTCCTTATATTGAAGGCCTTAATGGCCAAGGTGTCAGTGGGCAGGGCCTCAATAGCAAGGGGTTCTTTTAAACTCGAGATCCACCCTACCTGACAATACACTCTGCAATGGCTAGCTCTCTGTTCGGCAACCGGCACGAGTTCCCTAAGGCACCATCGGCAAGGAGAATAGTGTGCGGGAGATATTTTCCAGGAGATAAAAGCTGGGAAAGAAAGTATACTCTACGAGCAAAGCTGATCACTGCTCCGGAGACCCAATGAAAACAGAGTACCGGAACAGTGGGAAATTGTATCCTATCCCTTCATAGCCTTCACTCCCTCTCTCTCGTCTTCACTCCCTCTCTCACTCCCCTTCGCTCCCCTACCTCTTATCACCCTAACGGCTCGCTGCAGGTGCCCGTGCCCCGATGCTCATGCTCCAGGGAGGCATCCACACCATACAAATCCAACGCCTATCGCCGCTTTGCTCCAGGCCCCTCGGTGCTAAGTTCTGCATTGGTGCTGGCGCGCACCCAAGGGGAAGATCCTGGAACAAACGGTAATTCCTCTATGGAGAAGATCCTAGTGTGAGCACGCAACGGGTGGTGGAGGTGGGTGTGTGTGCACACTGAGGGTCCGCAGATATAGCAGGGCAGAGAGGTTTGGAGACATTATATATATATATATATCGATGTATATGGGAAGGTATATTTAGAGCACAGTCAGATACACTTTGAGGATATATTGACATTTGCTCCTAGTGGGAGGCATATCTGTATCTATCTTTATATATATATATATATATATATCTATCTGTATATGTATATTCTAGGGCGCTACATGTATCAACAGCAGACATACTTCGAGCATACCACTATAACTAATACCCACGGAGTGGGGCAACGAGCCGACCAGTAGCAACACCACCCCTCTTTCACAACACTTCTTAGGCATACATCTCTTTGCCTCCCAGCCATTATGGAGGCAAATCCACTACCAGGACAACAGCCGTCTGCTGAAGATGGATCTGGTCAGGGTGGGGCCTTCAGGCTGCCATTTGTCATATTACAGTTTGGAGACGGTACCCGTCAGGATATAACCATCGAGTTCGCGGGCGCAAATGGTGCCGCCACGGCAAGCAGCACAGGAGAGAACAACTCCACCACACACGAGACATGGCCAGTGACTGAGGATTCCACCACACCTGTGGTGGCCACCGTTCCCGACGAGGACTCGGAAGAAGAGGTGTACAGAGATAGCCTCACTACGCAGCCTGTAGACTCATCAGTGCAAGGGTTATCGGCAAACACAACCACCGCAGGCTCTGAAACCGCAGATGTGCAGACAGATAGTGCTGGGGCTCCACAGACCAGCACCGAAGAAGACTCTGATACAAACCATCGAGGCGTGAGAGGTGTTGACTTCCCCGCATTTGATGTGTCTGCAGACGGCGTATACCGTGAAGAGAGAATGTCCAACATCTTTGAGAGGTTGCTCAGCTCAAGAAGAGACAATGGAGATACCCGCAACACCAATAGAGATACTCCGGTCACCAACGAGTCGCCACTTCGTTCCCTCTTCGATCAACAGTCACCGGAAACATCGAGAAACATCATCCTCACGGTGAATTACATATACTCAGCAACCTCCAACGATGTCACCACCACGGCCCTTCCACAACCTCAGGATAACAGCCGCAATAGCAGGTCGGGCTCCCTCATCTTGCATGTACCCAACATCCCGCATGACCAGGACGAAGAAAGCCTCCAGGTTTTGATTCGTCTGGCAACAACAATAGCATTTAGAACCATCGCTTCAAGCGTGAAGAAGCAGACCGGTCTGACAAGAGAAGCATTTGAGAGGATGCTCTCGTTCAAAGAAACGATGTCGGAATCCAGCTGTCCTATATGCTACGATGAGTATGCTGTATCCCCAAAGGAAGAGCTACCTAACGAAGAGGAGAAGGTGGATGCGGCTCTTCTTCAGCATAACCACAAGAAGAGGCGCCTTTCTGATACTAAGGATACATCTTCCAACACCAAATCCAGAAAGACCGAGCCCACAAGTACCGAAGAAAATCCAGTGTCTCAGGAGGATCCCCAGGAGGAGCCTTCTGCAGGATCCAGTGAGAGTGAATCCGTGATGAAGGACACAATCACAGAGTCAAAGACAGAGATTGGTGAGAAAGCATATACCCATATACCCGTTGCCATGCCTTGTGGACATGTGTTTGGACAGTCGTGTTTGTTTGAATGGCTCAAGGACAACAACTCGTGTCCATTATGCCGTACGAGGGTGAATGTGGAGAGCGGTTCTGAGGCTTCCACCACTGATAACCAGAACAACGCCGATAACACCGTGACTACGATGAGTCTTCCAAACCTGGCAAGGGTCGTTAGAGATCACAGGTCGCTACTGGCCACATTTCATGATAGTCCATTGACCTTCATAGTTCCGAATGGAAATGATGAGGAGGTGATGCCAGCCGTGCCACGTCCAAACACTGAACCTGCTGTTGGTGAAGAACCCTCCCCCACTCCATCTGGCAACGCTGTCTCCAGCAGGGCACCAAGTCGCTCGGCCTCCGATAGTGCCCGTACGCCTATTGAGCCAGCAGCAACTTCTTCTGTGGCACAGCCCCGGATCATTCGTCTCAGAAATGGTCTCAGAGGAACGGGTGACAACACCACGTCTATTGCCAACTCACTATTTCCAGCAGGATTTGGACTGGTTAGACGTTTTGTGGATTCCCTCAGAACACACAACTCGTACAACAGAACTCGTGGCACGCAGCCAAATACATCAGCCTCAACAGCAACAGCATCATCATCATCATCTCAGGACACCAGACGTCCTCGCCGGTCGTTTGACAATGAAGAGCTGGTGAACCTTCTCATGTCGCAACCATCCAATAGCTCTACGACATCCACAAGTCGTTCAGAGCCAGCCCTCATAAATAGGGACCCTCTTTTCCCGGTTGGTGTAATGAGCAGGAGAACTGCCAATGGCGTCCAAACAACGGAGATCGGAAACGAGCCCCCTCAGAGACCAAGCACAGGCTCAACAGGGAATCGTCGCAGTAGTTTTACACTGGACGATGAGATCATAGAGGATTGGCTGTACGGAAGGCGTAGAGGTGAGCGCCGCCGTCAGGACAGACAGGGGCCAGCCAATGAGTAGGATGGAAGAAACGAGCCGGGATTCGGAATGCATTTGATTATATCGTGTAGCATACATAATATATAACATATATCGGTTCATCACTGTATCTTGTATCCATAATAATAACAACCACTGTATATCCACGATTGCTAACTATTATCTACATACACAGCATCTCTGCAAATAACCGTCACGTGCTTGAAGAAACGTCTCCACTCCAAAGGATCCGCTTTAGTCTTGACAAACTCCACCTTTCTCAGCTGGATATTCTCAGCGGCCTTTGATATCTTTATGCACCCCACTAATGGCATCTTACGCCTGTCCCTTGTATTCACGGAGATGAATATATTGCCTGAGAGCATGTCATTCCGTTTGTAGTGGTCCAGGTCATCCTCCCTACTATTGGTTTTCACCCCTAGTCTGTGCAGAGCATCTATCACGATCGATAACAGCGACTCCACTGGTAGCACGGAAAAGAACCTCGTCAGCCTCTCGACAAATACATCATTCCTCAGAGAAACCGCACTTGCACCAACAACCTTGCCCACCCGCTCGGAGATCTTGTCTTTATTCTTGATAAACTGTAGTGCGGCTGGATCCTTTGATACCAGTTGCAAGATCATCTCGTCCTCATTGGACTGGAGCTTGAGCCTCATCTTCTTGCGGGTATGTTCTGTGTGCAGCTCTTGGGTTGCCGAGAACCCCTTAGCAGTAGCCAAGTAATTGCTGTTGAAGATCGACGCGCCGTCATCGTCGTCAAAGATGGCTGCCAAATCCATTACCGGTTGTGTAGATGAGACTGGGTCCGGCTGGCTCTCGATTGTCTTTGAGTCTCTAGATATTGCCACCTGAGAGAGAGACTCTGACAAGTCATCGTCTGATAAACCCACATGCAGCCTCGACAATAACCTGGTGGTGAGGAGGGCCGGATCTATACAGAGCCCGTTCTCATCGGTAAGCTTATTAGATCTGTTCACCCAGAGGTGTTTCCGTAAACTGGGCATCGATATTCTAAGGTCTGCCTTAGGCTTCAATATGGAACGCAACACAGATAAAACCATTGGTGAGAACTTGTTCCAGGGCTCAGTATGCACTTTACCGTCATGTTCGGCAAAATGGCCATAATCTGGATCCTCAGATACAGGCATCTCCCAGGGTGTTTGGCCAGACAACAGCACAAACAGTACAATACCACATGACCAGAGATCGGCCCTTTCCGGGTCATATGCTGAACGTGCAACCTCTGGAGCCATGTATGGTGGGGAACCACATGGGGTATTGGCGAGCCTCTTGGTGCCGTTGTTTCTCTTGAATACCGACGCCAGGCCAAAGTCAGCAAGTTTCAAGTTTCCCTGTGCATCCAGCACGATGTTTTCAGGTTTAATATCCCGATGGGCAACTCCAACCTTGTGCAGATACTCCACCGCAGCAATCAGCTGCTTGAAGTAGAAGTGAGCCACATCCTCCTCCACTCCCACATCCGGCTCAATCTTGTCGAAAAGGTCTCCATTGGTACCAAGCTCCATCGCCATCCAGATCCAGTTCATGTCCCTGCCAAAATCTATGAGTTTCACCACATTGGGGTGTTTGGAGCACTCCTTGTGGATACGGATCTCCCTTCCGATCATCTCTTCGCTCACGCCCCCTTGCCGCGACCTGAGGTTGTGGATGAACTTGATGGCAAACACCTTCGAGTGGTTGGCCTTTATGCGGGCCGTTTTGACTCTATCACACATGTTAGTATCATCCGTATGTCTCACTACTGCGATCCGCCTCTCTCACTACTTACATGGCAAAGGAGCCTTGGCCAATGGTCCTTCCAAGCTCCACTTTATCCAGTTTTGGAAGTGGCTCCAGTTGTGACAGGCGATAGCTAAACGACATCACTGAAATTTACAAGCAAAAATTAAAAACAAATATAGAACCCAATTCAAAACGATATCCAAAAATACCATCCCAAATATTAATTCACCCCCGTACGCTCATGTGCGACACGCCTGGCCCTGCTCCTCCGCATGAAAGGTAAACAGAAGCTCAGTTAAGCATCTGCATCCCAAAACGGGAGTGCTCATCTGTTCCCCAGATAGAGACGATGAGGTTCGGTGAAATATGGAACGGTATATCAGTATGATGAGCCTCGGGGCAGTGGGGGGATGGGAGATAAGCAGCTTCGGGAATATAAGAAGCAACCCCACGATAATTGTTGGGTATTCCATTCTTTGTTGCATACTTTCATGGAATTTCTGTAGGAAATTTGCGAGTTATTCTATCCATACATATAGCAGGAGGAGGAGCAGTCTGTCTGTCTGCATATCCGAAAGTGCCTGAGTGATAGGCGCTTGCAGAGACATCATACTGCTGATCATGGAGGCACCAATTCAGAGATCTGGATATGGAAATGACCTGCCTCCGAAGAGTATGGGGAGTGCTCCACCACTTCCAAATAGAAAATTGTCTTCTCCAAATGATATGGAGCCGCTGGTAGATGAGAAGGACCTCAATGTGCTGCATCCGGTGCAGTCGATTGGGACATGGACAGCTATTACATTCCCCTCCACGCGTAGCAAAGCCAAACCACCACACAACACCAAAGATTCCAGACATTCGTCCTCGTCTGGAGGCTCGCTATCATCACATACAAGAGCATCGACCAGTTCACGAAGAACGAATCACACTGAGACACAGCATGAGGCTTACTCTGTCTCGTCATCCCTCACAACAACATCTTCAAGGAACACACAACGATATTCAGCACCGGCTCTAGGAGGCAAGGATGTGGCATTTGTGGACCACAGGCGGAGTGTGGATCTTGTGGGCAATGAGAAGCTCACACATAAGGGTGTGGCGAGGGGAGGATCGTATAGTCGACTGAGAGATTCGGACCTGGCGGATGCTGCGGCGTTTGGGAGACTGATCTTGGAACAGAAGTGTTGGAAGTACCATGCCTTAAGGGTGGCAGAGAGGGAGTTTTATCTCACCACAAACCCTGACGACAAGCACAAGTTCTGCAGGAATGCCCCTGGGTACTTTGTGAGTCTGTTGATTCCTAATCATGCAAAGGGCGGCCGGCAGAGTGTGAGCGCTGGTGGGTTCAGGCTTATCTTTAGAGAACATGTTTACTTTGACAAGCTAGATGCACTCGAGCATGAAATCTCCACTGATGGCCAAGATCAAACTGCTAATGCTGAGAAAGAAAATGAGCTCAGGCTCTCGCAGACATGCATCATCGTGACCAAGATGTCTGTAGCTGAGGGTGGCGGCTATGAGATTTCGTTGCGAAGCGGCAGATATCTATCTGGTCTAGGAACAATTGTCAGTGTGGATGCAGCCTATAGCCAGAAGTGCGAGACGAGGACAGAGGAGGTTGCAATTCCAGAGTTTGATTTGCTAAAGCAGGATGCAGGCAATTTCACCCTCAAAGAACTGATACAGTCCCAACACAGGTATAGGGTAAAGCCGCCCGGAGGCTCTAAGACCTGCTTTGTGGGAAATGTCCCCCGTATCAAGCAAAAGACAATGAACAAACTGGGGTTGTCCAACGATGTGTTCAAGATGGAAGGAAAGAAGAATATATATTTCTACCAGAAAGAGCTCACATCCAACGTGGTGGCAGATAGCAATGGCTTATTGGCTTTATTCAGACCGTGTGAAAGAAGGCTGAAAAAGAAACTAGTCAAGTCGATGAAATCCCACGGCGAGAACAACTACTTAGAGAGAAACCGGCAGACAATTGGTGGTCTGTCATCGGATTCCATCCAGAACTCTGGCTCCCATTACTACAGCACAGGAGACGGGTTTGTTCATGAGAATCCCAAAGATGATTCGCCCCGCGATAACAAGATTGGATGGTTGACGATCTACGAGAACGACGTCTTCAAAAGAGGAGCAGATGGGATGGTATCTGGCATGTGGGAGTTTGTACTTGGTCTCACCTTTGCCATCGGTTTTGACAAAGTTGTTGATACCTATCTTCATGAGTAGGGCTTATATAATGAATAATGAACGATTTTAAGGTTGAAAAACCAAAAGGTAAAGCTTCTCTCTCTTATCCGGGCAGAAGTCAACCCAGAGTCAGTGCCGAGTCATGGTGTCAGATACCTGCACGATGACCCGAGTCAACCGGCAGCGAGAGTGGGGTGCGGCTGCTGCTGGGGTAAAGGGTATTATGAGAGAACAGTTTAGGGGCAGAGAGTACTCTTTCCATTATAAAGAATACGATATCTGCTGTTGGAAACTCCAACGTCTCTCTCTTTTGCTGGTGTATTATCCTAGGTGCTATCGTTTGAGTGCTCTCGCTCTATTGACAGATTATTAGGCAGGGTCTTGAGTGTACCACTACTTTTCACCATCGGCATTGGAAAGTGTGACTAACTTCAAACCCCACGATTTCAAAAGAGGGCCAGATCAATTGGTTTTATCAGGTTACCCAATTGCCAACAGATATATCCCAAAATGCTTCGTTCGACCCTGCGTCTTGCTCGCACTCCAGCTAGGTTGCCACTGAGGCGTTCTTACGCCCTCTCCGCCCAAGCCCAGTCCCTTATCTCCAAGCATGTGGATGAGGTTGATCCAGAGATGGCTACTATTCTCGGAAAGGAGAGGCTCCGTCAGAAGAACTCAGTCACTCTGATCCCTTCCGAGAACTTTACATCCAAGGCGGTGATGGACCTTCTTGGTTCAGAGATGCAGAACAAGTACTCCGAAGGATACCCAGGTGAGAGGTACTACGGTGGAAATGAGTTCATCGACCAAGCCGAGAGCCTGTGCCAGAAGAGAGCGCTTGAGGCGTTCAAGCTGGACCCAGCAGAATGGGGGGTCAATGTGCAACCCCTTTCTGGTGCTCCTGCCAACTTGTACACCTACTCTGCTGTGCTTGAGGTTGGTGACAGGTTGATGGGTCTTGACCTGCCCCACGGTGGCCATCTGTCCCACGGATACCAGACTCCAACCACCAAGATTTCGTACATCTCCAAGTACTTTCAGACCATGCCTTACAGGTTGAATGAGGAGACTGGAATCATTGACTATGACATGCTGGAAAAGACAGCCCTGCTGTTCAGGCCCAAGGTCATTGTGGCAGGTGCTTCTGCGTATGCCAGAGTCGTGGACTACAAGAGAATGAAACAGATCGCCGACAAGGTTGGCGCCTACCTCATGTCTGATATGGCACACATATCCGGATTGGTTGCAGCCAATGTCACCGAGTCACCATTCCCACACTCTGACATCGTCACCACCACCACCCACAAGTCTCTCAGAGGACCAAGAGGTGCCATGATCTTCTTCAGAAAGGGTATCAGAAAGGTGACCAAGAAGGGCAAGGAGATCCCATACGAGTTGGAAAAGAAGATCAACTTTTCTGTGTTCCCAGGTCACCAGGGTGGGCCCCACAACCATACCATTTCTGCTTTGGCCGTAGCATTGAAGCAGGCTGCTACCCCCGAGTTTGTTGCATACCAGCAGGAAGTGGTTGACAACGCCAAGTACTTTGCCGAGTCGCTCCTTGCCAATGGCTTCAAATTGGTTTCCGGTGGAACTGACACCCATTTGATCCTGGTCGACTTGCGTAGCAAGGGCATCGACGGCGCCAGAGTTGAGGCTGTTCTTGAGAGAATCAACATTGCTGCCAATAAGAACACTGTTCCAGGGGATGTCTCTGCCCTTTTCCCCTCTGGGTTGAGAGTTGGAACCCCAGCAATGACCACCAGAGGATTCCAGAAGGAGGAGTTCGACAAGGTGACCGGTTACATCTCGCAGGCCGTTGACATCGCCATTGAGTTCAAGGCTGCTGAGCAAGGTGCCACTCCCAAGGAGAAGCTGGCCCATTTCAAGAAGCAGGCAGACGAAAGTGACAAGGTGAAGGCCCTCTCGAAGGAGGTTACGGAGTGGGTTTCGCAGTACCCAGTTCCGGGGGAATTCCAGTGAGGAGGCAAGAGGACCTGCCAACCAGTTCACCCTCGAGGGTTGCCGATGCTCTTTTCCTCCTCATCAGTGGGATGTTCAAGTGAAGGCACGTGTATATGATAATAGGAATCATCTCAGTCATTGGTCAAATCGTAGCAAATATCACTTGATCTGCATAGAGAATATTACTTGGTGTACATAGAGTGCGCACCAATCGCATACCCAAACCTACACCTACACCTACACCCATCTAATAAAGTGGTACAATGATACACTTGGAGGTCAGCCCTAGTCTGCACCCTACAGTCTCCTCAACCCCTTTTGTGGTGAAACAATTTGAACTTGTACACAATTTATACCTACTACGGTTGGAAATATCTGTTTTTCTGTGCCATTTCTGTTCTTTCTCTATAGACCGCTCAGGGCTTGCCTGTCTCACCTCTCTGTAGTGCGTACTCGTAGATGCTCCTACCATTCTGCCCTCTTCTTACGCGTCACTCTGCTCCCTCCGCACATTTCCTGGTTTGGCCGGCTCTCGATTTGACAGTGTTGCTTGCAGCTGCTATGCAGGCGTGCATTGGGTCTCCCCATCCGGTGCCTATGCCCACTACTTATTCCTGCTATGCCCATTCCATATTGCCCGTCCCACCACTTGTTACCCGCTATTCGTGTCGCATACAATAGAGCAAAGCCAGGGGCCCCTTGGGTAGCTAGTGGGGGTGGCTGCTGTACTAGCGCTATGCTCCGGTTTCTCCGTGCTTTGCTGGCTCCGTGCTTTGCTGGCTCCATACTTTGCTGGCTCCGTACTATGCTGGCTCCGTACTCTGCTGGTTCTCTCCTTTACTAACTCTGTATCTGCCAATTGGCTCCACCTCTACTTCTACCTACGAGCCCGTTTTGCCTGTCTGTCTGATTCTGAGTGCCTTTCTCAATTCCCTATGCTTAGAATCCACCCCTCCCTTTCATTGCAGCAGCAATTGAGTTAACGCGGCCCGCGCAATCTGCAATTTCGTGCTGAAACAGCTAAGGCCCCCGTCTCCTCTCCCAAGGCCTGGCAAACGTAGAGAGAGAGAACGATCCATCCATGCACGGTTGGAGAGTCTTAGTTGCACGACACGATAGAGAGGGTGTATTAATAACGGTGAGCTGACAATAGAACCGACCCAAGCTGGCCTCTTTTTTTTTTTTTTGAATGAGGCAAGCTTAACACACCGTTGCAGGCAGAACTAGATAAATCACAAACAGATATCGTTCTGTCGTCTGTTTGTTGTTTCTTTGTTTCTTTGTTTCTTTTCATGCATTCATTTGAATATCTCTGAAAGAGTAGCAGATCGGTTTTTCGTCACATCATACCGTGAAGTGGTGTATATCATCTGACTAAAGGCACCTCCGTATCGGACCACACCATCAACGCCCGTGCCATTCCCTTTTCACTTTCCTCACTTAGCGTGTCCTTCCTTTAGCACCATTGTGAGATCAAACCCCCACATGGAGAGATATAGTTGTTGTTGCACCCATCTGTATTCTACACCCTCGTGAGAGAACACATTAATAATACCCAGAACTGCACATTAATCAACACGCACGCACGCACGCACGCACATCCACACCCACACCCACACCCACCTCATACACAGGAATATACAGAAGTACTTCGTACATCTCACAATACTCAGCAATGACATCAGACCGCAGAGATATCATCCCAAACCTCAGAGATTTGTCGCTAGAAGACAAGTCTCGCGTAGGATTTCTGCCAAGCCCAAATCAACAACCAGAGGCTGGTGTGCCAAGCGTCCAACCACATGCTGCAACGCTCACATTACCTGTTTCTTCTCCATCCCCAGCTCCACCATCATTGCCAAATAACAGCTTATCATACCATGGCATGCCTGGAATAAGTGCAGACATCCGGGCTAGAGTGGTGGCTTTCCAGGAAAGTCGACAACAGGCAAGCAATGTGCTCAACAAGTCAAACAACTCCAGTACTACGGCGATCGCAGATAACGGCAGGGACAAACCACTGCCTGCCCTCCCCCGTGAAAGCATTGGTGCTTCTGCTGCTGCTTCTCCTCAACCACTATCGCAGCCCACGAACGTCAACCGCCAAAGTAGCACACTGTCAGATCGTCCCGCAGTCGCGGCCTCTCCGTTAACATCATCTCTCTCTGAGCCTGTGATTCCAGAGCAGGTTGTTTCGCCACAGATGTCTGTACCTGCTTTACGACAGCATGTATCGTCTCCGCCATTTGCCGATAGAGAGCAACTTTCCACTGCCAAGTCTCCTGTTAGAACCCAGTCGGGCCGTTTTGCGAGGAATACTAAGCTTTCTTTATCTCAGAGGCGTGGTATGAAGCTCAATGTTAAGGCGTTCAACGAGGAAAATGGCACCAATTCTGATGCTCCTGGTGAGCCAAATGGAGCTGATGCTGCTGCCTCCACTGCTGCTGGCACCGATAGCTCTCTTCCTGCCGCTGCTGCTGCTGCTAGCAAGAAGTCAGCGATGGGAAACCGTTCGGTAAATGATCTTCTAGCGCGTAGGGGCCAGCTACCCACTGGAGGAGCCCCCGGAAAACACCAGCCTAAGCTCAAAGGTTTGTTTGCTAGTTATTCGAAATATGTGGATATAAAATCGGGTTCCTTGAACTTTGCAGGCAAGGCGTCTCTGCATTCTGCGGGTGTTGATTTTTCATCAGGCTCGTCGTTCAGAATCTCCCTGGATCAGTTGGAGTACATTGAGGAGCTCGGTAGAGGAAACTACGGTACCGTCTTCAAGGTGCTACATAAGCCCACAGGCATCATCATGGCCATGAAGGAGGTGAGGCTGGAATTGGACGAGGCAAAGTTCAGCCAGATCCTGATGGAGCTAGAGGTGTTACACAGCTGTGTCTCCGACTGCATTGTTGACTTTTACGGCGCCTTCTTCGTAGAGGGTGCCGTGTACATGTGTATAGAGTATATGCACGGTGGGTCATTAGACAAGATATATGGCGATGGAGTTCCTGAAGCACAGCTTGCATACATCACAAAGAGTGTCATCAAAGGTTTGAAAAACCTCAAGGATAACCACAACATCATACACAGAGACGTCAAGCCTACAAACATCCTAGTCAACGATAAGGGAAAGGTGAAGCTATGTGATTTTGGGGTTTCGGGTAACCTTGTTGCCTCGATGGCAAGAACCAACATTGGCTGCCAGTCCTACATGGCGCCTGAGCGTATCAGAATGATGAACCCAGAGGATGTGTCGTATACAGTACAGTCTGATATCTGGTCTTTGGGGCTCTCCATCCTAGAGATGGCAGAGGGGAGCTATCCATACCCTCCAGAGACGTACGATAACATCTTTTCGCAACTTTCTGCGATTGTCGATGGCGAGCCACCGACGTTGCCTTCCACCTTTTCCCCAGAGGCACAGGACTTTGTTGCGCAGTGTCTCAACAAGGTGCCCAAGCTACGTCCTGTTTACGCAAAGCTCTTGAGGCACCCTTGGTTGGAGAGATATTCAGACGATGCCCGCAGCGAAAAAGAGATGGCAGCGTATGTTGCCAAGAGATTGGCAGAGATCAAACTTGAGAAGGAGAAGAGAAAGGCAGCGGCAGCAGAGGGCAAGCAGCAACCAGATGATGTTGGCAAGGTGCCGGCTCTTCACAAGGGAGGAGCACCCTTGGTAAGTAACCATTGAGTGGTTGAAGGTTGATGATATTCCGATTATGTTTTCGTTCTTTTTTTTTTTTTGCATGTTTTATTAGAACTTGGCTCTGCAGAGACTACTCAATAATGATAGGAGAATATTTTTGCATGAAGCTGATTATCGTGTATGTTACTTATGTTGGTTACTGTACATGACGTTTGGCAGGTATTGGTCAGAGTGCCAGAATTTTTTAAAAGATGTCAGGTTAACTAGTAAGTGAACTGTCGGGTAAATCAGTAAGTAAATTAATACGTAAACTATCAGGTAAACTCTATCACCATACCTATTAGGGAAACCACTCTATTTCTTAGGCAGCTCATCTCCTAACGCTCGTCCCATCTCTTCCCCATAGTGTATTTACAAATAACCAGCAGATGCGCTTGTCAATAAGATAGCGCAGTGAGTCTGGGGTTCTCCGGCAACGTGGTTATCGCCTCTGTATTGGGAGATGACAGGCCGCCTCGAGACTGAACGGTTTAAGTGGAGGGCGGCTTTTCAGAGTTGCAATTGTTGAAAGTTGAACCACTTAAAAGTTTACAAGAAAAGAATTTATAGAGAGGTATATTTGGCATACTTCAAAGGGAATACAAAAAAGAGCGAAACAAAAGTTACCATAGAAGACTTAACTAGAACCCCCATTACAAAGAGATCTATATATGTATATTGAACAACGTCATGTCGTCATCCAAGATTGCAAAGCCGGAGAGGGTGGTGTGTGTTTTCTGTGGCTCCTCCTTTGGTAATGACCCTGACTATGCGATTGCCGCAGATGATCTCGGGCGCAAAATTGCAAGCAAAGGGTGGGGGATGGTGTATGGAGGAGGAACCACTGGTCTGATGGGCACAATTGCCAGAGCTTGTGCCACGAGCGGAGGGTATGTTCACGGTGTCATCCCAGATGCCCTGGTGCTGAAGGAGAGGAAGTCCGATGATGCCCCCACGGAGTCCACTTCGGAGCCAATGTCCAAGAGCTCCTCGTCGGTGGCAGCAGAGGAGCTGAATAAGAAGCTCAAGGAGTCGGTGGACTTCCACCATGGCACGACACCCATCCCAGACGAGTCGGAGTACGGGGTCACCACCGTGGTTAAAGACATGCACACAAGAAAGAGACTCATGTCCTCAGAGGCCAACGGCTTTGTCGCCATGCCCGGTGGGTACGGTACTTTGGAAGAGCTCATGGAGATTGTCACCTGGAGTCAGCTGGGCATCCACAAACAGCCCATTGTCCTTTTTAACGTGAACGGTTTCTACGATGGGTTCGTGCAGTTCTTGAGCACCGCAATCTCGTCTGGTTTTATCTCTGAGGCCAATGGAAAGATCATCGTCGTGGCCAAGACGGCAGAGGAGGTGATCGCTGGTATCGAGAACTATGTCGTTCCCGATGGAAGGTTCGCATTAAACTGGAACATAAAAGTGTAATGGAGTTTTTTGGAGGCAGTGAGAGAAAAAAAATAAAACACATAGTGCATGGTGTGGTTGGTTGTGGTTTTGGAGATCTATATATAAGCAAGCAAATGTCATATATTGAACGCCGGCTATTCAGAACGTTTTAATGTAGTCTATGCTGTTCACGCACTCCGCAACCGTCATCTGGGATCCCAGAATCTTACCAACGTTGATGCCGGCATTCACCGTGGCCAAGTACCCATCGTGTTCTAGAATGATCCCCGTGTTGGTGGTGGCCTTCCACCTCCTCACGTCCGCGTAGATGTCCTCCTCCGTCCTCTGTGGAGGGGACGTTTGCAGTTTCCAATCAAAGGAGTCATGGTCCCACAGTACTGCCTGCATTCCAAACTGTCTTGCAATGGCTCTGACCCTGTCATCTATGCCCCCATATGGCGGACGGTACCACTTGGGAAGGTGTTTTCCCGTGGCATTCATTGCCCATATCGACCATTCCAGCTGTGCAACGATTTCCTCGTTGCTGAGAGCAGGTAGAAACTTGTGACTCCAAGTGTGCGAGGCCATCAGATGACCCCTGGTGTGCATTTGCCTGTATATATCCGGATACTTCACCACATTGACCCCCAGGGTGAAGAATGTGGTTCTCTGTTTCAGCTTCTGAACCAGCTGTGGGGTCGCAGGTGAGGGTCCATCATCAAACGTCTGTGATAGTCTGGGACATGTGTAGGCATCATCGAAACTGACACATTTGAAGCAGTCAAAAGAACAGCTTGAAGTTTCACTGGGGCACGATCCAAAGGGATACGGTTGGATAGCAGGAACGGCTGAGAAGTCGATGAAATCCAGTGGAATGTATGGAGGATCCATTCCCGGCCACTCTGACATTCCGGTGAACCCCTTGAGCCATTCAGGAAATGCGGCATCCTTTCCGTGGATTCGCTCAAACGGTCTATCGAACGCTTTCTCCCACTCTGAAAGATCAGAGTTGGCTGTGATGTTGTAAATGGTGGGAGCTGCGATGCCAACGGCGACTAGGCCTGCTGTTATCAAAATGTGTGTATACGTAATGCTCCTCATGATGATCCTGGTGTTTATTAAAAGGTACAACAGCTGTGTTGTAACTGTCATTAAGTACCACCCAATGCCTGCTTGATGACTCACCTTTACTAAGGTAGACCAGGATCAACACACCAGAGTGAACGGCAGAAGCCTACTGGAGAGGAAACACTTGCTCATATTAAAAACAACATTTCATTGGAGATGTCAACTTCGAGTGATCACAAAAACACAAAACGCACTGAACCAAAAGGTATACATGGCCCACTACCTGATTGTGGGCACAGGTATAACGTTAAGAGATAAGAAGGCAAAATCAAAAAAAAAAAAAACATGCATGGGGATGAGGGAGAAACCACGGGGTGTGCCACAAACACACCAGGTCGGTTGATGAAATAAAGAAGAAGACACTTCAGTCATTCAAAGATAATACGTTACCACTTGAATCTTGGCTTCCGCCAGATGCTACCCGGGTATACTTGCGGCCTCTATTTTCAGGCATATATGAAGATTTTGGAGGCTCCATGGTGTCCAGAGGACCAGAGAGACGGGAGGAAAGGGATGGTGTGGTGTGTACAGTTCTTGGAGAATAGCTTGGGTTTTGGAACTCTGGTTCGTTGGAATTTGTCTCTTGCGACGATAGAATGTAGCCTGTGAAGTTTACGGAAGTGTCACTCTTTCTTCCCGAGAAACCGTTGTCCAATTGCGACGTCGGTTGTGATCTCTCCGTGAGGGAATTGTCGTAGTTGCTCGAACGGGCGGTGGATGCCACGGAGGCTCGTGATTGTGATCTGCCAGGCCGGATGGTTGCGCCCGAAATGGAACCCCTTGCCACTGCTGGAGGAGGATGTATGATGGGGGACAAACCCTGTGACTGGAGCTGGCCTCTCAGTTGTCTGTTCTCTTCTCTGAGAGAGCCTATTTCACGCATGAGTTTCATCACCACTGCTTCGTGCTCCTGCTCCATCGCACCAAGGGCATCCCCATACTGAGAAGGAGACTTAGAGAGCCTTCTGTCACCGGCATCCGATGGGCTGTATGACACAAACTCGCCGGATTCGCGCCGCGATCCGCTTCTCTGTCTTTGGACACCTTGGTCTCCGAGCGTTGATATTGAGCTGCGCCTGCTCGATGTAGCGTTGTTGAAGATAGGGGTACCGCCCACTGCAGAGAAGGAGGATCTGGGACTGGTGGGCCTCACAGGTGACCGGTGTGGTAGCAGGTTTCTTGATGCTATGCTCGAGATGCTTCCTCTGAGCTCCGACGAGATGGACGAGACGTCTCTTGGGTACTGCGACACCTGCATGTTGTCTTCGTTGATGATGATGGGAACTGATCCAGAGCCTCTTCTGTGGGACATGTGTTTATGTGGAGGTAGCCTAATTGGGTGAGGTGGTGTGTATGGTTGAGATCAAAAAGAAACAATGGCACAACCTGACTGGCCAAAACTGCTATATGAAACAAAGACAAACGAATAAAGTACTGTCTCTGTGATTACTGGTATGGACACAAACCAAAAAACAAAACGAAAATACAAAAAATGCTGGAAAAGAGAAACAAGATAAAGTATTGGTATTGGGCAGTGTTTGGCTGGAAGGCGTCCGGATCACCTGGCTGTACAATTCCTGGTCCGAAGTGCGAGGCAAGATGCGGGGGAACAGCCAGCTATCTCCGTAATGGCGGGGCACAATACAGAAGGGTAACTAGGTTATCTGATGCAGGCCTAGCGTGGGGAGGGTCGGTATACGCAAGGGTGCGGTGGAAGAGCAACGTGCGTCTGCCCGTATCGCTAGTGCCTGTCTGTCTGTATGTGTGTATATCTGTATGTATGTCTGTCTACCTTGCGCGCCGATGCAGCCACAAGCGAAATCTCGGAGGGGAGTGTGGTCTGGTATAAGTGTATATCAGCAAGGGCTTAAGGGTCCAAGTATTTCACTCGCCTTTGTAGCGGAACACCGAGAGCATTTATATGTTCAAACATACTCCGGTTGACTCAAGCTGACCGGAGGGTACGTATGGCCAAGCCTTGGCCGTCTGCTGCGACATGGCCCGGTAACCATTGCAAATGGCCTTCTGCGGTGGCCTGGCACTCTGCGGTGGTCTTCTACGGTGGCCATCTGCCTGTACTGTGGCTCTCCTGTAATCTCCGTGCGGAGCAGCACTTTTATTTTTAATGCGAGGTGTCTATATGCTAAAACCACTTCGCGCAACTTCAAACTACACACTCACTGCTACATAGCCTTGGATATGCATCCATGTCAAGGCTACTTACTGCACAACCATCTGCAGCCCACTATCAGCAGTGCAACTGGCACCCACCATCCTCTCCCCACAGCATCACTAGAAGCTGCTCCACTATATGCACCACCAACCAGCGTCATGCATGGGCAGCGCCAGGGAAGTGTCTGCGCACAGAGAGAACACAGCGAGAAGGGTAGAAACCATCATTGACCATCATTCTATTTCACCCTAATAAATCCCAGGTATCATATACATTTCTGCAGACGTGAAAAAAACACAAATTTGGGGAACCCGTAGATTCAAGACCCATCAATTTTCACCGCAAACTGAGATGTGGGGCTATGCCTTGCCCTTATCATATGCAGTAGCAATACTGCCGCATTCCTTTCATGTAATCTACGCCATGCATAACCCTGGAGCATAAGTGATGCAGGAGGAGGAGCCATGGAGCAGGAAGTAGGAACCTTGGAGTAAGAACCCTGGAAGCCCATTCGCGTTGAGCGTAAGGGTTCCATGCAGTTGAAGTGATGCAAGGGAAGTGAACAATTGTATCCTTAAGGCTGAGTGAATAAGATCTATAATTATATTTCTCTTGCATGCATAAATCACATAAAACGTTGTATTATATTAAACCGCACTGAATTTACCGTTGGATGTTGAGCCATAGACCGCTACGTCACTTTCCTCGCTTCTCGTCACAGTGGTGGTCCCTCGGGTATGGTTCTCCAATATCTGTCTGTCCCTGGCACTTTTCCACCTCTCTTGAAAAGACGCTGTATGTATATGAGAAGATGTTTCAAGAATGACCGGGTAGTTCTTATCTCCGAAGGGAAGGTGCCGCCTTGCATAGTTATACAACTGCTCATCCCTGGCCACCTCTTCGGACGATAGGTCCTCCACCTCTGTTGTCTCCGCAGAGTCTTCCGATGCAGAACGCATTGTTGATATCGATTCCGGATATATCCCCAATATCGATGCCTTGGAAGATGCGATTGACTGTTTCCTGTGTTGTGAGCTCGTCGACGGGTTCTGAAGCAGCAGTGGTGTTTTGTCATTAACGCCATGCTCACCCGCAAGCTGGTAGTAATACAACGATTTGGGGTTGGATGGAGACAAAAACGCCTTTCCCGAAGATCCGCCATTGGCTGATTCTGGCTCCTCCAAAGGAGACACAGGAAGCCAGTACCTCTTCTGTCCTCCCTCCGAGTACCTCATTCCATGGCTAATCCTTGCTATTCTAGAAGCTGAAGTGGGGTGCGCAATTACCGCTTCTACGGAATCAAAGTCCCTATAGCCGTATTGATCCCCAGCAAAAGTGGTTGCAAAGTCGTGCTTGAGATCTCCAATACCAATGCAGTCACGCACCGCGTACCTGAACTTGAGCTTGCCACAATTGGGCAGATTCTCTATTGTGAATTCTGTAAACGGAAACGAATACCAGTGGCCAACAGCAAAGCCCACCAACTCCACGCATAACAGGGCATTCTGGATGAAAATTCCAGCATTGGCCTCGGCACCAGCGCTCTCGTCTCCACTTTCTCCTAACAGATCAAAGTAATTCAACGCCGCAAGAAAAACACCTTGCCAGAAAGAGGCAAATATGATCATTTTGACGCAGAGGAATTTACCCCATGGGTTGAATGGCTTCAGGTCATCATATAAACACCGCCAGAAGAGTGCCAAGTCGTATAAGGATAAGCTCACCGAGATGTTGTAAATGACGCCGATCCAAACATATATGCTTGTGAAACTGATATTGTTTACGTTATAGATACCAGAGGCCTCCGAAACGGCAATGAAAAATAGTAGTAGTGGTTTTATCCACACGTACTGCAGAATTCCCCTCTTGATGTTGAGAAACGTGTGTGGGTCTGAGATATCGACAGGTGGGAAGAAAAACGCAATTGGGTACGGGTGTCGCACGGGTGGTCTTCCAGATGTTTTGATGATGATCTTTCTCTCACCGCCCAGTATCATGGTGAGGAGACTGAAGAATGTGTATATGACAAAGGCCTCGTAAACCTCTCGTATCGGCTCAATGAACTGGCCCACTTTTGGCGAGAGTAGTGTTATATAACATGCAATGGCGAACAACGGCACCATCACCTGGATCCTCACGATCAAGCGCTGCTCAAAAGGCTTGCGGTAGTTTGAGAATTGCAGAAATATGGATATTGTGGATATCACAATCGCCAGAGCACTAGTGAACCCACAAAGCCATATTATGCCACTGTTTATATAAGAGTTAGCATAGGGAATATCGTGTGGATGGCATCACTCAGAGAAAACATCAATCAGAGAACATCACTCAGAGCACATGCCTTGAAAAACACCACTTGCAGCAGCAAGATTCAACTTACATTGGTATGTAGTGTTTCATCTTTGGATAATTGTTTATATACTGTGTCTATTATGTCTCTTTCAGAGAATATTGTGGCCCACCTCTCAATGCAGGTTAATCAAAGAGCTCAGTTCTAACTGTCACCAAGTGGAGGCATTGTGCATATCGCAGATCCGTGCTTGTAACTATCTGACAGCATACAGACTCACGCAGTTGTGGGTTATCTTTCAGACTGAAAAGAGCAAAACCACTCCTTTTTTGCTCTTCAACGTCTCTTCTACATTCACTGTCAATGCCCGAAAGCCAAATATCCGACTGTAAACACATGGCTTGGGCCCGTTGCGGCTCATGTGTGAGGGGCGATGAGATGAGAACCCATCGGTACATGGCCCGTGCAGGAGCAAAGTGCCTTGGACTGCATGTGGAGAAGCAGGCGGTGCCGGAGATATGAAAAGAGGTGGGTTATAACCTTGGAGGAAAGTGGTGGTGAAAAGGGGTGTTTTGTGAAGAGGTGAATAAACCTGGAAAGAGGCACTTTGATCAGTGGTTTCAACTAAGGCATCAAGCTTCTAACGGGTATCTGCATTGACATTGGCTGGTGCTGGAGCCTATATGCCTTTGGAGATTGCATGCGATCGCCAATATGGCACTCACAGTCTGGTGGAGATGCCATGTGAGGTTGATCTCTTGCCTTGTATGGTGGTTAGCAGTTGTGAGTGGGTGTGGTATTGCCACACATCTAACTCTGGCTAGCAGGGTATCCTCCCTCTTACCAGATGATGTCAAGAATAGTGATTACAGAGGGTCGTTTCTCGCAGGGTCGTTTAGTCCCGATGCTTTCTACGATTGCCTTGGAAAATCGAAGGCTGCAGAGGAGAGCCATTGGCCACCGTTTCTCGCGACAGCCGTCAGACACTATAAGTCACGATATACCACAGAGGAAGAGAGGGCTAGCGACACTGCCCTCCAGTTGAAGGGGTTCATCTATGGCATACTCTCGCACCAGGTTGCTGATGTCTCGTGGCATTCACTACAATCTTGGCAGGGCCTGCTGAAGTTTCTGGCAGAGGTGGAGTTTCAAGGAGACATCAGATCGGCTCATTCGTTCCTGGACACGGGCGGTGATGCACTTGTGTTGAAGAGGCAGTTCGTGAACAGCAGGTCCGAAAATGCTGAAGACATGCGCAGATTCTACAGTACTGGCTGGAGGTATCCTGCAAAAGACATTGCGGATATCTTCAACAGCATGGGCCACCGCACCTCGGTGGGACAGTTGCAGTATTGTATGTGGAGGGGTTATACTGGTCTCCAAGCTGAAGTTGCCACTGGCAGCGAAACTTCCGTGCTTGCTCCTGTAGCGAGGTTCTACGCGCAGCGGTCCCCACTGCTCGATGATGTGATTGACAGTTACTACTATGGAGGCATTGATGAGATGGTTAACACAATATCACGATGCTACAAAGGATTGGATGACTGGTTTTCAGGGACAATAGATGAGGATCCATGGGATATCTGCTCTATTTTTACAAAGCATCAAATCAATAGCGATGTAACTGAGACTGATGATAGGCGACGGATGGAGGTACACAGGGTCATTGATTCTTCTGTGGATTTGCATAAAGATGACATCTCGCAGGCTCTATGGTTGGGAACAATGTCTGTGAATGCACATTTTGGTACTTCGCTAGCAGTTGGGCAGTTTCTGGGATCGCATTTTGGAGATTGTCTAGCGGTTGGCGCACCCTTTGAAGAAATTTATGGTTCGATATATGTGATTCCTCTTTCCGAAGTTTCAGCTTGTGGGACTCATGTGAAGTCCTCCAATGTCCGATTACTCAGCATCAAAGATCAAAATCTGGACTTTCCAACGAGGTACGGGTATCATATGTGCAGGATGACTGTCATAGGCGAAGACTTTCTGGTTGTGTCACAGCCCGGTTTGTCTAAAGTTCTTATATACCATGGTAATCGCTTGGTGTTGACTCTCTATTCGCAGGTGGCTGCTACATCAATAGGGGCGCGTGGAATTAAAGAATTGGCAACGCATATTGACGCTGTGGATGTGAATGGAGATGGCATTCCTGACCTGGTGCTGAGCTCCCCATATAGCGATTCCCAAGGCGTGTCTCAAAGGGGGAGTGTCAATGTTCTGAGTGGGGCGCTATTGCTTCCACTGCTGGTACCGTGGCCTCCCAGTGGGTTGTCACCACAACCAGGAAGACCTGCCGAGGTAGAGTTCAGAAAGGTTCAGTATGCATCATACAGTTTACCTGAGCAGCTTCGACAGAAGAATGCATACGAGCACTTTGCCTCTTCGATAGGGTTTGCTTCAAATTATGCGCTGGTGGGAGTCGGTAGTATAGGAGGCGTGGTGTTATATGAGGCTCTCTCTGGGAAACCTCTCTATTTCGTGCAGCAATCTGTGATATCTCCACTGGAGAAATATTCAACGAAATACAAACGGATGGTATCCAAAGACTCCGGGCAATTTGGTTCTCACTTCATCATAACCGGGATCGCAGCTGAACTGGATCTTGAATGGTTTCTGATCTCGGCAAGGACCAAGTCATTTGATTCGTGTATTAATTGTGGTGCTGCCTATCTGTACATTTTGGAAGGTGTTTCGAGCAAGCCTATGTTTGTAGCCACCATTAGGTTACCTGATAGACCGCAAAATGCATTCTCTAATTTTGGAAGCGGGGGGGTCAAAAGTGACGCATTCGAGGGCTGTGTCTACATTTCTGCAGAGGGTTTTCAAGGCATGGGTGCTATATGGAAGGTTTGTATCCTTGATATCCTACATGACTACATGGAGCAATCAGGTGAGAGTCTTGACGTGGTGCTAGAAGATGAGTTATTGCGGGGCCCAGAAGGTGAAGGTTACACAGGCTTTGCAAACTCTCTGGCCGTTCTTGCCTGTGGCTCCCCAGGTGTTACAGAGCGTCTGGCTGTGGGATTACCATGGTGGGGCAATAGCCAAGTTGAGAAATCTCAGACGGGAAGAGTAGCCATATATGAGGTTTATTGAGGGATACGAGTCTTACTTAGGAAGGGTTTGCTGTTTTTTCTAACCTGTGGTTTTTTTTTTTTTTTGACTCGATTTTAATTTTATTTCAAGGCTGTGGTTTGTGGGTATTGGGCTTTGTCTTTTGTTTTTCTTGCCAAAATTTGGATCTTCGGAGTTGCGTGCATTACATTTTTTGTTAAATATACTTCTATATCACCTCAGATCGATATTATTTCATTATTGAGCTCATGGCAAAACCATTCTCATCACTAAAATTAATTACATCAACCAAATAAATAGCAAACAGTAGTGCTAAATAATGAACGATAGTCTGCACCAAAAAACAAAAAAAAACGGTGCTCCAAAAACATAAACCATAACTCAAAAAAGAATAGCTGCCCTAACTACAACGATGATCGGTATCGAGTGCTGTACTAATTTACGTACAGTCCGCGCATTGAACTCAACAGCATTCCTCAACTATGATTGAAGAAGCCAACCGTCCGCAGAACCTCCCATGCAACACACCCCCTTCCCACAAGGGACAGGAGCGAGTCACTAGTTTCTGATGGCCACTGCCCAGCGCTTACACACCTAGGAAGCTCTCAGGAGCAAATTTGTGTACCAACCGCAAGGGACCAGCCGAAGCCAGTAGCGTACGATTGGCAGGACGGAGAATACCACCGAATTTCCCACTCGCGAAAGGAAGCACCACCTCCCCTCAGAGAGGGAGGGGGAAGCAGATCCCTGAGGGTTACATGGCAACCCTCACTTTAGAAGACGAGTAAACGCGGAACGTCATAGTAAAGGCAGACAACTCTCTAGACAACTGGGCCATATGGCCTAGAATCGAACAAGGGAAGGGCAGAAGCCGGCTATAGAGCAATGTAAGATCTTGGTGGGTACACGTAAGGTATTGATGAGAGATTAGAAAGCCTGTGTTTCTCCACATCTACGATCTGTGTATGCATACCAGGGGAAGAATCAAGTGCCTTGCTTCATCTCAGTAATGCTGATATTCCTGGTGGCTGAGTGCTAGCCGTGTGATAAATAACTGGAATGATATGATTCCGAATCTCAGGCGGATTTTTGCCTCGTTCCGTACGGACGAGGAGGAGAAGGCGTATTCCAGAAAGGCTGTAAGTGGTGGGATGTGGCGAGACATGGTGGCATAAGGCGGTACATTCTCTATGGTGGACAGCGATTTTTACTAACACTGGACAGTTTTACAACTTTGTGGGGTTTCTCGCATCATGCGTTGCCTTTTCTTTTGTTGCACAGAGGTTGGAAGGTATAAAGGTGTAAGCGCAAAGTGGTGAGGAGGCATGGAGGATGGGCAGTGCAATGCCGGTCGTACCGTTTTGCTAACCCCGGTTGAGTCTGTGAGGTTGGGTGATCATCTACAGCAATATACACGCAATAGCCGTCTATATAGTACAATTGATGACATAAAATGCAGGTCATAGTATAATTGAAAGAAAGATGTTTTATGTATGCACAGGAAAGCGGCACACGTCATTTGTGCCGGAAATTCAACTGCCATCGAGTAGCTGCTTCCCTTTCCTAATCTAGTGTAATAAATAAGCCTTTGCCATCTCATATGCAGTCCAACTGATAGCAGTGGATGGCACGTTGAACACCACACGGGGTCTGATGCCCCTACAGAAAGAGGCGTAACCACCCTGTTTCCACAGTGCCACAGCAGCATCCTTGAACCCAGTGGCACTCACCAAGTTGGGGTCCCTCGACAAACTACGCGTTTGCAAAGCGGTCTTGATGCAATCCAATGGGGTCGTTATGGCGGCGGCAATGGCACCGGAAACACCACCAGAAACACAGTGTAAGATGGGGTTGTAGTGGTGCTCAGGGTTAAGGAGCGAAGATGTGTACTCATACACTCCAAAGTTGAGTGCGGCAAATGGTATATTCATCATCAGAGTCGTTGGATAAGATAGAAAGAAGGTGCCGAAACCCTCTGTCTTATACATGTGCCTGGTCATACTCAAGAGGCCAGAAGACTGTTTACTATGTACATGGTGGGCCTGCATCCGCTGTTTTATCACATCAAAGGGGGTCATGAGAGCATCTGAGGCAGTGGTGGCCGCAACACCAGACACTGCCGCTATTAGTGGGAAGTTTTCATCGGTAACTATTTTTGAGTTTGTGCGGTTGGTGAATGCGTTCACCAGGGTGGTTTTGGTGGATTCAAACACGCTGAAGTATATGGCATGTGCGGGTCCTGCACCGAGAACCACAGAACTCACTCCCCTCCACAGGGAATGGGCACCCTCTGTGGTTGCAATCTTGGACACCGAAGCAATCACTCCAGTGGGGAGTGTGGTTTTGCCTATCTGCATTCTTGTTTTGATGGCATCCACGGGGAACATCACCGTGTGTTCCATCACACCAGCAAAGGCGCCCGCAGAAAGCTGTGCAAGGAGCGACGAGTTCTCGGGTAGAGCCTCGTAGTCAATCTCTATGGCATCATGGCCAACCTTGACCGAGGTTGCGCGGCTTGTTTGCACAGTTGAAGCGTCTGCCTGTTGTGTTGATGGCTGTTGTGGTTGTATTTGTGCATGTTGTTTGTCCTTGCTCTGAGAGACGCCATGCGGCACACTCTGATCTTGGAAAGACGTGGGCATTGTATCAGCCATCTGTATATCTTGGAAAAGGCCCTCTCTCTCTCTCTATCCTTGTACGATGCACAAAGCCAAAGTGGAATCAACCAAACGAATAAAAAAAATCAAAACCACAGGTAATGCCTGAAAAATACAGTTAAATAAATAAATATTTGGATGGTTTCTCTTGATACAGTCGATGCTGTTGGTGATTCGCAACGAGTTAATGGGATCCACTTCACTCCGGAGCAACACAGGCTCGACCGATGGCTTTTAACTATGAAGGGCCCGAGCTCGCTGAAAAAAAGAAAACCGCCGCCTAACAAAATAGTCTATCCCCGATAAGCACCAGTTACGCAGTACGCAAGGATGCAACTGGAGACCACGAATATTTTGTATATCACTATGAACCTTGGATGGTCTTAGAACAGATGATTGTATTTTTTTTGATACTTCTACGACAAGATATATCGCAAGGGCAATTTTTTGACACAAGTCATGCTCGACATGTGTGCTGCCCTGACGGATGTGCCTGTCTACTGTGTGCTTGGCTCTCTCTCTGGCTGTGTGTGTCTCTCTTTACTTCATTTGGGCATAGACAGAGAGAGCCGTGGCAGGAGCGGAGGGAGGTGCATGAGCTGCGGAGTCCAGGCTTTACACTCTGACAAAAATCAAGCATACAGGCCCAACTGTTGCACATGGCCTGCATGGTCCCCTCTCCTCCCCCCTAAACTAAGGGGAACAAAAAAAGTGGAGAATGATTCCGGGTCTCTTAGGTGGTGTGGTGGTTGACCAGCTTACATTGGCTGCAACATTGTATTACGGGTGGTTGTGTATTGGATGGAGCCTTCAACTATTGTATTTTCTTTCACCTCTTGGCCTTTGGAATTGCTTACCTACTTGAGACCTCATAACATTTGGTATTCCTTCTGCCATGCAGAAAGTGTCCTCTGACTGGGGGGCGCTAAGGCGGGTCTTCCCTGCCTTGTGTGTGGTGGATTTAGCCACCGAATTATAGCCTTCCATGGGGATTACCGCGATGTCTGTTGAGTCAGAAAGCGAAAAATCCGAGATGATGTCTCGGGGTTTGTTCCTAAATTGGGTGTGCCTTCATGCGCATGGGGAGAGCACGGATCTTCTACACGGATCTTCTACACGTATATTGAAAAAAAAAAAAAAAAAGCAGCATGCCCTAACGCTATAAATGTGGAGTTGATTATTCATTAGAATCAAATAATGATATAAGCTTTGCTTTAAAAAAAAATAAATGAAAGAATCCCGCTTCTGAAAAGGATCATAGGTTGTACTGAGCTGCGGCATTACTCTGTGCACTGATTGAATAGATAACCATGCATGCATACACCGCATAGATAGCATTCGGCAATTGATAGGCATTATCTTTTATCTGGGAGAGTATGATTCTATACAACGGTGGCATATACGCTGTATAAGGCGATCTATTTACTGGGTTTGTATATGTACTATGTTTCTATATTAATCTCGCACAAAGGTCTAATGTGAGAGTCTCTGCCTTATCTACCTAGATCTACAGGTATGCCTTGGTGTCAAACTTGTCGTTCTTCATCTCAGGGACAATAGCAGTCACCTTTCCAGTGGTGATGAAGTCCTTCACGTTGCCTGCAACAAACGCTTCCATGCCCTTCATGGTCTCGTAGGTGTGGGTACCCATATGTGGCAGAGAGACACAGTTTGGTAGCTCCAGCAGCTCTCTTGGCACCTGTGGCTCAAACTCAAACACATCCAAACCACATGATTTCACCTTGCCCGATTTGAGAGCTTCGATGAGCGCACTCTCGTCAATGACGGCACCTCTAGCGGTGTTAACAATGACAACACCATCCTTCATCTTGGCAATTGTCTCCTTGTTGATGGAGTGACGGGTGGCTGGGTTCAATGGAATGTTGATAGAGACGATATCTGCCTCAGCAAGCAAGGTGTCAAAGGAAACATATTCTGCACCATCTTCAAGCTCAGCAGGCAGTCTGTTACGGTTGTGATAGATGATCTTTGAAAATCCAAATGGCTTGGCACGGTCTCTGACTGCTCTGCCAATTCCACCCATACCGTAGATACCAAGCACCTTTCCTTCTGGGTCGTTTCCAATCTGGGCGCCAGCACACTTGTTGGTGGGCCACTTACCCTCGAGCAAGAGATGATGACTGTGCTGGAAGTTCCTCAATGCAGAAATGAGAAGGTAGATGTGGGTGTCGGCAGTAGCCGCATCAACCACAGATGGCACGTTGGAGAGCTGGATGCCCCTGGACTGAAGGGGCTTCACATCCACCTGGTCGTAACCAGCACCGGTGTGGGAAACAGCCTTCACACTGCTTGGGAAATGTGACACCAACTCCTCATCGAATCTGCCTGTCATGGATACAGAATCAAAGGTCCTGGTGATGGCAACCACATCATCAAACTTGCCTGACTTCAACTCCTCAATGAACTCCTCACGCTTGGTGGCAGAGCTCTCAACGACTTCCGCAATCTTGGAAACCTCTTCCCAAGCTTCATGGGCAAACCTGATGGGTGGGAGACGAAGAACCTTAGGCTTGGACATACTTGACAAAAATCTATAAGTGGATGGGGACTTGAAATAACACGAAATAGGGCTCCTCAACATTGAAGGGGAAAAAAGAAAAAGGAAAAGAAATTAAAGTAAAAAAAAAAAGGCAATTGCTCTTCTATTTATCCGAGAGCCCGTTATTCAATATTCGCATCCGTCCATGAACGTTTTCCAATTGATAACAATTCCAGATTGAACTCTCCAGCAACAGCAACAGCCGTTAGCTATCTCCATCCCCACTTGCTAGCATTTAAGTGCCGCACATATGCGGGATGGCGGTTGTTGACTGCCGTCTATTTAGCAGCGACAGGCTTGCTCATCCCGCCGTTTCCCCCACTTTGCACCCAGAGAGCCCCGACCCACAGTAAAGCCTGGAGCGCAGTCAGCGCAGAGTAGTAGGGACAGAGTCAACCATGACTTGCGGAGCGCATTCTTCATAACCATAATGCGGATATCCCGATCATAAGGCTTGCAAAGGGGACGTTATATGTAACGGTTTTTGCCATAGTATCTGCATGGATGGTTCTTGGTGGATATGTGAGTGGGATACAATATGCATAGAGTATAGGGGTGAATAGGGCCTGACTGACTTGAAGATACTAGACCTTTCACACCTCAAGGACTCATATGATTGTTGCATCCATGTCTTCTTCGTACGGTGTTTGTCATGTCTCCTAGTTAAGGCACAGTAAGAGCCAAGAGCGCATCGCATGAGCCCTCTTGATAGTGTACTGTGCAATTCTAATGTGTATGGTGCATATCAAATGAAAAATATAGGATGGAATGCTATTATAGAAAGATAGATGCGGATCTCTATACATATAAAGTAAGAATTAAAAGGTTATCGTTCATATTTGAATTGTTGATCTATGATGAGGCTGTTTGGTGTCAGTGGAGTGAGGCTATACAGTCGAGCATTCTGCCGGGTATCGCCTAGCTGTCGGTACTCGTCCTCGTTCTCATCGGAACTGTTCTCATCTTTGACGCAAAACCGCAGAGAAGGCACCGATAAGGCCTCTGCTTTGAAACCACATCACAAACAGGGCGATTATAAATCCCGTCAGACACAGCATCATACGGGTTACAAACGTACCCCTAACAAGTTTCTTTCACCGAATAACCATGAGAGGCGGCCCAAGAGGTTTGAGTTCACCTCGGGCTCCGAGAGAGACAAGGAAGCGATAAAAGCGGTGATTTCCCAGGTGCGGAAGGAAAACAAAGCAGGAAAAGTGTACCATATTGTTCCAGGGTCGGGTTTGCAGCTATCGAACATTGGTAAAGTTATTCGCACTCTCTCCCTTGACAAGGAAGGATTGATGATAGTGGATAGAAAGCAGGGCCATGGAGACGAGGTGATTCCCTTAGTGAAAGTGGTGGATCATATGACCGCGATGAAAAACTATTCTGATCATCTGCATTCTGTGGTTTCGGAAGAACTGCTGGCCAAGAATCTCATGAAGAAGACACCAACAAAGACGCGGGACTCGTCGACCAAGAGCTTCAAAATTTCATGGAGCATATCACTACAGGATCTTTCTTCTCAAAAGAAGAACGAGATCCAAGGCCAACTGCAGAAGGGTTATAATGTGAATATTTTGATCGGTGACAAGTATGACCTCAACTCCAAATCGAACGAGATCGAGGACACTGCGTTGTTTGAGCAGTCGGCGAGCTCCAGGGCCAGAGAGGTGTCTGATGTGGATATGATAAGGCGCAAAAGGATTGCTGAAACGATTCAGGGCCTCATTGAAGAGCTGAATGCTTCAGCTGATATATTTGGGGGCGTGCATTCAAAAATGTTGGTGAAGATAAAGGCGTTGGAGAGCAAGGACGAGAAGCAGGATAAGAAAAAGCTCAAGGAGCAAAAGAAACTAGAGAGGCAGGAAAAGCTCAGACAGAGGACGGAAAAGAAGGCGCAGAGGGAACAAGAAAAATTGATGACTTTGTAGATATAGTTGGTGAGATGAATGGCAACGACGACCTTGTATATAGCCAAGAAAAAAGCATATATCTGTAACTGCAGAAGAGGGAGGTTTCACGATTGAGAAATAAATACATGAAATTTCAAGTTTTCGTATTGCAAGTTTCTGGTTTCTTTTTTCTCGTTCTATTTACATTCCACCTTTAGGTCTCCGTTAGATAGTTACCTTGAAAAACAAGTCAGTATGTTAAGCAGTCTGTATCCACCAAAGAATTCATGCAAGCATCCCATCAGGTCTCGTCCATAACCCATCAGGCCGCATTAACTTCGAAAAGCCCTTTCCCTACTTTCATTCCACCCCTTCCGGTGACACATATGTCATATGATCAACTAGCAAATATAGTACCGATCACACGAACCAATTCTTCCACAAGGCCCATATCACTTGAGCCCTGTGCTCCCCGCACTCTTATATTCTTCCTGCTAAGCACGATGAGATGCCCTTGCACATAGTGCCCTCCATACAGGGCAGGCAGATGCATCCGTACTGTACAGTAAGGGCACTACTACCGTAAGGGCGCACCGATAGACGAGACGGCTGAGGGAAGGTGCTGGTAGGGCAGTGACTGGCGGGGTGATGAGCAAACGGCGCTTCTGCCTCGCCGCCGCTTGGCCTTGCATGCCTGTGCTTTGTAGGAAGGAAACAGTCACTGTCTTGTATGCTGTCTGTTGGAGATGGTGCAAAGCACGGGCAGAGGGGTAGGTAGCGGCCAACTCTCAGTTGTAGGCAAATGAAGAGAGCCAGTTGCTAGTTGTGGTTCTATATGAGAAAAGCCAATTGTTGAGTCGCAGTGCAAACAGTGTAACGTACTCTCCGCATTATCTCATATTTCCATTGCAGGAGAGAAGATGAAGGCGTACCTCACTCGTGAGTGGGGACTGTGGAATCAGCTCACATATGGGTTGAATAGCTATAGGAGGGAGTCAGGGGAGAATTCTGGGGATGAGCAACAGCAACAGGATGCACAATTGAACAGTGAGCCAGTTATTCTTGTGCAGGAGACAGAATGTTCCAGCGATGGTGAGAAGCAGCCACTGATAGAGAAAGAGCAGTATGTGTTGGAAGAGAAGCAAATACAACAGCTAGACCTGGAGAAGGGAGGAGTGTCGGCGGCCCACGACACTCAACGTCGTATAAAGCACACCCTGTTTCAAAAGGTGCTCATCTTCCTCATCACATACTTCACCTATATCATAGAAGGTGGTCTGGTGTGTTTGGCGTTGTTTCACATTGGGCGTTACTACCTTTGCAACGATGGCCTGGGCTCAGTAACGAGCCATTGCGGCGTAGCGGCACCTTCGTATGAAAGGGAGATCTTTGAGGTTTTCCTGCCGGATGCCGAGTACGGGACTCCTGTGTACAAGCAGACACTATTGGTGCACACCTTTGGTGACTCGTGGGGCCATCCCGCTATTGTGGAATATGTTGCCCCCGATGTGCCCTTCTCACAGGTTGTGGTGGCTCTGGATACCACTGTGGATGGCGTGCAGTATGATAGACTTGCGCACCTCTATTTGAACGGAGTCCCACTTTGGAGGACGTCCACCATTGAGCCTGGCCAGAAGCTTGTGCACTCGCGAACCCAGAAGGATCTCACACTCTACAGCGACACCTTCAAGTCCAACGGAACGGTGATGTTCCAGTTGGACAATCTGCTCACCTCAAGGCTCACTGGTGCCTTTAATATCACCTTGACCGCGTATTACTACGACGATCCAGCAGGCACCTTCCTCGTCCCAACAGCTATGCCGGTCGACAATCTTAATTGCAGCACCCAAGGCCTGGTGAGCCCTCCTGATTACTACGAGAGACTCCTGTGGACTCAGCCCGGTGGTGCCAATAAGATATTCCCACTGGTCAAGCCTGCGTCCAATAGACCGCCACTGGTATACCTTCCGGACCATGACTTTGTAGGCACGATCCCCAGACTCAGTGCCAACACCACAAAAGTGAAGCTGGCGCTGTTCACCTCGGGCAATGCTGCAGAGGAGTTTTGGTTCACAAATGTCTTGGAAAAGTATAAGGACAAGTTTGCCGCACACGGCCATGTGTTTCAAGGACATGGCCCATGTAGGGTGCTCAATGTGTTTGTCAATGGCATACGTGTGTCCACCGCGTCGCCATTGCCTGTTGTCTTCACTGGCGGCATTTCTCCTGCATTATGGAGCCCCGTCGTGGGTACTGGTGCCTTTGACGTGAATGCAATTGAGATTGACCTAACTCCATTGTTGCCATTCTTCTGGGACGACTCTTCAAGGATAGAGGTTGAGGTTTCCAACTGCCTCGATGACAGCTCGGAGCACAGGGATCCTCAGGATCATATTGGCCAGAACTGGATCACCACTGGTAGCGTGGTCACTTGGGAGGACCCATCTGTCAAGAGTAGCCATGGTGAGCTCGTTGGTATCAGCAACAGCACCAAGGTGGATGTTATCGCTGTTGCCCCTCCATATGCTGATTTCCTCACACAGGTGATCAACGCCAAGTATACGAACGATATTGATGCGTCACTGTCGTATGTATTCCAGAATGGTTCTTGCAGTGACCTGCTTGTTTCTGTGGGCTCAACAACAACACTCTCCAATGCCATGGCGTTCACCCACTATGGTGATAAACAGTCTGTTGTGCATGCGCCTTCGTCAAAATTCACATTTAAGGTGGTGGATAACTCTGACCCCAGTGCTCCGGTATCAATGGTTGATAGAATGTCCACGTATGTTTACCCGTTCGTTGGTGACCTGGAAACAAAGCCCATCCGCGGCAGTGATATTGACTTCACCTGCAAGATTGTGCGTGTGTTGGGGTTCGAGGGAGCAATCGATGGCCGCGAAGCTATCAAGATTTCCTCTGTAGAGAATGGTACGTCGGAGTATATCATTTCCCCTCATGGCAACTACGGCTTTGGAACGACTGAGCACAATGTCACCGTTGAAACGGAGTATCCTCTTCCAGAGACTCTTTACACCAGACATGTTCTAGCCGAGAATGGTTCGGTCATTTTCGATCACGAGAGTTTGGGTAAATATACTGAGGATGACTACAAACCTGAAGAAACGTATTTGCCTGAGTCGTACGACTTTGCCGCCCCAGAACTCTCGTTGTACGCTGATATTCTGAGCGATGTTCTCCACTCTGTGTCTGACTTTGAACCTATGGTCAGGGAACAGTTCATCAACATGATTACGGATGGCGCTTACAGTAGAGAATCTAACTATATGTCTGAGGGCGAGCACATGGAGTTGTGGAAAGGCATCGACAAGAGTTTGTACAACATTGGGTTTGCGCGTATGGAGATGCCAGAAGAGATGGCTAATTAAGGCTTCCTTTCACCTTTTAAGTTTTTGTTTGATGCTTTTTGAATTACACGGGATGATGGTGGAACAAAGCCACCTTATTGTTGGTTATGTTCTGTTTGGATAGATGCAATTATTCGTTAATGTTACAGATATTCGTTACACGGAAGTGGTTACGGTAGCGCAGTGCTACAGTCAGCGCAGTACTACAGTAGTAATTGCACTTATGCGTTGGCAGATACACAACAATAATCCCCGAATAAAATACCCACATTTCCCCAACGTTGCAATTGCAACGTCAATATTTGGCAAGAGCAACTGGGAAGCAACGCCCCAAATATTGATTTCTTTCACTATTCATCCTCCCCAGCAATCTTGCTGTTGGTCTCTCAGCATCGCACCTCATCGCCCTCTCCTAATGCGGAACGCACTCCCCCTGCAGCAACCGTAGCTGAGGCTGCATGTGGGTGAAGGCCGCTGCATTCCGATTTCAGCTGAAGTTGGAATATTTGAGGATGCGATATCTGAGGCAGCTTTTTTTTTGTAGCCATATCTTTGTCAAAAGTGTACAATTGATCATCATTGTTCATAATGTTTGACAAGCTGAAAGTTCTGAGCCTGAATAGGGGCCACTTGCCTGTCTCTGCACCTGCAGCTCCTGTTGGAGGCCCACCAACCGAGAGATCCATCTACCAATCCAGAAACAATTTTGGCGTCAATTTTGGCAGTTGCTTCCTGTACGAAAAGTTCATGTTTGGGGACTTTTTCATCGATGGGTCCACGGTGGAGCTCGATGCGATCAAGAAACATATTGAGAAAAATGGCGAGGCCGCCGCTAGGTCCACCTTGGAAGAGCACTGGAAGTCGTATGTTACCGATGACGACTGGAGATGGTTGCAGTCCAAAGGTGTACAGGCCATAAGGATCCCGATTGGATACTGGGCTGTTGATGGTGGTAGGTTTGCGGAAGGAACCTCGTTTGCCCACGTGGCCAAGGTGTATGCCAATGCCTGGAGCATCTACACGGATCTTATCAAGAAGGCCAAAGAATACCACATCGGTGTGTTGATTGATCTGCATGCGGTGCCCAAGGGTGCCAATACCGGTGACCACAGTGGAGAAGTTTTGAACAGTGCCGGATTCTGGGACTCCAGCTCCAGTATCCTGACAGCCACCAATGCTGTTAAGTTCATCGCCAAGGATGTGTCCCACTTGGACAACGTTGTTGGGATCCAGATCGTCAACGAGAGTGTTTTCTCAAACGATGCCAAGCAGCAGAAGCATTACTACTCAGCCGCAATCAGCGCAATTAGAGAGGTGAACACAGATATCCCAATAGCAATCTCAGATGGTTGGTGGACTGACCAGTGGGTCAAGTGGATCTCCGAGCAGGAGAGCGCCTCTGGTGGAAATATCGGAGTTGTCATCGATACACATAGTTACCGGTGTTTCTCAGATGACGATAAAAATAAATCCCCTGAACAGATCATCAATGATCTGGATGGGTCGGTGCTCACAAACCTCTCTGCACCGGCAGATATCTTTGTTGGTGAATACTCGTGTGTCTTGGATGGGAAGTCCTGGGAAAATACAAGTGCAGATCGGAACTCCATAGTGAACCAGTACGGCCAGAAACAACTGGAGTTGTTCAGGCAGAGGGCTGGGTGTGGTTCATACTTTTGGTCGTATAAGTTTGAGTACGGAGATGGTGGTGAATGGGGGTTCCGTCCCATGGTGGACCGCGGTGCTATCCCCACCAGGAGAACACAGGTGAACATTCCGGATCAGAATCGGTTTAACCAGATCTTGGACCAACTCTATAGTTCACATGAGGGCTATTGGAACTCACAAAACCCAAATGAAAGATATGAGCATTGGCGATACAAGGAAGGGTTCACAACTGCTTGGGCCGATGCAACAGCATTTGCAAAGTTTGATGGCTCTGAAATTGGAAGGAGAGCAGCATGGACTGCTGCTCGCCGCAACGAACACATCCATGCCAGAGGTAATAGTAACTTCATCTGGGAGTGGGAACAGGCATTTGCTGCTGCTCTGGATGCTTTCCACCAGGAGATGATCAGATAGGCTTATCAGACATGGTTGTTTTTACGTGTATTGTTCTGATTAAACTAGGGTGACTTTGAAAATTTGATATTTATGGAATGAAACACACATGTAAAAATAGAAGAAGAATGGGTTCGGTGTTCTATTCAGACAGCTCTTCTCTGCTGGCTGACCTTTCTAATGCCGGCATTGCCTATCACTTTTTCGCCCTGGCTCACCATTCTGCTCTTTGGACGAGATGCCGATGCTATTCTACTCCTGTTCTTCGGCAAACTGAGCGATTCAGTTTCGTACACGGTTGCCGCGGGCGGTGAGGAGGATATCGTGGTTGTGGTAGTGGTCGTGGTTGTTCTTGTTTTAGTCATCTGGACATTTTTGGGACTGCTATTGGGGTTTGTGATGGATCTCAGCACCTTCCACTGGCCAGGCTTGCCGGAATCTGTAACCACCGCAGAGGATGATCTCCTTGGTGTGGCAACCTTGTCGTCGATGACAACTGTTTGATCGTTCTCATCCTCATAGACGTCATCAGCCTCAGAGTCGTAAAAGTGTGATGAATCTTGGTTGGCACCCCCACGCCTTGGGCTTGCCTCCAGCTGTCGCTGATAGTCAGCTGCCTCTTCATCAGGTCCAGCATATCTCTGCCTTTCCGGTGATTGTTTGCGTGGTTGGCCGGGGCTCTGCATTGGCACTGCTTTGTGTGAGCTCTTCAACTGGCCGGAAATCTTTCTGCGGCGTATTGGAGTGGAGGGGGACATATCCAGCTTGCCCTCTGCCCCCGGCAGCAAGGGCTTGGAGGCCGCAACTGCCTTCCTGGACCTTTCCTTGAACGCCTCATAAGAGATCATCGAGTAGAGACCGCCGATTTCTGGTTCTGGCTCGGTGTCCAGGACCATCGTGTGTCTCCAGTCTCTGAACTCGTTCTGATGTAGATAGAGCCAGTGTTGCTGAGGGCCAACGACCATTCCTGGTCTGATCATTCTCATGTATGCGATGCACTCGCTGGCGGTGAACCCATGGGTATAAATAAGATGAGCGCCAATAAGGCATCCGGTTCTACCGAGGCCAGCCTTACAGTGCACCGCAATCTTGCCCTTCTTGGCAATGACGGTCTCTGCAGCGCCAATAAACTTGTGGACATACTCCATTGTGGGACATGTTCCGTCGTCAAAGATCATGTCTATGTGTTGAATGTTTCTCTTTTCAAACTCGTGGCTGTCGTAGAGGTGGGAGTTGAGTCTCACCACTAGCTTCACGTCGTTTTTGACAAAGTAGTTAAGCACCTTCCTGAATGGCTCATTGAGTGCAGCACCTGGCCTGCTCTGCTTGGGAGAGGCAAAGGCAATGAAATCCTTTGAAATCACGTTGAAGTCACCTTGGTCGACACGCTCATATTGCTCGTACTCATCAAGGTTGAAAGTGGTGAGGTCGATCATGCCTCTCTCCTTGGCTCTCCACATTCCATACACGATGTCCTGGATGGTGATTTCAAAGTCGGCATGCGAGTAACCGGCGTCTCTGAAGGGCATGAATGGAGGATCGTGCTGGCTGATAGGCTGGAGTACCTGATGGGGAGACCAACTCTGCACCAGAATCATGTAGCAGCACAGCATACAAGCGGCATTGGCTCTCTCTCTCGAGCCCGTTGAAGAGTAGAACACAACAGCTTTACCCTTGTTGGAATCATCGTTCAAGATGTTATGCAGTGCAACGGCAAACCTGTAGAGGTGCCCTATATGCAGAGGACCAAAATCCAAGTGGAAAGAATTGTAAGGCAGGGAGTGCTCAACGGTGAAGTAGACGAGCTCATCGGTGTCCTTTGGCTGTTGGTCGTATGCCCCAAGGTAGATTCTCCCCTTGAGGAATTCTATGGCATCAACGGCAGGTCTTCTGGCCATTGCTGTTTGTTTGTTTTTATTGGGAGTGAGTGGAGAAAGAGGAACAAAACAGTGGAAACGAAATGCAAACACAGGCAAGCCTCATGGGATCTAGTCCAGATGCGGATGACGAAGATGACGGAAATGCAAGCCCACCACAGATCACTCCTCCTAATCACAAGCGGTGTGGAATAGGAAGAAAGTGGAATAAAATGATATCTGTCTGCTTACAGATTTAAATGCTGTTCACATCTACTCTTGTTGTTCAACACTATACTTCAGTCTCTTCAGAACAGATCCAACACTCCTACACTGTTAGCTACACACAACTCTACGCATCCCATACACACCTTGGTTCTCTATTGTTTTTGTTTATCTTTTGCCGCTTCTGGTGCAGCACTTTGTAAACCATCCCGCAAGAGTCGTGTGCCTGCCATCCTACTGGGTGCTGCAGCACTGCAGAGAAAATAGCCAAACAGTGAAGTGAGGCAAGACGCTGCCATCGCCATACGTGTAGGCACCTCTGTGTATGCACCTCTGCCTTTATGTGTAGGTGTCCATTGCCCATAGAGTAAGGTGCAGCTCGGCAGCCTCGTGAGGCTCGCGTCAAGGCTGCTTAGCACTCCGATTTCCAGTGCATGAGGCACAGCCAAAATTGACAGCTTGACGGATCTGATGATGTAGGTAGCCAACCATGGAGAACATGGGCTTATGTGTTTTGAAGAGCCACTATATCTGTATATATATATATGTGTTTCTTCATCAAAGTGGTACAGCTCTTCCTTGGAATAAAAAAGAATCAAACTCCACCATGGGGATTATAGATTATTTGGACTCCAAGTATAGAATCAAGGAGGATCTCTACATCATACCGCCCGTGCTGGCCCGTGTCGGACAGCATGTGATAAACTGTCTGCTGAGCAGGGTGAGCTTTTGGTACACCTTTGAGGCAAGTGTGAGGAAGCACCCGAACAAGATCGCACTGAGCTTTGTAAGACCTGTTCCGGGGAAAACAGCCGCTGATAAAGATGACCAGTTCCAGCTCGAGTGCTACACCTATCAGGATCTCTACGATATCGTGCTGAGGCTATCGCATCTGCTGGTGCACAAGTATGGGGTATCCTCAAAGGACACCATAGCCCTCAGCTGCACGAACAAACCTCTGTACATATTCTTGTGGTTTGCACTGTGGAACATCGGTGCTATTCCCTCTTTCCTGAATTACAACATCAGCAGGGCTCCTCTGGTGCATTGCCTGAAGATAGTCGAGGCATCCTACCTGTTTGTGGACCCTGATTCCGCCCAGCCCGTCCAAGAGAGTGTCAGTGACATTAATGTGGCGATCCCTGATCTCCATGTTGTATTTTTGAACGAGGAAGAGCTCATGAAAGATCTGTTGGACCCACTGTACCCAGTGTACCGCGCGCCCGACAACACCAGAAGACCAGGCGACCACGATTTCGACACCGCAGCCCTCATTTACACTAGCGGAACGACGGGACTGCCCAAGAGCGCCATCATGAGTTGGAGAAAGTGTTTTTTGGCCGCAAGCATCTTTGCCCACGTGATGCGCATCGACGCTCAGAGTGCTGTCTACACTGCGATGCCCTTGTACCATTCCACCGCAGCCATGTTGGGAGTTTTGCCCGTGTTAGCCTCAGGAGGTAATGTCATCATCGCAAGGAAATTCTCTGCTTCCACTTTCTGGACTCAGGTGAAGATCTCAAACGCAACCCATATACAGTACGTAGGGGAGGTGTGCCGGTACCTGATGCAGTCTCCTGTGCACAGAGACGAAAACAACCACAAGGTCAAAGTTGCATATGGCAACGGGCTCAGGCCTGATATATGGAAGGACTTCAAGAAGAGATTCAACATCCCAATAGTTGGAGAGTTCTACGCAGCCACAGAGGCACCCTTTGCGTTGAGTCACTTCCAGCAAGGGGACGTGGGGATTGGGGCGTGCCGTGGCTATGGAACGTTTGTCAACTATGTCCTTTCCTACCAGCATGTGATTCTCAAGATGCATCCAGACGATGAGACGGAGATCTACCGTGATCCGAAAACAGGTCTATGCAAGCAAGCAGACTATGGAGAGCATGGAGAGCTGGTGATGAAGATCTTCTTCCCCAGGCACGTGGAGTCCACGTTCCAAGGCTATCTCAACAACAAGAAGGAGTCGGAGTCCAAAGTCATACGCAATGTGTTCTCCAAGGGCGATGCCTGGTTCAGAAGCGGAGACCTCCTCAGGATGGATGAAGATGGGTTTCTCTACTTCGTGGACCGTTTAGGCGATACGTTCCGGTGGAAATCAGAGAATGTATCTGCCACAGAGGTTGAAAACGAGATCCTCAAGTTCCACGCGTGTGAGCTATGCGTGGTTGTTGGCTCTAAGGTGCCCAATCACGAAGGAAGAGCAGGCTACGCGGTGTTGAAGCTGGCCCATGGGCTCACTCCCGACTCCAAAGATCTCCTCAGGGGGCTTGCAGAGCACGTGACGAGGGAATTGCCCAGTTATGCCAGACCTCTTTTCATCACATTTGACGATATAACGGCCTCGCATACCCACAAGGTTGCCAAGAAGAAATATGCCAATCCCAAACTGCCGAACGGCGAGGATGGCAAAACTGTTGTGTATTGGTTGAACCAAAGGGCTAAAAGTTATGAGCTGCTGACAGGAGAAGTGTGGAATTCGATAATCAATGGCACTACGCGTCTATGAATCGTTGTATTGCACCACGGCTTTGGAAATGTGTCCTGGTCTACGGTTATAGATGACCGTTTAATGAGGGTGAGCGAACACCCAGTAGAAAAAGATGTCGTATTAATATCAAGGGTATATAGAGAAAGATAAAGAAACATTAGAACATATTTGTAACAAATCTATAAATGGCATAAGAAACACCAAGCACCACCCAGGTGATGGAGTACACGTTGAAAATCTCCAGGAGGCTGTTGAGCTTCACCTCAGACTCATAAACGGTAGCGCTGTCGTCGACAAAGCTTCCCGTGGTGTAGAATTTGCGCATCAGCACATCCTTCTCATCCCATCTCTCAAAGAGCCATTCCTGGAATTTGTCCATATTCTTGTCATCCTCCTCAGTGGTGAGAGAAGGTGTAGAGAGATCCACGCCCTCGATGGAGTTGAGATAAAACTCTCTGAAATGGAGAGAGACCGTTTGCGGCCCCTTTCCAAACAGAATGCCGGACAGTGTGAACACGTCCTGGGCGAACTCCTCAGGTGTGTGGCCACTGTAGCCGATGGTTATGTCGTACATGCTTTTTGTAGTCTTGTTCAAGCTTCTCGCAGACACGTAGAGGCCCTTGATCCGAGGGAGAAGCACATGGTCGAGCGGCTTTGCGCCAATCTTCTTGATGAAGAGATTCGAGGCCTCCTTCCTGTTATCAGACATATTGGTGCCCTCTGGGAAGATGAGGAGCCAATGCTTCTGGAGGTCTGCTGTATTTGTGAGATCCTTCCGTTCCGAGTAACACTGGATGTCTGCGAGTTGTGTGAGCATATGTTGCTGATCCACCTCCCATTTTCTAGACAAAAAGATGAACTTGTAGTTTGTCATGCCGTAGCCCAGGACGGGGATCTTCTGTAACGACTTCTTCATGATGATGAAAAAGTTATCTGCAACGTTGTTGATGTAGGAGCACCACCACAGATAGAACCAGTCAACATATATCTGGTGGTTGGCAATGACAATAGCATTGGGATCAAGTGCAGACACGAGGATGTCTGCACCGGTTGCGGTGGTGATGCGCTTGAAGGAACCGTTGGGGATCGAGCCATCATGGGTTATGCGCATCTTTGTAGGGGAGCACATGTGCATCACAAACGTGAGGAGGATGATGAAATTCCTCTTGGTGAAGTTGAGCATCCTCTGTCTTCTCACCTCATCGCCACCGAACAGCAGGATCACCACAAACTGTGAAAACACAATCGACAGACATCCCGAGACGAAAACACAGACCGCAAATGCAATCTTGGGTATCTGGAATAACTCTGACCTCGATAGAGTGCTCTGTTGAGGCACACCTTTAGCGATCATCGTTATGATGGCGGTGGTGATAATTGCGGCCCAGCGCCGTGAGTGACCGTGGTGGGGTGTGTCTAGTGCGCTTTCGGCACTGGCTATTATAGCGGGTGATGGAACAGCCTCAGCAATGGACCCCCTGCCTTTGTTTTATTTTTTGTCGCAAATGTGAAACTCGTACAATGGCCACCCAATTCGCTTTAATCTAATTCCCCTCCTGATCACACAACAACAAGCACTTCATATGGTGAGGAAAACTCACCGTAGCGCCGCTACCTCCGCAAACCTCTACAGTATATGCAACATCGGCACCATCTGCTCGGCCCTTCACCGCACCGCCTGCATCAACAGACAGCGTCAGTTAGCAGTTGCCCGTACTAGTTGCCACTACCCCGAGCTGCCACTGCATGGTGTAAGCCCAGCTCTTCCCATCTCAGCTCTTCCCAGCCAGTTCTGCTCGGCCAGTTCAGCTCAGCCAGTTGAGCTCAGCCCACAGTAGTTGTTCGGTAGAGCTCATCTCATCTCCCCACCTCTGTTGTATGGTGCAGGCAGACGTCTACTCGGATATGGCACTTATCACCGGGCCGGGATGTCTCCAGGTAACCGCATGCAGAAGAGACATGTACACTGTGGAGGGCAGGAGAGTTAAGCGGTGGATGGTTCACTGTATTCGTCATAGTGATGTTTTTAAGGGATACCTAGCAGTATCCAGCATTGTAATGTCATTCTATGGCTAGATCTTCTAAAGTAATTTGTCCTAGACCTAAATGTTCTGCACCTATACGTTCTACAGCCATACATTCTGCACTTAGTGTTCTACAGCCATACGTTCTACACTTAATGATCTACACCTATATATTCTCCCTATATATTCCAAAGCATCCAGTTTAAATAACCCTAGAAGCTACATATAGTCGTGAGTGGTGGTGGTCATTGGCCTCGTAGGATGTGTGTCACTGTAGTGACATCACCGCTATCTCCTCTCGTACGGGTGTGCACCACCGTAACCAACCCAAATATATGGCGATGCGATGACTTCATCCAGCCACACTCAATATTGCGCGGGGCCTGCAGAAACCACTAATTTGTGAGCATCGTTCACTATCGGGCGTACGCCGGAAGCATGTAGGCACATTGCCGATATGGCTAAATAATGCCAGTGACGCTCAACGGTTTCTTGGCCAAGAGGGGCAGTCGATGCCGTAGAGGACGGTGGGTGGGAAAAGTCTCTCCTAGGGGAGCCGTTTCTTCATCTTTGATTTTATAACTTCCAAGAAACAACAACAGCATTACAAATAGGGTATTGGGAATGCTATCGAGGTTCCTCACCATATATTGTCGTTTATCTGCCGTTGCGTAAAACAAAGCACGCGCATAGATTGCATCGCACTGAACTTTAGATGTGCATTTGTCATCGTCAACTATTTTCTCACGAGAACAAAGGGAATATACATATATAGGAAGATCCTACACAGAACCCATAGAAAGACCATGGAACTGGCAGTATAACACCATGAGCAAAGAACAGCTGTCTCAAGTCCAACCGCAGCAGGGCCAAGGCACCGTGCATCGTGCTGATGACATCGACACCTTGAGCACCGCCAACTCTGTACCTTCATCTCTCGATGGAGACGGAGATCAGGACAACCACGAACCTGTCCAGCTGACAGGTGTAGATAATGCCGAAGGAGCACTACGGCGGTCTTCGACAGGACTGTCGCTGAGCTCCGGTGAACTACGAAGAGTCGGTACAGGTGCCTCCGTGATCTCTAGAGTTGTGACCTTTGATAAGTCGAAAATCGTGCCCAGAAAGGATCGCCGTGGTATCCTGGCAAATCTTTCGTTGATCCCGGAGTATGATAACCCAAGAGAGCTCCCTAACTCGGTCAAATATTGGATCGTCTTTGTCATTGCCATGTGCGCCATTGTGGGCCCCATGGGAACCTCCATTCTGCTGCCTGCCCTTGTGGACGTATCGGATTCATTGCATTCATCACCATCAGTTGTGAATATCTCCGTCGGTGTCTATCTCATTTCGCTCGGCGTACTTCCTATCTGGTGGTCCAACTTTTCAGAGAGGCACGGTAGAAGATCCATCTACATCATCAGCTTTGTGCTCTTCTTCTGCTTTTCAATCGGAACCGCAAAGGCCAAAACCATCGGTATGTTGATTGGGTTCAGAGTGTTGTCGGGTGGTAGTTCGGCCTCCGTCCAGGCAGTTGGTGCAGGTACAATTGCCGACCTCTACCCACCATCGGAGAGAGGACGTGCCATGGGTATCTACTATTTGGGTCCCCTGGGTGGCCCTCTGCTGGCACCAATCATTGGTGGTGCTTTGGCACAGGGGTGGGGATGGAGAGCCACCCAGTGGTTTCTCGTCATATTCAGTGGCTTGTGTGTTATCCTAATAATCTTTTTCCTTCCTGAGACGCTGAGGAAACAGGACAACAAGGATGCAGTCAAGAGTATCTTGAAAGCTAGGTTGAAGAAACCATCAGATAAGGATCAGGAAGCCTATGTGGGTGAGAAGAATGAGCGCACGAATTCCAAAGTGGAGAGTCAGGAAAGTGGCTCATCTCTTTCGTCTAATGTTGGAAATGAGATGGATGATAACGAGATTGAAAGAATCGCATCGAGGATTTCCCACAAGAGAATCTCAAGAGTTGAAGACGATGGTGCTGATGAGGAGCAGCTTGATATCGATGTGGTAACGCCATCCTTGAGCAGAGTGCCAACGAGATCAGAGAGTGGTCAGCGCCAGAAGATAAAGGAAGATGACCTCAAGCGACTGCAGACAGAGGTGGACAAGATGGCCCAGGAGGTGCAAGAAGAGCACCTCAAGCCCAAGACGTTCTGGCAGAAGACGAAGGAAATCATATACATCTATGTCCTATCACCGGCAAAGGCGTTGCACTTTTTCAGGTACCCTCCAGTCTTGCTAACCATCTCGTATACCGCACCCTGTTTTGCAGTGTTGTACGTTGTGAACATGACCCTCTCGTATTGTTACGCCAGGGCCCCTTACAACTTCCAGTCTGTTGTTCTGGGTCTCGTTTACATTCCAAACTCCGTCACCTATATCCTTGCATCCATCTATGGAGGAAAGTGGAATGACTATCTCTTGGAGCAAAAGAGGAAGAAGTATGGTACTCTAGTTCCGGAGGCCAGAATCGGTTACAACGTGCTCATCGCTGTTATCCTTTTCCCCTTTTCACTGCTCATCATCGGCTGGTGCCTTGACAAACACGAACATTGGGTAACACCTCTCGTGGGGACCGCCCTATTTGGATTTGCCAGTATGATGGTGATTGGCGCCACAGTGACTTACATCGTGGATTCGTTGCCTGGCAGAGGTGCCACGGGTGTTGCCCTTAACAACTTTGTGCGTATGACTCTGGCAGCTGGCGTCACTTTCGCTACAGATCCACTCATTCATGCCCTAGGCACAGGTGTGCTCTTCTCGATCATGGCTGGCTTCATCACCCTCATTGCAAGCATTCTGATCGTGCTCAAGTGGAAAGGAGACTACTGGAGGGAGAATTATGATTTATCCAAATTGTACGATCTCATAGATTAGACTTGTTTTTTCTTTTTCATACTCGGAGTTATTTGTCATTTCCAGCATATATGCCATCTATGATTTGGTTCTTGAGGAATGGAGGGGCATGGTTGTCATTTTGGTTCGGTGTTCGGCACATCACTCTGCCTGTTGAGTTACTGTGAGTGCTCCACAAGCAAAAAGGTCACCTGTATCTCATTATTTGATTTGGTGAAGTGATAAGTCACAAGTGATGCTGTTATCCAAGCGAGCATCATTTCCGTGTTACAACAGAGAAACCTGGGTGTTTCACATCTGTTTTGTTTCCACTCTGCCTCATCTGAAACCATTCACTACATCACTATAATATTCAATAAATACATATATATATATATATCTATATATTCCGGTTTCTAGTTTGTATAACTCATCTTCAATATGTAACACCCTCTAATCTTCCGACATTACTCGTTCTATTAGCCTATTCAATCTCTCAACTCAACTAAAACACATCCAGCATGTTCATGTTCAGCCTCGTAAGCAGGGTCCCAAGAGTGTTCATGATGGTGCTCATGATCATTGTATGCTTTCTGTTGGTATTTCTGTTGTTGGGATCAACCAAGACCCAACCCAGCTATTTGGATGTCTATCTCGTTGAGCTCCAGTTCAATCGCACTTCTGCCATCTACCCGCTCATTGAGAACGCACAATCGACCCAAAATACCTCATATTTGGCAACCATGAGCGTAAGAGTGGGATATACAGGTGTTTGTGCAGAGGTCAATGGCGATACAACATGTGTTTCCAGTAACTCCCTGAACCTTTTCGACAACTACCCTGGTGTATCGCTCTATCAGCCTGCAAACAACAGCACCACTACCACATTGGACCTCATCGACATTGCCAATTCCTTCTGCAATGATGTTATTCACCCCTATATGTTGGTCGCTGCCATGGGCCTATCGATTGCCCTATTGGCCACACTTCTCTATACATCGATTCCATTCCTTCCAATGAAAAATGTCACCAACATGATAGCAGCCATCCTGGCTCCTGTCACAACGCTGATCTGGGGCTTCGGAGCCATGTGGAGCCACGTTGCGGGTGCAGCTGTTGTCCAGCTCGTCCAGCCAAGCTCATTATACATCATCACGGGAACCTTGGGGAAAAAAGCAGAGGCCATGACTTGGACATCATTTGCAATGTTGCTCATCGTGTCGATAGGGAGTATCATGATGTACATCCGTGAGTTGCGTGAAAGAGCCGAGCTCTTTGGCCCTAAAGTGTGAACGAGTAGCAGTTCCCCCAAGAACCATGGCTTTAACTAAAATCAACATTGGAAAACATCCCAGTCCACGATATACATAAATATATATAATTTTTCAAGAAACGTCATCATACGTTGTAAAATGCTCTCAGCAATAAAAGCTACCGCTCTTCCCATGTCCAGCATGTCGAACTGTGTGGGGAAGCTCATCTGCATATCTTTTTCTCATCTCTGTCTCGAAGTGCAGGGCTAAATGGGTTTCGTACATGCAGAGACTGGGTTTCATAAAAGATTACTCTGTGATGCTATTGGGTGTTTGAGTGTCTAAGTGTGTGGTAATGGTTTCAAAACTGTCGTTCAAGGGCGATAAGCCTAAGAAAAAAAAGAGAGCACACTCTCAGGTTGAGGGTGGTGACTCGGTGCGAAGCGTAAAGCAACCCAACGTGGAAGCGGACATCATCCACATCAACAACGTGCCATATAGTATATCTGAAGTGAATCAGGACGAAGTGGAAGTGGGATGGACAACCGCTTGCACTTCTGCTGATATAACTGGGCCGATACTGTTGGCATTTGAGAAACCATCGGATAATGAGAATGAGCACAAGGCAGATTCGACCGCAGAGACGAGAAGGCCAATGTGCTTATCGGTGACGTCTCAGGGAGAAGTGACTGTTTCTGACGATCTGGAAGTCATCCAGGATGCCACGAATGTGATTAACTTTACCTCAGAAGAGATCATACTGGATGTGGATAACGACGAGCTGCAGAGGGTGGAGCCCAAGAGAACAGAGCAGGTTTTTGTAGTGGTACCAGTTGCACACCTTGTGGATACAAAGACACAGCTGCGTCAGAGTGTCAACAAACAGGACCAGATTCGTGTTGCCCTCAAGACCAAGGATTCTAAATATCTGTCGTATGATCCGTCTGAAGAGAGGCTAGTGGGGACTTCTGAAGTGGTGACGTCAAATGAGATATTTACTCTGAAACGAGAGATTCACAAAGGTGCGGCAAGAGGAGTGACGTGGCACATATCAGTAGGGGACAAAGAGGAGAATAAGGTTATATTGATGCCAAGTGATGGGTCCATACAGCAGAGGGTGATCCAGGATGACGAGGATCTCCTTTCTGATATGAACCAATTCGTCATCAGAGTCCAAACCAAGAATAGTGCTATGGGCAAGAGGTGTCTCGTGCTAATTTCAAACATAAGGGAACACGGAGGTAAGAGCTCCGATGAAGTGAGAGACAACGCCCTTGTGGAGAGCACAGTGAAAGAGCTTATCAAGGACGGTTTCTCAGTGAACGATAAAATGCTGAAAAATATTCGCAGGGCAATATCCCATGGTAGACTCAGAGAGCATATTGTAGAGCTCAAGGAAAAGCTGCGGAGTGATTCAAGGTGTTAGTTTAGCATCAACATGTATACGCCTAATATACCCAGACCAATTCCAAATTTTATTTTCCCGTAAGACACCTGTGTTTCAGCCATCACTGGATCGACCGTTGCTCTTGCAGAAGTCAATAGCTAAGAGGTGGAGTCAGGTCTGATGTCCACCCCCGCAATATGCACCGCACCTCCTCCCCCTCATACACGAAGGCGGTTACATATGTGGCCTTGACGGGCAGAATACTCCATTGGGGAAGCGGTCCCGGGACCCTTACCATTTGGCACAGCATTTTTTTTTGCGTATTTTTTTTATTATTTATGTGCGTTTTTTATATAAGGGTTTTATAGCACAGGGTCTCTCGGTATTTACTGAGCCCGTAAGCATAATCACCAAGGCCCCTCGTAGGGACATCGTCCCGATAGGCGATGAGCAGTTAAGCGCAGGCTCGGGGCAATGATGCAGGTTCCCCCACTAGCAGATTACCCCAGATTTTATGGTTGATGCTTAGACCCTAAGAGAGAGAGGGGAAGTCTTTTTGAGCAACGTTATAGGAATAGAGAGAAATCATGATATGTATATATATATATATTGATACTCGGAAATGTGGTTTATTTGCTTTCGTGTGGCAGGCAGCTGTAAGTACCAAAACCAACCATGGCTGTTAAAGAATTTCCCAAGATCAAATCGGTGAAGACCTTTCTCCTGCACGGGAAAGGGATTGGTGGAGACTACCACGATGTGGAGAGAGGGCATTGGATCATTGACAACCCAATTGCAAATCCCATGTCCAAGTTCAAAGAATACCGCTCGTCTAGAACCAGCTGGGGTATCAATGTTCTCGGCTCCTTTTGCGTGCAGATCGAGGCCACGGACGGTACCACCGGTTTTGCAACAGGTTTTGGAGGGCCCATTGCATGCTGGCTAGTGCAGAACCATTTCCTGAGATTCCTTGAAGGCGCCGACCCCAGGGATTTGAACGTGCTGTGGGATAAAATGTTCCGGGCCTCCATGTTCTACGGGAGGAAAGGAATTACCGTTGCTGTGATTAGTGTCGTTGATCTTGCGCTCTGGGACCTCCTGGGGAAGATCAGGAATGAGCCGGTGTACAAGATGATTGGTGGGTCCACAAGGGAAAAGCTTAAGTTCTACTGTACGGGCAGCAGACCAGAGGCTGCTAAGGCGATGGGTTTCTGGGGAGGCAAGGTGCCTCTTCCGTATGGACCGGATGAAGGCTTTGAGGGTCTGAGGAAAAACGTTGAATTTCTCACCAACCATAGAAAGGCGGTGGGACCCGACTTCCCATTGATGGTGGACTGTTACATGTCATTGAACGTTACGTACGCCATTGATCTTTGCAAGGCAACGGAGCACCTCAACATCAACTGGTTTGAGGAGGTGCTCCATCCTGATGATTTCGATGGTTTTGCGCAGCTCAAGAGGGCGTGTCCAAGGATGAAGTGGACCACTGGTGAGCATGAATACACAAAGTATGGGTTCAGAAAGCTGATTGAAGGGCGCAACATCGACATCCTCCAGCCGGATGTCATGTGGGTAGGCGGCATGACGGAATTGGTGAAGATCGCTGCGCAGGCTGCTGCGTACGATATTCCTGTCGTGCCACACGCGTCGGGACCCTACTCGTACCACTTTGTAGTGTCGCAGCAGAACACGCCGTTCCAAGAGTATTTGGCCAATTCTCCGGACTCTCGCTCTGTTCTGCCTGTTTTTGGCTCGCTGTTCCTGGATGAGCCAGTTCCCACCGAGGGCTACTTGGACGTGTCCATTTTGGACAAGCCAGGGTTTGGACTTACGGTGAATCCACAGATCGAACTCATTGACGCGGATTTGATTCTTAATCCTTCGCCCCAAAGGACCCTTACCAATGGAGATTCTAAGCGTGCTGCCGTCAACGGAGAATCGGAGCCATGATGGCCAAGGATGTGTGGCCTCATATGTTCACATGTGATTTACTCATATGTCCCATTATATATGGTGCACTCATATTATATATCCTGATCAAAATGTATCCTGATCCAAATATGTCCCGATCAATATATATCTGCTAGGTATCTATGCCTTATCTTATCAACATGATACCACTTTGAGGGCCCTAGCGTGGCTTCTCGGCTACAAGGATACCGTGCAACAACTTGATCTCACACGTCTCTGCATGGAAAGGTGCATAGAGGTGTCGGCAGAGAGAGCCATCCATGCATGGATGGTGTATGTGTATATATGTACGGAGTCCGCCGTCTATTGACTAATGCTCTTCCTCAAGCGCGTGGGTGGATATCCCGGTTGCCAGGGCCTATCCGAGTGATTTTCTGTTGGCCATTGCTTCAGGGAATAGCGGTGTGTGCTTGGGTTTGTTCTAGATCTGGAATGGAGAACGCTGCTAGACTATGGTATATTGCTCGGCAGAGCTGACGTGAAGGCTGCCTTAACAGCAACTGGACCACTAGAAACCCTGCCGAAGCAACCGACTACTTGAAATCTGCTGGACTATGCGGAACACACAGAGTTACCATAATTACAAATACTTATACCCTATCCATCCCATTCAACGGTTGTACGTCTCTGCTCCACTCCTACCTCATCCAATCTCCCTGTCTACTGCGCGGCGACCGTTGAACAACCTTTCTTATTGCCATCCTGCTTGAGAGAAGCACCCACTTGAGAAGCACCCACTTGAGAAGCACCCACTTGAGAAGCACCCACTTGAGAAGCACCCACTTGAGAAGCACCCACTTGAGAAGCACCCACTTGAGAAGCACCCGCGATGATTGTTATTTTGATGACATATAACCTTGAGTCTCAGACCGTGTAGAGTTAATATGTGCATGCAACGGCAAAGCACCATGATTCCCCCCCTAATGGTCCTCCCTTTCCTCCTCCCCCACCATCTCTTCCTGCAACTACTCCACGCATATGCCAACGGAGATGAATGTGATGACAGCTCTCGGTGGTTCGGAGTTGTGGCGACGCAACTGTTTTATGCACAATGTGCTCTCTTGCCCCCACCATTGGTCCGAAGGTGCATCCCTCCAGCCACTACCAGTATGCATTGGTATACCCCAGCCATATAGTAGTGACCCCGGCAGGTCCAGAGGAAGAGCCTAACTGACCATGCCCGTCCCACTCTGCATGGCCCGTCCCACTCTGCATGCTCAGGCATACAGAATATGGGGCAGGCATAGGACACTTTTGCACCGGCAGGAGGCAAGAGCTAACGGGTATTGACCCCCATTGAAAAGTGCATGCACGCATAGTCACCGGCCGGTTTCTGGGGAAGAGGTGTTGCATTGTGTGTGTTCCTTTCTCCCATGTCCCATATGATGACTCGAAAGGGGGTTATTGGTTACATTTTCTGCCCCGGTTTACACGAGGGAGGGAGAAAGAGGGAGGAGGGAGGGAGACAGGGACGTTTTGTGTTGTGCCGATGTATATGTATATATATATACTTGTGACGGTGGCCTCTGCGTTTGCGCCTGAAGTGCTACTGCTCTTTTGGACAACCCGTTGTCGTTGATTTCCAAAGTTAGATTCCCTATATAGAACAACATACCCCCCAGCACTCACCTACTCACGCACTCACGCACTCACTCATCCTACAAAGCATATCTATACACTCAATCTGATATATATATATATATATATACCACAACATACACAGGTGTATCTTTAAGGACCATTTTGATAGACATACATATCGTTCTGCAGCATGACTTTTGAATACCAGAAAAGCTTGAAGAAGCTTCCCATTCCAGCTCTGGAAGACACCTGCAAGAACTATCTGGACGTGCTCAAGCCGCTCCAGACAGACGAAGAGCACCACCGCACAATCGGTGCCGTCAACCACTTCCTCCATGGAGTGGGTCCCATCCTGGATGAACAGCTTCGGGAATATGCAAAGACCAGAGACTCATACATAGAGCAGTTTTGGTACGACTCGTACCTGAACTACGACTCACCCGTCGTCCTGAACCTGAACCCGTTCATCTTGTTGGAGGACGATCCCACACCTCTCCAGAGCACACAGCTCTCGCGGGCGGCCAGTCTCACCACATCCAGTTTGCGCTTCATTCGCGCTCTCAGGCGAAACGAGCTCTCTGTGGATAAGCTCAAGAACGGTGTGCCATTGGATATGGACCAGTATCCAAAGCTATTTGGCTCTGCGAGAATCCCTTCCCACACAGGCTGTGTTCTGCAGTCTGACCCCAAATCACATCACATCGTGGTGTTGGCCAAGTCCCAGTTCTACTGGTTTGACGTCCTCGATGACAACAACGACCTCATCATGACTGAAAACGACATCCGTCTCAACTTCAAGAGCATTGTGAACGACTCAGAGGAGATATCCATCAATGAGATTGCAAAGTCCAGCTTTGGCGTTTTGACCACAGAGAATAGAAGGGTCTGGGCATCTCTCAGAGAGCGTATCCAAAGGGATCCCATCAACAGCGAGATCCTCAAGATAGTTGACAGTGCATTGTTCATCGTCTGTCTTGACGATATCGCCATCACTGACCTCAAGGACCTTGCCAAGAACTACCTGTGCGGGTTGTCTGTGCTGGAGAAGGGTGTCCAAGTTGGTACATGCACCAACAGATGGTATGATAAGCTGCAGATCATCGTCACGAAGGATGCAAAGGCTGGAATCAACTTTGAACATACCGGAGTGGATGGCCACACCGTGCTGAGGTTTGCAAGTGATATCTACACAGATTCCATTCTGAGGTTTGCCAAGTCCATCAACAGTAACTCGCCTTCGTTGTGGAAGTCTGTATCTCCTGATCCTTCTACAAGGGACCCCACCACTTTCGGCAGTGTCATTACAACTCCACGCAAGTTGGAGTGGAACCTCACGAATGAGCTCTCCTTGAGTCTGAGATTTGGCGAAACTCGTCTCTCTGACCTTATTCAGCAGAATGAGTTTGCCGCCTTGGAGTTCAAGGGATACGGAATGGAGAGAATCAAGAAGATGGGCTTCTCTCCAGATGCATTTGTGCAGATGAGTTTTCAAGCAACCTATTATGCTCTCTATGGTAAAGTTGAATGTACCTATGAGCCAGCCATGACTAAGATGTTTTTGCATGGAAGAACTGAGGCAATCAGAACCGTTTCCATGGAGAGCAATAAGTTCGTGACAAAGTTCTTTGAATCCAACGTTAGTCCACAGGATAAAATCCAGTTCCTAAGGGAGGCATGTGCCACACACTCAAAGAGGACAAAGACGTGCTCCCAGGGCCAGTCACAGGATAGACATCTGTATGCCCTTTTCTGTATTTGGAAGAGATACTTCAACGAGGAATCACTGAGTGATATCGAGCACGACTTTGAATCTGATGCAACCACCATCAACCTCAACAACTTCCAATCAACAGTGAAGTCCATAGATGAGTTGCGCGAGATTCCTTCCATCTTTGGCGATGCAGGTTGGGATAGGCTGAACAACACGATCCTGTCAACCTCCAACTGTGGCAATCCTTCGTTGAAGCTGTTTGGTTTTGGTCCCGTGTCTCCTAACGGTTATGGAATTGGTTACATTATCAAAGATAATTCTATCTCCATTTGTTCCAGCAGCAAGCACAGGCAAACCAAGAGGTTTTTGGATACCCTAAAGGGTTACCTGGTGGAGGTTGAAAAGGTATATCTCGCCTCTGTCAAGCCTCTTCTTACCCCACCATCGGAAGAGGAGGATGACTACGCCGAGTCCCCCGTGGGATTGTACAGCGATGGTATCGTGGAGAAGATAAGAAGCAGGCGTGGCAGAAGCGTGGAGCCAGCGTTGGAGAAGATCAACAAAGACCTCATGAACCTCTTGGGAGGCTACGATTACTTTGACATTGGTCAGAACGCTGACTTCATCAAGTCGCGGGGTAACTCTCCGGAGCCACCCTTTGCTAGGCCACAGATCAAGAGTGGTTTCTCGAATCGAGAAATTGGCAAAAAGCTGAGATTGTCCGAATACTGATGAGTTTCATGACATTGGTTTAGTCTTCTTGTTTCATTGGTTTTCTTTTTTTTTGGCACTTCACAGGACTTAACTTGGTTTTCGGGAATTTTTTGATATAGGTTTTACGTATACACACCACTACTACTACATTCCATACACTTTGTATATCGTTTACTGCTCTATAATTGTATATATACTTACATCTCTATCTACTTGTAAACCAATGTATCACAGCTTCGGCTTGGAGACTCTACCCTTTTCCCAGCATATTTGGTCAACGAGCTGCACCACTCTTCTACCCATACCGAAACTGTTCTGGTATCCGTTTGCTCCTGAGCCGTAGTTGTGTACCACATCAAAACTTCCTCCCTTAGAGGCAGTGAGAACCTCCCTCTCCACCCTAGCGCCTCCATCACGTCCTGGTCTGATGCCGATGTTGTCTCTGACGGGGATGATCTCTGTGCTGTTCTTCCTGAAATTCTTGTCGACCAACTCGGGAGCGTACCTGATGGCTCTTTCGATGATTCTCTCCCTCAACGTTGGATCGATATCGGTGCTCTCATCGTGGTAGAGATATGTACCAGTAAGAAGAGAGCCACCCTCTCTACGTGGGAGCACATATAGACTCTCTGTCGGGTGCTGTGGGTCCATGCTCTCCACAAGGACAATCTTCTTACAGTTGTTCTCAACGAGAATGGTCTGGCCCTTGATCGGGAAGTTGTTCTCAGCATCCGAAGGTGCCAACTTAGGGGCCTTCCATCCTGTGCAGTTGATCACCAAGTCGGCCTCCACAAAGTATTGTTCCTCCTCCTTCTCTGGCTGCGAGGCATTCACTCCCCCAAAGCTTGGCTTCACGGTCTGGCTAGGCTGTGGTTGGCTGATGAAGAGTTGCTTTGCCTCTTCCAGCGATGTTACGGTACGTCTAGTGTAGACCAATCCGTGTTCGATGCACTTGAACAACAGATAGTGTAGATAATGGGTTGGGCTGATCATCCACCCAGTGTACTTGAAGGCGAACACAATATCATCCTTCTTGGATCCTTCAGGGTACTCCTCAGGTGGGATCACCGCATAATCGCGCACGAGCTCTCTGCACCAGGGGCCCTCGTAGTCATCTCCCTCCGACGACATCCGTGGAATATACACATTCACCTCCTTCTCAAGGACACCCGAGGTTGGGTCGGCCCGTGCCATCTCAAGAATCTCATAGTAGCTGGCCAAGTCTTGAAGCTCCAACAACCAGTGGGGATCATTCTTGCTTGCTGAGTGCAGCCAGAACGCACCCGCCCATGGAGATGTATAGTCGATCGAAAGATCGCCCGGTAGGTTCTTGGCAAGGACAGTGACCTGGTGACCCCTCTTGAGAAGAAGCAACGCAGTGGTGAGCCCGATCACACCAGCTCTATACGGCAGTTAGCAAATCTGTGTCTGGTAAAACTCTTCCCCCAACAAATACCTACCCTACAACAACGATTTTGGCCATTGTGGACAAATAATTATGCTATTCCAAATTTCAATCCACTTCCCAACACAAGAATAGTATTATATATATATATATATATATATATATACAGGCGAAGAACCTCAGGAGATAGCCAGAGTCAATAACTGTACGTCTGCTGAACGCTACTGCATGCAGCCCCTGCTCCCCATCGGCGCAACTTACCAAAAGAGGCAACTCCGGAGATTGTATGCCGCGTGGTTTGAGCGACGTCAACAGATGCTTATCAGATGGCCGAAACCATATCACACCCTACGGTAAAAAGATGGCATCCGTTGTCAGGATGGGAAAGAAGCCATAATGTTGTGACTACATTCATCATGCGGCTTTATATGTGCCCTTCATGCTCAATAAGTCATTAATGTGTCATTCATCATATCCGTTTGTCATTAGTCACACTATATATCCTTCATCCCCCATCAGTCTCCAATGCCTCCAGATTGGCACCCTCTTTCTCAACAATAGTAGTGCAGCTGATTCGCATTTGCAATCAAGAGTGCATATCCGCTGAGGTGTTTTTTGGTTACACCAGCACAGAAGTGTGCAGGGTCCGAACTATAAGTGGATGGCTTGACCCACGCAAAGAGTGGTTTCTGTCCACACGGTATCTTTGTGGTTTCGATTGGCATATCATGGTGCACGTCATAGATTCTAACCCCCTGTGACGAGTGGTCTTTCACAGCAAAAAACTTCCTATCCGGTGTGAGCACAATACCCTCGAGCACATGCACCTCGTTAGTATAGCCTCGGTAGTGTATATAGGGTTCTGTTGTAGTTGTAGGCCCGTCTCTGAGACTCTGGTCCCTTGCTCTCAGATTCCTCATCTCAAACAGCTTGAGGTTGTCCTGTAGCCCCTTGACTAGAAGAGATTGACAAGCGTCGTCGATGGTCCACGCCACATCGGACACAGCAACCCCAAGGTGTATGTTTATTGCGGTCTTGTGTGTTCTCTTGTCACATATGCTGATAGTCCCATTCCTCATGCCAATGGCGAGGCATCCTTCTACGGTAGACAGTTGGTTGTTGTATGACATCGACATCACCTGTGATTGGAACTTTTTCATCCACCCTCTGCTGGAAGTGACTTGCTTCGGGCTTCTTGCCAAGGACACATACGTGGTATCCGAATCAGCTCCGTAAGCAGCAGCAGTGACCTGGCCAGGGACTGCGAAATCCGCTCTTTGGGTAAAGCCCTCATAATCATCTGCTCTGGTCAAAACACTTGCCTGGAAGCGTTCCTGCGCAGTTGCCGAGGGTCGGCTAACGGTCGACACCAAGACATATTCGTGTCTATCGGTGTCAAATATCCGCTCTACATTGCCTCCTATCTCTGACAAAAAAGGAGGAGCTTCGAGATATAGAGAGGTCTGTTTAGTTCTGGATTGGGCAACATAGTCGATCGTCGTGCTTGCGTTGGTTGCGTAATCAATGAACTTCTCCCCGGGAAAGCATAGAACTTGTTGGTCCTCAAACCCCAAAACCACCCTTTGGGGTGATTGACGGAGCTGTGGTACGGTGGTTATCCATGAAGGGTATCCGCTGCGGTAAACCGGTGGATGTTCAAGTGATCTCAATGCTATTACTTCTCGCAGTCGTAGTGTTTCAATCTTCTGTATGCTGAATATCTTTTGAAATATGCTGTGGTAATCTATGAGTGGGTCAACAAAGCGACGAAGCCGCCACGAAGTGAGAAATTGCGTGTAGTTTGCCGGATTGGGCAATTCCTCCAGCAGATCGCATTCAACCTCCTGTCTCCTTTCTGCTTCTCTCTTTGAGGCTTCTTCCAGGCGCACCTGTTCCTGTCTTCGTACCTTGTCTCTCTCATTTCCCTTGATCTCTGCAGTTGTATACCTCTTCATTGATGTCGCAGAGGACTGCGATGTCTCGTCACCATCCGTCTCGCTGCCTCGGCTCCCGCTTGAAAGAGTGTTCGAGGATTGCACGCCGCGGTTGATTATCCTGAAATATCTTCGCCTCTCCTCATCATAGTAAAACCCGGGTATCTCCCTCATCTTTTGGCAAAGCAGTTAATGCTTGAAAATATACGCATTGATGTGGCCTTTTTTCCGAGTCAATCTTTTTTTTTTTTTGGTTTTTGCCTTGACCTGCAGGCTCTGTTCCTCTTCCCCACACTGCATGATAGTACATACATGCATAGAGCAACGGCCAGCACAGTCGGTGTAGGGACGGCCAACTTCGGAATAGCGTCACTGGCTATAAAGGAAGACGCATTCCCTCTCAGCAATACGATCAAGAGGTTGAGACTGGTTCATATTAATTTTTTTTCGTTCCAGTCATATTCATTTCGCTTCGAATAACATCATTTCAAATCGTGTTCATTTCAAGTTATACTGAATTCTTTGCTATACAACAGACACCATAGTTAGATCAAACCACCAACTATTCATTCAAATCACACACAACAATGGTTAACACTATATGACATAGGCAAAACATCGTTCACCACCACTTCACTTGGTCTTGTGCACAATTCCGACACGAATTGCCTTGACCTGTGTGTAGTTCTCCAATGCCTCAGCACCAAGCTCACGGCCAATACCAGACTCTCCGTATCCACCGAATGGAACCATGTGGTGGAAGTCGTTGTAGGTGTTAACCCAGATGGTACCGGCCTTAATTCTGGAGGAAACTGTGATGGCCTTGTTGATGTCCTCGGTGTGCACACCTGCAGCCAAACCATAGTTAGAGTTGTTGGCAAGCTCGACAACCTGGTCAACGGTGGAGAACTTGGTGATGGAAACAACAGGTCCAAAGATCTCCTCCTTGACAATCTTCATGTTCTCAGTGACATCACCAAAGATGGTGGGCTTGATGAAGTAGCCTCTGCCGCCGTACCTCTCACCACCAGTGATAACTCTGGCACCCTCAGCCTTACCAATCTTGATGTAGTTGAGAATGGTGTTGAGCTGCTTCTCAGAGGTCTGTGCACCTTGGAACACACCTTCCTCGAATGGGTTACCAACCTTGACGGCCTCTGCGGCAGCCTTGAACTCCTCAAGCACCTTCTCGTACACAGTGTCCTGAACGTAAACTCTGGAACCTGCACAGCAAACCTCACCAGCGTTGTAGTAGATACCAACAATGATGTACTTAACGGCCTTGGCGATATCAGCGTCAGCAAACACAATGTTTGGAGACTTACCACCAAGCTCAAGGGTGACCTTCTTCAGGTTAGACTCTGCGGCAGCCTTGAGCACCAATCTACCAACGGCAGTAGAACCGGTGAAGGCAATCTTCTTAACTCTTGGGTGACGGGCCAAGTAGTCACCGGCTGGCTTACCGAAACCAGAGATGATGTTGACAACACCTGGTGGGAAACCGGCCTTGACGATGTACTTGGCAACGTACAGGGCAGACAGTGGGGTGGACTCGGCAGTCTTGAGAACAACAGTGTTACCGGTGGCGAGAGCTGGGCCAAGCTTCCAAGCCCACATCAGCAGTGGGAAGTTCCATGGGATGATCTGACCACAGACACCAAGTGGCTCTCTCTTGATAAGGTTGAGGTGGTCCTTGCCAGAGTCGACAAGTCTGCCAAAGATCTTGTCGGTCCAGCCGGCACAAGATCTCAGGTACTTGATCACAAGATCAACATCACCAATTGCGGAGCCCAGGGCCTTACCATTGTCAAGAGACTCGATACTGGCAATGATATCCTTGTCCTCTTCAATGTAGTTGGCAAGCTTGTTGAGGAGAACACCTCTGTCGAGAGGGTCACTGGTTGCCCAGGTACTCTCCTCAAAGGCCTTCTCTGCAGCAGCAACAGCACGGTCGACATCAGCCTCGGTTGCCTCATACACCTGGGTGATCTTCTCCTCAGTAGAAGGGTTGATCACAACAAAGGTGCGGCCTTCTTTGGACTCAACAAACTCGTTGTTGATGAACAGACCCAGTGGCTGTTCGTAACTCAGTCCATTGGGGAGATTGATCTCGATAGATAGGGGGTTTGTGAAAGACATATTGTATCAGGATAGGGGGGGCGGGTGCGCAAAAAAAAAAAGGTTTTACTAAAACAGATCCCGAATAGGCAATTGTTGCTTGGAAGGTTGAATCAACTAAATGGTTCTGTGTAAGTGATTAGACAATGGCAAAGGTGATGGACAATTGAAGGGGGTGCAACGATGCTCTTATATACGAAAAAAAAAATTGGGTTGGGCCAAGAAGATGAGGTGAATGACCCTTATTATCCCGCACCCAACCATAGTCATTTTCTGGACTCACCCCCAGTAACTCGGATGGCAGTGTCTCGAATTTGTCGGGTATGAGGATAACGAGGTGCACGGTGCAAGCCAAAATCACCTCCGAGCGCAGCAGTGTGGGGTATAGGGTAGTGCACTGCAGGATATGTCTGTGATTTGTGCGTTTTTGCTGGGTGTTGCGTGAAAATCCCCGCGCTTGACTGCATCCCATTTCCCGTGGCGCATCGGACGGTGGGGGGAACAATGCAGGGGAGATGGGGTGGAGTAGAAAGGACCCACGGAACTGTCATAACGCTTTCAGTAATTCCTACATACATATAGACGACAAAAAAAAAAAGTGGCTGCGATCCGCACGAATGATGAAATTCAACCTTATTCCTCGACACAGAAATCTTCGAAACGAGACCGGAGTAGGTCCCGAGTAGAGTCTCGTTGCCAATGGCACGCGGCGCTGATATTGGCAGAGCTGGTTTCATCTTTGCCAACGATCGGACAGGGTGGAGTATCGAGCTCCGTTGTTGAAGCTCCTCTCTTCCACTTACCCCCCACCTCCCCCTCATGCTCAACGCACGGACACCCGGGCTATGCAGGAGTGGAAGGGAAGGCTGTTGTTGTGCGGGTGGCATACCGTGCGGGAAGGCACAGTTTACGCTTGTGAGGGAAAGACATGAGGCGATATTGGCAGGTCTGGTTTCAGGAGTTGCTGTTGCTGCTACTGACCTGCTTACAGTAGATGTATGTATGTAACGCATGGATGCCCGGGTTGGTCGGAAACCAACACGGTAGGAATTAGTAAGTTATTTTTGATGAATCGGTGATCCGATCATGTTTTCGATCTTCTTCAAGTCAAAATAATAATAAACAATGTTCACCATCGGGAGTAATGCTCGACAGTACCAGTAGTTCGCTTCAAAGATCCTTCAGCCTGTTTTCGCAGCATCAATTGCCCGAAGAACGTAGTCAAAATACATCCCACGTCTCACTGCCTAGTTATGGGGGGTGTATGTGGTATTGACCTGTAGAGAGAAGAGGGGGCGTGGTGCGTGTGCCCTTGTGATCAAACGCCTTACAGCTATTATGCAATCGGCGTGCCTCCACCAGATAAGACACCCTAACTGCAAAAAAAAATCCTGGGACAAATTTCCCAAAAAAGAAGGGTCTAACCGGGAATCGAACCCGGGACCTCCTCCTCCCTAAGAAGGAATCATACCTCTAGACCATCAGACCTCTCCTGTTTGAACTGCGCTCAGACTGTGCCTTTGTACATATGGTCCAAGCCCCAGATGTGGAGGTTACAACTATGCTAAAGTGTGGGATATTGCTTTACTTTCTGTCCCCTTCCATCTCTAATTCTCATATATAAAACTACAAGGGATTCTGGGATATATGCACCGGTAAGGATTATGAACCACTGTATATTGTTATTCAAAGTGTAAAGCGAGTGGCCTCTTTCAGTTCATGCTATCAGCTCCCAGTGTCTTCTGTTTCCAGCAGATGAACACAACCCAGCCTACAGAACAATACTGTTAGTTATATGATTCAATGTAACACCAAAGGCTTTGAGAGATTTTTCCGCCAGTCATTTCGCCAGTGGTCATTTCCGCGCTCCCCTCCTGTAGGTGCTTTCGGTCAAACAGTGCACGTCACTGGGAGCACATACCGGAGGGGAATAGATTTATTCCTACACATGGTACTTATTCTGTCCTCAATTAGGATTTCTCTTGTTGCTTTCTTGTGGCTTCTCCCTTGATTTATGATAATGGCCATCAGGAAGTTTTAGACCAAGTTTTAGACCAAGTGCCTCCAAAAGCTAATAGTCAGCATTTATGTCCACACGTTTAAGTTTGCTCGTATGGCACAGTGGTAGCGCACCAGATTGCAAATCTGATGGTCCCCAGTTCGAACCTGGGTGCGAGCTCACTTTTTTTTTTACTTTGGATCAACGAAACTTACCGTTTTATTTGTTAACTTTTTTGTGGGAGAGTAGCAAAATCTGCAATAGCTCTATTACATTTTTGAATTTATGTTCTCATTTCGTGTCATTCAGAAAGTCATGCAGAAGTTGTAAAGCTGTACTGTACGCTATATATTTTGTTTAGTGAGGACAGTATTCAACAGCAGGTTGGATACATCCTGGATGTTTGGGTGCCCTTCAATATGAGTTGACAAATAGGATACACTATCTTTTTACTCAGTTGCTCTCTCTTTTTTTTTTCATAAACAACTTGTGTATATGATTATTTTGGATTTTGAGATTTCTCACACAGAAACTAATATCGAGATTTTTTTGAGAAATTGCCAACTCTGAAAGCGGCGGGCTCATGCTTTTTTCACAGTCACGTTCACATTCCCTTAATATTCATCTCTTTATATCTAATAAAAAAAAATTAGTAACAGGTCAGACAAATAAAACAAGTCTCGCAGCATATATAATATATATAATATATATATATATATATATCTATGGTTATGTATGACCACCAGAGTTCAGCAAGCGCCATCTGTCATTTGACGTGCAATATGCGCGTAATATGCAGCGCTGTTTTTGTTTACAATTAACCCCATTATCCTACACGGATCTAGATTCATCATAGGCATTTAATACGAGTATTGTATATATATACGTACATTGATGCATCTTCAAGGTAGTTGAACAATTTGCTGTTGGACTGACAATGGCTGGTACTACGGGTGTATCCAGAGTAAGTATTGCTTCCATCGCCGCAGTAGCAATGGCTGCAGGCGATCCGTTGCTGTATACTGACGAAAATTTCCAACAGAGCATTCCTGGAGATGATTCTGCAAATAGAATTATCCCAAAGATGTCATTAAACGGCCAAAGATCAATACCGGCTGCTTCGGCTCAAAGGCGGCCGTTAGGAGTGATAACGAACTCCCCAAGAGGTAACCATAGAGATCACAGTGGAGCACCACCACAAGAGGAGAAGGGCTTGCTCAAGGCACTGCGGGCAGGTCTTAACCAACACCCTTCGGAGGGCCGTCTGAATCTGCGGCAATTTTCGCTTAGTGATTTTGAGATAGGCAGGAAACTGGGAAAGGGCAAGTTCGGCAAGGTGTACTGTGTCCGGGACAAATCAACAGGGTATATATGTGCGCTGAAGGTGATGGAGAAGAAGGAGCTCTCGGAGTTCAAGGTGGAGAAACAGTTCAGAAGAGAAGTGGAAATACAGTCTAACCTACGGCATCCCAATTGTCTAAGGCTGTATGGGTATTTCCATGATGCCAAGCGCGTCTACCTGATCCTGGAGTTTGCTGCCCATGGCGAGCTCTATAGACACTTGAAGAAAAAGGGACGTTTTGATGACATAGCCGCCTCTCACTACATCTTCCAAATGGCGAGTGCCCTGTCGTACCTACACAGGAAACATATAATACACAGAGATATCAAGCCGGAGAACATCCTTTTGGGTTTCAACGACAACATAAAAATATCAGATTTTGGCTGGAGCGTACACGCTCCATCTAGTAAACGTACCACGATGTGTGGAACTTTGGACTACCTGCCACCGGAGATGGTGGAGGCGAGGGAACACAGTGAGAAGGTGGATGTGTGGGCACTGGGAGTGCTGATGTATGAGTTCCTTGTTGGACAACCGCCTTTTGAAGAAGACCACAAGAATGCAACGTACAGACGTATAGCAAAGGTGGACCTCAGGATCCCATCCTTTGTAAGTGTAGAGGCTGCATCCCTCATCAAAAGTGTAAGTATAACGACCAAGTGGGTCTTTTTTTCTGTGCCACGTACGGGTTAAAGATTATTAACATTTTAGCTTCTGCAATACGACCCGCAAAAGAGAATACTCCTGGAGGACATAGCAGATCATCCTTGGGTAGTGAAAAACAGGCCCTTCTGGCCCACAGCAAAAACTGCCACAGCCACCACTTAGTTTATGCGAACCTATGTATCTTTCTGCGGTATATTGACTATATTACAGGTATTCTATGTACACTAAGGTTATATATATATATACATATGCGACCTATCCCAATGTTCTCCTATTTCTAATGACCTTTGGCAGCCCTCTCACATGTGATTTGTCTTTATCTGTTGTGATGAGGAACACTCGTCCGGACTGGTTCATTCTTCCAGTTCTGCCCGCTCTATGTACAAGGTCGATGGCAGTCTTGGGCACATCGTACAGAATGACGTTTCTTATTCCTGTGAAGTTCAAACCCCTTGCTAGCAGGTCTGTACACACCAGCACCTTCATCTCCTGCCTTCCTGTTTGTGGATCTACAGGACGGGGTGGTTCCACGAATGCCTTCACTTTGGCCTTTCTGGCATCAACATCATCATCACCACTGATATAAGACACATTGTGGTTGTATATGGATTCTAGCTTCTCTGCAACTTTCCGGCACTCCTCCTTTTCATTTGCAAACACAATTACCCTCTTCTCATAGCCCTGTTCTGTACCGTCGCAGTGGATGGCATACAAAGCCTGTGCCAAAGCCTTGATCTTTGACCCCTTGTATGGAGAGACACTTGCATTGATGACCTTGAACTCGATGGCCTTGGGAAGCTTGTGAAGTGATGGAGTGGTGACGGGAATTGCCGTTGGAAATAAACGGGTAATCGTTTTGTTGAACTCGGAGGGGATCGTGGCAGAAGCAAACACCAAGTCGGTGGCACCGTGCATGTACTTAATAACGTTGTAAGTATCATCCACCCAAGACTTGTCCATCAGAGTATCTGCCTCATCTACGACGCAGTACCGCACACCGTAGAAGAGTGCCCTGGGGTTTCCGATACTGTCATATTTGGTGAGTGACAGTAGTTTTGAAGGCGTGGTGACTAGAATGTCAATCCTGGACTTGAAAGCTGCCATGAACTCCTTGAAGTTGGAGCCCGTGTCCCATCTGAAAGCGTTCAAGGCGAGTCTACTGGATACAGAATCAACCACTTCGTACACCTGATCCACGAGCTCATGGGTGGGGACGAGGATCACAGACCTAATCACTGCCTTTTGATTTCCTGCGGCTGCTCCCAACATCTCCTCCTCCTTCAGCCTGTGCAGAAGTGGGGCCAAGTATGCCCATGTCTTACCCGAACCCGTTTCTGCCGCCAAGGTGAACACCTTCAACTCCTTGGAGTTTGATCTCGTTGCTTGGATGGACTTTACGGCGGCGATCTGAATTGGGGTTGGCCTGACAATGAGACCGTTCAGTTCCTGCTCCGTCTTGGTCTTCTTCGTGGGGCTGAGGAAGTTCTGCACCCTCAACACGGTGCTCTTCTTGATCTCCTCTATGAGTGCCTTTCGCACCTCAGGCAGAAGACGCAGCTCCTCAAAGTCGTGGATCTTCGGCACAAGGCTATGGAGACCCTTCACCCTCTGTTCATCAGGCAGCTTGAGCCCCGCATAGCTCCCAAACTTGTAAGGTGGGAGGTCTGCAGGGTTGACCTGGGTCTTTTGCTGAACTGCGGCATTCCTGGAACTCCCAGGACGTTGGAGCTCCTTGCGCTTTTCAAATGTCGTAGGTCTCGGCTTGCTCTTGCCGTGTTTCTTGCCACCACTCCTTCTGGCACCAGCAACAGCAGCAGCAGAAGCATAACCTCTGCGGCTGCTAACTGATGAAGCACTGACGAAGGCTCCAGTGATCCTTCCGCTGAGGGGGACGCACCACCTTCCTTTCAAAGAAAACATGATACCACAAAACACCCCGGAAGCAACACAAACAAACTTGAAAAAAAATGAACAGAGACTTGAACCACGGCAACCTCCATGAAATATTTCACTCTCACTCACTCTACACTGCAGGCATCTCGCATCTCATCTCGCAACTTTGCATCTCGCCTACATTTGAAAAATGCGCTAGCAGTCTGTCTGTCACACTACCACCGGTCGTGTAAGCCGCACAGACTCTCTCACAGTAGTTTTTCGTCGACCAACATCAAACTGAGGGCACGGTGTGAAGGTGTCAATGGTGGTGGGATAAGAGAGCCTACGTTGTTGGTGAATGACCGGAAATAGGATCACAAAGGGACCACTTAACACACACGTCTTGGGACGTAATTATCAGGACTATCACAAAAAAAGAAATGTCGCTGGCCGAGCTGTTCTCCCAGATCAAGGTGCATTCGGCTTCCGACTCTCATAAGGAGGTGCTGGAGGTTGGCGAGAAGATCCTCGCTGCCAAGCCTGGTGATGTGAGCGCACTCAAGCAGTGCCTTGTTGCATTGATCAACCTTGACAAATATGAGAGGGCCAGCAAGTTGATACAGAAGCATGCAGGCAGCTTTGGAAGTGATGGGCTGTTGGAGGAGAGATGCTATGTGTACTACAAGCTGGGTGACGAGGCCTCCCTGCTGGCACTCGCAAACGGTGCCAGGGGCAATAGGGGAGTCTCCCATATTTTCGCACAGCATTACTACAGGATCGGCAACAACGCAGAAGCACTCAAGATCTACCATGAGCTTCTCCAGGGCAACTCCCAGGCGGAGCTGCTGGACTTGAGCGTGAACGAGAGAGCAGTTATTGCACAGTCAACGATAAGTGGGGACCCAGCATACACCACCACGAGCCCGCTGTCTCCTGCAGATGAGGAGTCATATGACCTCATCTTCAACGATGCGGTCATCAAGGCCGGAAGGGGAGAATTCGCCGAGGCGCTCGTGCTTTTGGAATCTGCCGAGACAAAGTGTCTCAGTGCTGTTGCACAGTTCCCTGAAGAGGAGAAGATAAGCGAGCTGGCTCCAATCCTCATAGAAAAGGCGTATGTCCACCTGTCTCAGGGTGACGTTGCCGCTTCAGATGCCATCCTGAAATCCCTCGAGTTGAAGAAGGTCTCCGATAAGGTGCTTCGCACACTGATCGTTAATAACGCAGCCTCTCTCAAGAGTGAGGCTGAGAACTTGACCACCGCTGTGAACACCAACCTCCTCTACCGTGAATTGGAGTTCCCCAACAGCATCACAACCAACAAAGATAAGCTGACTTTGCCACAATTGCAGACTTTGCAAAGAAATGAGATACTCTTGGCCTACCAATCGGGCAAGGACATTACCAAAACAGCACAAGAGCACACAAAGCAATTCCCCAACTCGTTGCTGCCACTTGCTCTGAGCTCGGCTGCTAAGGCAGGTGTTGCCGTAGAGGACACCAACACAGACGTAACCACCAGCTTGCTCTTCAAGTACGCCGTCAACCACCCAGACGATTTCGCTGTGGGATTGCTTGCAGTCCAGGCATGCTTAAACAGCAATAACTACGATAATGCTGCCCTTGTTGGAGAAAAGATCCTTTCAACAGAGCCTTCTAAACTGCTGAATGCCGCTCTCGTGAGGGTGCTGCTTGCGGTGTATGATGTATTGGACAGGAAGAATGCGAGAATATCACTGCTGAACAGAGTCTACGACGAGGTGCTAATGAAGGAGATTGGGTCACACGAGCAGTATGAGTTTCTCAAGTTTATTGCATTCCAGATTTTGTCGTTGGAGGAGGAGAAGGCTGACACGTTGTTCAAGAAGTTGCACGACTATAACGGTGACGATTTGCTCATCTCTACCGTTTTGGGTGAGCAGCCAGCCACTGCCTTGGTGCCTGTCAATGAGTTGATCCAGGATGTGGATGTGGACGCTCTGATTACCGCAGGTGTTGTGCCGCTAACCACCAGCAAGAAGTACACCGCCAACAAGGGCCTGCGTGCTTCCACAAAGAAGTATAGAGTGAGGAAAACGCCCAAACACGTGTCGAAATCTTTCGACGCCAAGAAGGAGGTTGACTCCGAGAGGTGGTTGCCGCTCAAGGACAGGAGTTACTACAAACCCAAGAAGGGCAAGAAGAACCTCAAGGATACACAGGGTGGAGCTGCTGATAACACCACGGAGGAGAGCCTGAACATGAACGCTACCCCAGCTGCAACTTCCAAGCCAAAGGCCTCCAACAACTCCAAGAAGAACAAAAAGAAGGGCAGGAAATGAAGACAAAAGCAGAGAGGCTGTTATGTGGGAAGCCCATAAAGTTTTGAATATACGTGAATGATAATATATATGAAGAAGTGACCACTAAGCTACTATAGGGTTCATTCCCGTGTGCCATAAAATGTAAACGTAACCATAACATTATGATATCCTTATTCTACAGATAGTGTGGCCTCAATGCTTTCCATTCTCCAATGAAGTATTTATGTGAAAAGAGTGTCCTCCTCTCTCAGGTACTCTCCGATATCTCCCTGTCTGAAGGCCACTATGGCGTTTGGCTGAAGGTTGCGGGCCTCACTGGTGGACTTTGCACTCACTCCAAATCCCAACGGCACATCGTGCATCGAAAACACAACCACACCGGCGTGTTCTGGTATATCCTCACTCATCTTGCCAACGTGGGCCTTGAGCACATGGTTTCCATACAAGAATGGCATCTCACCATTCTGCTTGATCCACACCTTGTACTTTGCGTACTGTGCGAGATACTCCAAAGAGGTGATGTGTAACCTGAACTTGCCCGTCTTTGTGAACTTTCCAAAACAAACCCCGACTGACATGAGGTTGGGTCTTGCCACCGAGGTGGCCAACTTGGCAATCTTCTCACTCACATAATACACCCTGTCCTTCTGCAGCCTGAACACATGTGGGTCCTCTTTGTTATCCACGAGAAAGGCGATATTCCTGCCTATGTAGTTGGCCAGCTTCTCAAACACCACCTTTGTCTCTTCCTCTGTTAATGATCTCATTTTCTTCTGTGTGAACTATGCTGTATGAAATGTTAATTTAACCTTCAATTGGTTCATACAACCAGCAAACACTCACTTATCTACATAGTGGTTAGCTTCACGCTAAGTGTGCATGCAGGCAAGGCTCAGAAAAAAAATATTTCACCCAACCTCATCGCACCGGGTAACGCCTAAGCTATCTACTATGTGTTTTTTTCGCTTTTGCTGGGAAGCGAATAAAGTAGATAGGATAGTCCCTTGGGGATTGCCATTAAAGTTGAATTTATTCACACTCCAAACACCCAATGTCTTCTGAGTTGCCCCAAACAGACGTGAGTGAAGTGGTGGTTGTGGAAGCTGTTCAAAATGTGGAAGAGATTCCAGCTGGAGACGCTCCACAGCCTGCGGATGCTGCTGCAGAGGTCGCCAGTGCAGTTGTCGAAGATGAAGCAGATATTGATCCCTCAGTGTACAAAAGGGGTCAGCAGGCCAAATGGGGTAGACCAAGGGCAGCTGATGATAGAGAAGACAATTTTAAGAGGCAGAAGAGAACGAGAGAGGACGGGTGGGACGAGAACAAGGACCAGTGGGTACGTTTTTGGGAAGAACCCAAGGTGGTGACGCTTCTCCCGAATGGAGATGGACGGAACGGCACGGGAAAGAACACCCAACTTGGATTCAGTATCTTTTTTTTTGCACAGAAGTTCCGGATATACTAACAAACCGAACCAGGCGTATTTTGGATGAAAATGGTAACCCACTCTATAACGAGGCCAGAAGGCCAAAGAAGAAGGTGGCCTGCCTCATTGGGTACTGTGGAACAGGCTACCATGGAATGCAGCTGAACCCTCCCAATAAGACCATTGAAGGAGAACTCTTTGAGGCATTTGTCAAGGCCGGTGCCATTTCAAAGGACAATTCAAATGACCTGAAGAAGTCAGGCTTCATGAGAGCCGCAAGAACAGACAAAGGTGTCCATGCAGCAGGCAACGTGATATCGCTCAAGATGATCGTGGAGGATGCAGACATCGTTGACAGAGTGAATGCTGAGCTGCCTGACCAGATCAGACTCTGGGGCATCGAGAGAACCAACAAGAACTTTGACTGTAGAAAGATGTGTTCGTCCAGAGTGTATGAGTACCTCATGCCTACGTTTTCTTTTCTCCCTCCCAGGGCCTCTTCTAACCTGGCCAAGCAGATTGCCGCCGCAGATGCCGAAAAGCCAGGGATCACCAAGCCGGACCCGGAGGGCAAGGAGTGGTGGGCTCAGCTCGACCAAGCACTGAAAGATGAAGGCATCACCGAAAGCCAGTTGGAAAAGATCCGCATATCCTTGATGGACAGTGAGCAGGCCACTCCTGAGACCGAGCTTTTGAACAAGGCTGTCAAGAGAATCTCAAATGAGCACAGAAGGGCCTACCGTATTACCAAGGAGAGACTCCAGGCAATGAGAGATACCATGCAGGTGTACGTGGGCAACCACAACTTCCACAACTTCACTCTGGGAAAGCATTTCAAGGACCCCAGTGCTAACAGATTCATGAAGGACATCACCGTCAGTGATCCATTTGTCATTGAGGGAACAGAGTGGGTATCAATCAAGATCCACGGACAATCCTTTATGCTGCACCAGATCAGAAAGATGATTAGCATGGCCACATTGGTGGTGAGAACGGGATGCCCCAAAGAGAGAATCACCGAGGCTTTTGATGCCAACAAGATCAACATTCCAAAGGCCCCTGCTCTGGGTCTGCTGTTGGAAAACCCTGTCTACGAGGGCTACAACTCCAAGCTGCAGAGTTTTGGCTACAACCCCATAGATTTTGACAAGTACCAGAAGGAGATGGACGCATTCAAGATGAAGTACATCTATGACAAGATTTATGCCGAAGAGATACAAGAGAACGTGTTCCATGGTTTCTTCAACTTCATAGACAGTTATTCTGGGACTCCGGACTACAGCTACTTTTCTGCCCATGGTATAACGGGAAATGTGAAGGAAATCAAGGAGGTTGAGGTACCTGGAGATTCTGCCACGGCACTCGCGGAGTAGAGCAGATGTGACAGTCGTGTATTATTATTAGAGGTATTTCTTTTGGCGGATTTTGGTGGGGCCTTTGACCCAATAGATTTACATATATAAACATAGATAAATAAGCCGCATTTATTCGTGTTCTTCATTAGCAAGCAACCTTACAGAAGGTTACCGTAGTCCTATATATGTCATAATTACTTTTGTGCCAGCACAACCATATAGTAGGCCAGACCTTCGTTTCTGATCCTAGAGGCGGTTGCCTCTGAGGGGTTGAGGTCCATGTCATTGGGGATGGACGCTGCTGTCGCAGTATCAGCATTACCAACCTTGTTGTAGCCCAGAGCCTTGTAATCTATAAACTTCTTCAAGAAGTTGATTCGGGGCTGTAGATCTGCGGCGCTTGAAGCTTGTGCTGACAGCTCCTTTATGTTCAAACCGGCGAACTTGTACATGTACAAGAACTCCAAGTAGTTGGAGAAGAGCTCAAAAAAGCTGTTCATCCTCCCATCCTTATACCCTCCTGTTGACTTGCGGGCCTCTCTCAATGGGTCCGGCTCTCTATAGTCCGGAGACACTACGGTGCTGGCTGTCGAGTTCTTCTGATACCTTGGGGACACAGACGAGCTCGATACCCTCGAACCACCAGGCCTGCTAAGGGCGGAAGAATCGCTGGCTAGAGAGAAATAATGGCCTCTATTTGCATCGCGATGACTTTCTTGCGATTCAACACCCGCTGCTGATGGGTTCGATGAAGCGGCTGCAGCAGCAGCCGCAGCCATGAAGTAATGACTCTGTGGGGATACAGATAAGCTGCCTGAATTTGGATGGTTTGAGTTCTGAGAGCCAAATGAAAAGTCTCCTCCCATCCCTTCAGGGATCACAGATGATCCTGAGTGGACTTGCGAGGGCACCTTTTTGGGTACATCATTTGATGCCGAGAAGAAAGAGGACATGGTCAAAGAACCGTGACGGAGACCCTGCTTCTGCTTCTCACCACGCAAATCAGCTCTATTGTCCTCAGTGCTAGCACGAGACATAGCCGACCTTGTGGACGCACTGGACCTGGGGCTTTTCTCTTCAGCTGTGCTTGCGGTACTAGGCCTGCCATGCTGCGGCATGTGACCATCAATGTTTTCGTAGATGGTGGACACTTGGGGGTATCCAATCATCGCATAGGTGATGTTCTTGAAGCCAACCTCCCTTAGGTATCCCATGATCTTGGTGCTGACCTGATCCTCATATCCTCCCTTTCTGGCCTCCTTGGCCATCACAGACCATATCCAGTGTGCCATGCTCTCGTCAAAGTCTACGGGGTCCACCTCGTCATTCGGTTTTCCGCTCGAGCTATCAGGTGCATTCATCACCTTGAGGTCGAAAATGGTGAGTTGGAGACACCCTCCAGTCTTTAGAATTCTGCGGTACTCCTTGAGAGTGGTGATCATCTCATTGGCAGGAACAGAGACACTAAAGTCGATGCACACAATTCCGGCTTGTGTATTTGCTGCCAGGGGAATTATAGAGTAAGAAGGAGTGGTGAAACAGGAGTACCGATCAAAGTTCTGCTGCTCTTCAGCTGTAGCACCACTTAGGCTTAGTGCCCCTGCAGTCTCCAGCCTGATTGCTTGGCCCGGGTAGCCGCCCTCGACCCTGCCGACTGAACCATGGCCCTTTTTATCGTAGACGGTTGTTAAATCTCTCGTGAGGTTGACACTGTTGATATGGCACCCCTTCTCATCGCTCAGCATCTGCCACCCCATCACGTTGTTGAGAGTGTTGTGATCCAGATGCGCCTCAAAGTTTTTGTTCACAAGCAGTTGGTTGGAGAGCACACATATCTGCGGCAGTTCGCTTGGAGAGGCCGGCTCCGTGAACTTTTCAATTTTGGCCTTCGTCTTTGGCAACAGGAGTGACTCCGTGCTGAGCATCTTCTTGTATATCTGTACAAAGAACAGCTGTAGCAGCAGTTGCTGGTTCTGCTGTGCAGCGCTGTATCCGACATTATCGTTGGTGGAGGATGAGGAAGCAGACGTTTCCATGGGTGAGGAGCCACCGACGGCCAAGTCGTTCAGAGCCGATACCAACTTTCTTCTAGCGCCGGCGTTGCGCACTTGGAAAGATGTCGCTTTCTCACCGCTATGAACAGACGATATTGACGATCTCTCGTACGACTTGCGGCTCCTGTTCTCGTCCGACTTATAGCTATGCTGACTGTGTTGGCTGTGGAGTGAGGAGGAGGAGTCAGTTCTCTCGATAGACGGCCTCTCTGGACCCAGCACGCGCCGCTCCAGGTCCAAAGTCTGGCGGCGTAGCTCCAGCAAGTACTTGCGGTGCCAGTCGAGCCACATGTCTTTTCTGATGTTGGCAAAGTCGAGAGAGTCGTTCACCATGGAGTCCTTCTGGAACTTTTCAAGCACCCTGAATTGTGCCAGGAAGTTCTTCTCATTCTTGGGTCGGTCATATTCCATCTGGAGCCTGGTGGCTTCTGTCAGTGAGGCATGGTGCGATTGGGCCCACGCTGACAGATCCGATCCGAGAGATGCTGGAGGAGCAGGGGGAGGCGGCGTGTTGATGACGCTTGGTTGTGGGGTCTCCTCAGCTTTTGTGAGAGGTTGAACAGCAGCACCAGAACGAGAGAGCTCTGATGACGAAGTATTGCTCCTGAATGGCACCCTAAACAACGAGTTGCCAGCCGAAGCACTACTAGAGGGGTTTGAGACTATTGGCTGTAGAGGCTCCGGTTTGCGGCGGTGTCTCCGCCTGTTTAGAGGGTTATGGAAATGGTGCCTGTGATGATGGGAATCGCTCTCGCCATCGGAAGTCAGCGAGGAGACGGATGGTGCTTCCGATAGGGCGACAGAAGACTTGGTACGGAAAAAGCTGCCACGGGTGATGTGAGCACTCTGGGAAGCAGCACGGTCGACAGGCTGTGGCGATTGCTGTTGAGAAAGCTGTGGCTCCTGTGGTGTTTGTGTTCCCTGCTGTTGCTGTTCCACGGGCTGTGCTGTAGTAGGTCTCCTGGGGAGCCTGCCCGTAGGCATCTCAAACAGAGGCGATGCTGAGACAGGCATTGGAGATAATGATAGCAGTTATATGGGTTGGATCTCAACGATCATCTGTATACATTTATGAACCTTGAAATGGTTGAATGAGTTGCGCATAGATATCTTGTGTTCTGTTTGTGTGTGTGTTTTTGCTTTTTTTTTGATTTTGGAATGTGGTGATCAAAAGTGGTCGCGCAGCATGGGAAGGTGAGGAATGCCTGTCTATCTCATCGAGGATGTGCCATAAATAGCAGCAAGAGCAACAAATATATAGATAAATAAAACACGCCGACAGCAGCAGGCGTCGGGAATCACAACATATAAACGTTAATGAATCGGTTTGCCTGTGAAGATCAGTTCGTTGTTGCTGGCACGTCTGGTAATTCTCAAGGGGGTGTCGTTTAACAGCACTTGCCAAACTAAGCACGCGGCGGAAGCACAGCAGGCAAAAAAAAAAGGGATCAAGTTGTAACAACAATAGAGCGCGGAGTGAAAATCCACGACGCTCAAGCAAGAGATCAAAAATAAATAAACAATATAATACCCAGTGGCTCCTACTGTTAAAACCAAACAAATAAGCGAGTCGATCATGTCAAGACTCCAATAATATCGAAGTGTATCCTAAAAACATCTAACCACAAACGCAGTAGAAACCCCTCGGCGAGCGAGCCTCTGTACACGCATACAGCCAAAGGGAAGATATGCAAGGTGATTGATATCTCCAGGCCCCCCCCAAAAAAACAATCAGCTGGTGCAAAGGCGTGCAGTAGTAGAGAAGCCCTGAAGTCTTCGCTGTACCAGGCATGTACCCATGCATGGCCAGAACTATGCGTTCCACAGGGCAGGCAGGGAGTTTGGGTAGGGCGAGGGCACCAAAGCAGACACGAGATGGCTGTTTAGGCAAGGTGAGAGGAACCCTTTGGGCCAGGTGAGATGACTCTTTGGGTCAGGTGAGAGGCACCCTTTGGGTGGGAAGACACTAGGGACGGCAATCTTTAGGTGGGGTGGCACTTTTCAGGTGGATTGGCAGTCTTTAGCCAAGTGAATCGTGGGTTGGTTGCCTCGTAAAGTACACTTGCTCGTAGAAGGGTTGGCTGGCTCCCTTATAGGGGCTCCATCGGGAGACATCGGGGAAGGGTTGCTACGTCAAGGGGACAGTCGCTTGCATTGTGGTAAGGGTTAGGCTACAGGGGAGCTGCGCCAATGCATGGGACGTCAAAGAGCAACTGGAGGGTATGGCTACCGGTACTAGGGGATAATCAGAGCACTGAGGATACTAATAGAAGGCTCATAGCTTTTCAAGCAATGTTAGGGATGAACCCAGCATCCGACAGACTCGTATTTCCAGCATGTCAATCGATAAAGGGGTAAGCATACGGGCTAAGCGAATTGCCAAAGTGGGGGGATGCGTACCGTGCAGACAGGTGCTCTTCCTAGCAGGCCTGGAGCAAGAGGAGACGAGCCGTGTGAGTGCGGGGAAATTCGGGCCGCAGGAGGCTCTGGGAGGGGCATGCTAATTTACAGGAGGTGGTGAAATAAAGTTGAGAGAGGAGTACAGATATGGAATAGCGGAAGGAGGAATCGGATAAGGAGGAATCGGATATAAGGAGGGCAGTTCATCCATACACTATCAACCTGGTGAGCACCATTGCATAGAGAAATCATCATAGAATGTGTCTACCTTACTACGGATGAAGCCGATTTTTTTTGTCGATAACATTTTATCTCTATACAAGCGTCAATCGATCCATGAGGGTGCGATTCTACTACATATATCCATATATGCATCGTAGTCCGCAAGATGCCTCTGTTTTTCACCGGAGAAGAAACATCTCCAGTGGGTGCCAGGCACGGTGAAATTGCCCTTGCTTCTCTCAAAATACCACTTGTTAACAGGGTTATTGCCCCTTGATCTCCAGAGCAACTCCTGGGGAAAGCTCTGCAGGAGACTTTTGAACACAACGTCCGCTATACCTGGGGTGCCCTGTAGTCTTCTCAGCACTGCAAACTTATCCAAGTAGGCAATTCTGCGTGAATTCCCCTTGGAATCCGCACCATCCTCCCATGTGATGATGGAACACGCCTCATAATCGCCTGCAATTATAAGACCGGCGAGGTTCCTCTCGACCCTCTCTAGATAATGCTGCCAGTTCAAGCTACGGCCAAAGGAGTCTTCGATCAAAAACCGTAGCCTCTCCAAATCAACCTCTCCACTGTCTCCCAGGCTAGAGAGACTCATGGAGGAAGGTTGATCCACAAACACCCGCACCGGGATACCCTTCTTGATGATCGAGGTATTAAGCATGGGTGTCTTCTTCAGATTTACTGGCAACGACGAAGAGATCACCGGACGGTCAGTCAACACGTTGTAAATAATGGGGTTTGTGAACCGGTGCTCTTTACGCAAGGTGGCTATTTTTGGAGTAGTTATGATTCCTGTAGCGTTTGGAACTATTTCCAGTATCTCATTCATCGCCATGATGTTCTTGATATGCTGGTCTCTCACCTCTGGTTTGAGGAATCCAATATGTAGCTCCGCAAGAATGTCGTCGAACTCCTGCTGTAGATTTATATATACATGGGAGCTCTTGAACCTCTCCAAGGATGGTATACCACCGTTGGGCTCTATGAAAACAACCTTCTCGATGGCAAGCAATTCTCCAGCCGCCTCACCATTCAGCGAATATTGTTTGCTTGCAGCACTGAGGCCCCTAGCAAGCGCATTGAGTACCTCGCTAGACTCAAGAAGGTATTGACAGCTGTCACTCAGATCCACAGAAATTGGATACACAATTGGAATGGTTCCTTGGGAAAGGGGGATCAGCAGCTGCTCGGGGATGGTCATCTGTAAATCTCCATCGAGTCTCCTTTCAAATATCCCGCGAACCCCGCGCAGACTCATCTGCTTGTCCTCTGTCTCCTCATCACCCACCGCAACACTGGCCTCAAATTGCTCTATGACCGTGGTTGCCTGTTCCATTATAACCTTTGATACCATCTGCGTAAACTGACCATCCACTCCTTTGCTCTTGATAGACCCAATATCTGAATCAATGTCCAAAACTATGATAGGACTGACACCAAGCTGGGTCAGCTTGTACAGTGTAAGTCCGATACCCCTCAGAGTTTCTCCCGAAATGTTTTTCAGATCCCGGATGTTGAATAATGCTATCCTCAGCGTATCTGACAGCTGTATCTCATCCTTGGGGTTGAGATGCAGCGATTGCTTCTTCAAAGCAGATGGATCAACGACTATGTTCTTGTTAGACTGATTGGTTGAGTCTTTCACCATTAGCCTGTCAATGATGTCATTGTATTTTGAATTGGCCTCGAGGAAACCCGTGGAATCAGTCTCTTTCTCCTCCCCGAGCTTTGGGTCAAGCAGCCTGATCAAATTGGTGTTGTCATAGATGTTGTTGCTCTTAAGTAACGGATACTTCTGCAGGTAATTTCGCACCTCTCTCTTTGTAGCCGTTGAGCTGAGAATCGTCAAAATCAAGTCTCTCTTCTCGCTCGTCAGCTGTTCATGGACTTTGAGATTAGACCTGAAGCCCTACAAGTTACACAACGCTGTTAGTGAAAGCACACTATAGAGACACCACTGCGAATAAAGCCACATACCGAGATCCCACGTTTGGCCCCAAAGGCAATTCTTCTCCTTGCATTCGCCACATGATGGAATAACATCTAGCGATTATTGGTTGCACCACAAAATGCCATATTCATGTCTCTTCAACAACCATCAGGACCCTGTCTAAAAAAAGTTAGGTAGCATTGAGTCACCTGTGGAGAAGATGCACGATTAGGCAGGCCATCTTTGTCGTGCATCACCCGAAACGGTTGGTGGTGAGACCTGGCTTCTGTTAGCTTCTGCAATTGAGAATGGATTGGTGGTGAAATATCAGGTTAAACATGTTGATTGTCATAACTGGCAAAATGCTTAGGTCATCTCTGACCGTATCTATATCTCGTTGCTCTGTTTCTTATATATGCAATTTCCCACACCGGCACTCAGTCGTAGTCACTGTCGTTGTTATCACCCTGGTCGTATTCTCCCTGTGCTGAGTCTCCCGTGCCCTTTACCGAATCACTGAGTTTCCGCAAGTCGTCCATTACCATAACTATGAATGGCCTGATTTCATTGATCTCCATCAAACTCAGGTTGTCCAGCTGCATGTGGGATTCGTTGAGCTCCCTTATACCCTTACGTGCCTTGATCTGTCGCACCTCTCTGAGATCCTGGATCAGGGATCGTATCTGATGTGGAGGATCAACCATATCATCAGATGCTCTAAATGAATCATATTAGTATTCTGAGAACAAACAAAACCAAATCCGCGAAGAAGAGACAGCGACAACACTTACTTATCTAGCAGCATCTTTGACAATTCTATCCAGTGCCAAGGTAGCTTTGTGAATTTTGTGGGGAACTCAACCTCTTCTTCATATGCGTTCTTTAAAAATGATACAGATACCCAGTCTGGCATCACGATATTACATTTCTCCTGTTCCTTGAGAATAAGCGCAAGCCAAAGCGGGATGGTCTCTCTATTCAGAACTTTCAGGTTGGGCAGCACCGTCTAGGGAAAGATGAGGTTAGCAAAACTCACAAAGTGAACATAGCCATGAAAATACTCACTCCTATTAGCCGTGAACCATTCATCGAATACCGCGGCAAAATCGTTATGGGCTCATTCTCGGCGAGAAAGTTGATCTCGGACGGCAAGAAAGTGGTGCGGCGTCTGTTGGGGAAAGCCATTTCAGATGTGCAACACTGCCCGGGACAAAACAACAAAATAAGATGCAAATACTGACAAACACCAGCCAACTGAAAAGGAGCAAAAATCTTGAAATATACTCACCACTCCTCGGGCAAATGTCACCGTTTGAGTGATGGCTATCTTATCCCAGACGCGTCCACGTCTGGACTTCGATAACCGTTTCGTGACGCATGCACTACCTCATCGCGAGGTGCAGAACAACTCGATTTTTCAGTTCAAGAAATAGCCGGGGTTGAATATTACAATAAAAGCACGGGAAGTGTGCACGGATTGCCGGTCAAATGGAGGAATTTGATGCACTTTCATTTTTTTCTGCTGTAGAAACCAAGGAACAGCAGGGGCCTGAGCTGGCCCAGGAGGAGATGAGAGTCCAAGGGGAGATGAAGATCCAAGAGGAGGTGGATTTGGGCTGGGGTTTGGAAGAGATAACAGACGAAGATGGCATGCTTCGACCTATACACATACTGGATCTCCCGAGCATTGCCATGAAACCACCAGGAGAGCTCTTGTTGAGTCTACTGAAGTTATTTGCTCCGGATCAAAAGTTGAACTTCGGAGGCGATGCACGTGAACTGGAAGAGAGTCCAATTTCTAGGATAACTGAAAGAGGAGTATCTGTGGAGGCACTCAAGAGCCACCTACCCTGGTTAGAAACACACAGTCCCAACATGTGCAGTATCGAGCAACTTGGGTCTTTATCGTGGCAGTTTTCAGTTTCAGACGATTCGGCCAACATCCAGCTGATACCGTACTTGACCAAGATTATTGCGTCACCTCTGTTGTGGATAACAAACCAAGAACAGCGAGAGCAAATCTGGAAGGAGACGAGCCAGAGGATTGCAGAACGGTCTGGGAGAACGGCATTTCCCGAGTTCACGCGGAAGATCATAATCAAAGATTTGGAGAAAGTGTCTGGAAGAAACTGCATCATGCTTAAAGAACCATCACTGACCGCAGACAATCTAGGTCTGAAAACATGGGGCTCGTCTCTGATGTTGTCCCAGAGGTTGGTGAACGATGCTCTGAATAGGAAGGATCATATTTCAAAGGGGTATCTTGTTGAGCCTATACTGGAGTTGGGGTCTGGTACCGGGCTCGTTGGAATTACGTGTGGAGTGCTTGGGTACCAGGATGTGACATTGACGGACTTGCCAGAGATTGTGCCAAATCTAATGGATAATGTGAGTGCCAATGAAGTGGATCACTGTTCAGTACAGACATTGGACTGGACCCAGCCACAATCGTTTGAGGAGCATCTCAAGGAAAAGCAACAGCTTAGCTGCATGGCTATCTACAACACCATCATTCTTTCAGATCCCATCTATTCCTCGAGACATCCGCAGTGGGTCATTGATATGGTGGTGAAATTTCTGCGAAGGTCACAGGATGCTCGCGTCCTTCTGCAGATCCCAGTCAGATCTCGCTTTGATGGCGAGAGGAAGATGCTGTGGGAACTAGTGGATAGCAGTGGGTTGTACGAAGCTGAGTTCAATTCAGAGCAAGGCTACGACGATTTTGGAGAGCAGGATTTCATCTTTAAGGTGTACAAGTGGAGAAATGCTTGAGATTACTGTATTATAGAGCCAAAAAGACAAAAATACCACCTGGAATTTAGCATATTTTCTGTCCCCAGCACAGCAGCACAGCCCATTCCTTGGCTTGTCACTTAAGCTGTGTAGCCATAAAAATAGGAACGACATCCACCTATAGTACGAACAAGATGGCTCCGAGTGTTCCTCATCCTGTGTTCCTCATCCTGTGTTCCCTATCCTGTGTTCCTCATCCTGTGTTCCTCATCCTGTGTTCCTCATCCCGTGTTCCTCAAGCCCTTATCCCGTGTCCCCATATATTCCTATGTCTCACCCCACTTGGGTTACCCCTTTATACACTTCCCCACTATAGTCAAGAGTGTCTGGAAACTCGTACCTGCAGGGCCCCCTTTCTAGTGTGGGGTTCCACCCCCTACCACCACATGCCCCTATGCCTATGTATGCCCCAATGATGGGTCGTGCAAAGACAGCCTGCCGTTCCCTCACCACGTTGTGCTCTGCCCCTCATATGCGCTGTGACTCAATAATGCCTCGGGCTTGCACAGCTGCCGGAAAAACCTCCAGGTGCATTTTTCAATGCACTAGCTTTGGGAGCCTCATCTCTGTGCAGGGATGGGCATCTTCGAGGTTGGAGTTAGATTCTTTATATAAGAAAGACGAGGGAAACGAAGTGGCTGTTGCGAACTGATTTTGGCAACTATTCCATCTTGGCACAAAAGCTTGATACATATCAAACATGTCCAGTTCAACACCAGCACCAGAAGAGTACGACGACGTGCGCATTGCTGGCTACGAGCCACTTGTGTCTCCGGCGCTCCTCCAGAACGAGATCCCAGCCACAAAGAACTCCTTGAGAACTGTGGTGAAGGGTAGAAGAGATTCTATTGATGTGATTGCTAGAAAGGACGACAGGCTACTCTGTGTGGTTGGTCCATGCTCTATCCACGATGCCGATGCTGCCCTTGACTACGTCAGAAGGCTAAGGACTCTTGCCGACGAGCTCGACAAGGAGTTGGTCATCGTCATGAGAGCCTACCTCGAGAAGCCACGTACAACCATGGGATGGAAGGGTCTCATCAACGACCCAGATCTTGACACCACTTTCAACATCAACAAGGGTCTCAAGATCTCGAGAAAGCTCTTTGTCGATCTCACAGACAAGGGTATGCCCATTGGCTCTGAGATGCTGGACACCATCTCCCCTCAATACCTGAACGATCTGCTCTCCTTCGGTGCCATTGGAGCCAGAACCACCGAGTCCCAGCTGCACAGAGAGCTGGCATCTGGCCTGTCTTTCCCAATCGGTTTCAAGAACGGAACCGATGGTACCATCGACGTTGCTGTGGATGCCGTCGAGGCTGCTTCCCACGCCCACCACTTCATGGGTGTCACCAAGCACGGCCTGGCCGCTATCACCACCACCAAGGGTAACGAAAACTGTTTCATCATTCTGAGAGGTGGCAAGAGGGGCACAAACTACGACGAAAAGTCCGTTGCAGAGGTGAAGGCTAAGCTGCCCGAGAACGGTGTGCTCATGGTGGACTGCTCCCACGGCAACTCCAGCAAGGACTACCGTAACCAGCCCAAGGTGTCTGCTGAGGTTGCCAGACAGGTTGCCAAGGGTGAGGACAGAATTATCGGTGTTATGATCGAGAGTAACATCAACGAGGGTAAGCAGTCCATCCCAGCGGAGGGCAAATCCGCCCTCAAGTACGGTGTCTCCGTCACAGACGGCTGTGTCTCCTGGGAAACCACCGTCACCATGCTCAGAGAGCTTGCCGATGCCGTCAAGCAGAGAAGAGAGCTCAGAGCATCTCAGAAGAATGGAAAGGCCGAGTAAACGACGCCACGCAACCATATCTTGGAAATGGAAACTTTCAAAAAAAAAAAAGTTGATGATGACACTCACACACATACACTTTACGACTTAACCAGTGTACATACATATGCGGTTACATTCCGCTGAAAAAAAAAATTGGACTTGGGTTTTTATTTTTCTTTCTTCTCCTACATATTCTCATTCAATTGAATAAATTTCGGTTTTATAAGCCAAGAATAACCCTCTACACCGTTTGCGTAATCAATGCCTAACCGAAATCTTACCTATACCACCAGCAAGGGTCGTGAGGCTTCGTGCATTGCATATTGAAAAAAAAAAGTATGCGTAAAGTAGCCGATGAGCCTCACTGAGTCATCGGCTGTTAGGCAGGAGTAAGAATGGTGCAGGCCATTTGACAAGTATAAAAATATATATAGATATAGAAAGATCATATACACATTTCACATTGACATAGGACGAGTTGCTATAATATCAACATCATGTCCGGTGTGGAGAAGTTGGTGCACGTCATTGACGTGGAGAGTGGTAACCTGCAATCGCTGCAGAATGCCATTGAATACCTTGGCTGGCAAGTGAAGCTGATCAAGGACTCCCAGGACCCCGAACTTGCCACGGCCCGCATGCTTATACTTCCAGGAGTGGGAAACTATGGCCATTTTGTGAAAGCGTTTGAAGACAGGGGCTTCACTGAGCCGCTTCAACAGTACATCAAGTCCGGAAGGCCTCTCATGGGAATCTGCGTGGGACTACAGGCATTGGCACAGGGCAGTGTTGAAAGTCCCGGTGTGAAGGGCCTCGGGCTTTTGCCGATCAGCCTCGACAGATTCAACGAGTCTGACCCAGCTGTCGCAGGTGGCAAGTCTGTTCCAGAGATTGGGTGGAATAACGTCTCTGTCTCAGGATTAGAGCAAGAGGGAACAACGCTGTATGCCATGGAGCCTGCCTCCAGGTACTACTTTGTGCACTCATTCGCAGGTATCCTCAACGGGGAAAAGAGGACCAAGCTGGAGGCAGAGGGATGGAGTTTGGCCACTGCGGTATACGGCTCAGAGGAGTTCATTGCAGCCGTTTCGAGGCGTAATGTGTTTGCGACGCAGTTCCATCCTGAAAAGTCAGGAATGGCTGGACTCAGGCTCATCAAGGCTTTCCTTGATCAGACCAAAGTCACAAAAATTTCACAAACAACCCAAAGTGCCGTCAACGGCAGCAGTTCCAACGTGGAGAAAACAGAGAGCGGTCTCACACGCAGAATCATCGCGTGTCTTGACGTGCGCACCAACGATGCTGGCGACCTCGTTGTCACCAAGGGAGACCAGTACGATGTCAGGGAGAAGACCTCGTCTGCAGAGATTCGCAACCTGGGCAAGCCTGTTGAAATGGCTGAAAAGTACTACCAGCAAGGAGCCGACGAGGTGACCTTTTTGAACATCACCTCTTTCAGAAACTCCCCAATACGAGACGCTCCAATGTTGGAGGTGCTCAAGAGGGCAGCCAAGACGGTGTTCGTGCCATTGACTGTGGGCGGAGGCATCAAGGATGTGGTTGACCCAGATGGAACCGTTGTGCCAGCATTGGAGGTTGCAACCCTCTACTTCAGATCGGGTGCTGACAAGGTATCGATTGGTTCCGATGCCGTTGTTGCTGCCGAGGCCTACTACGCCAATGGTAAGAAGGCTTCAGGTGCCACTCCCATTGAGACGATATCGAAGGCATATGGTGCACAGGCGGTTGTGATATCTGTTGATCCCAAGAGGTTTTACGTTGAGTCACCAGCCTCTGTGCCCTTTAAGACCATCAAAACAGAAACCCCAGGTCCAAACGGGGAACTGTACTGTTACTATAAGGTGACATCCCAGGGCGGTAGAAAGGTTCACGATCTTGGTGCCTATGAACTGTGCCAGGCATGTGAAGCCCTTGGTGCGGGTGAGGTGCTACTCAACTGCATTGACAAAGATGGAACCAACTCGGGCTATGATTTCGAGCTCATAGAACACATCAAGGACGCGGTGGCAATCCCTGTGATCGCTTCCAGTGGTGCTGGTAACCCACAGCACTTTGAAGATGTTTTCAAACACACCAGAACAGACGCCGCTCTGGGTGCTGGCATGTTCCACAGGGGTGAGTACACCGTCAACGATGTCAAGAAGTTCTTAGCAGAACACGGCTTGCTGGTGAGGCTGGATGACCAAGAAATATAGAGAGGTGCTGTAAGTAGAGGTGGATGTTGTACTGCAGTACAAAGAATATAGAACTTTTAATGGATTATAGAATCAAATAAACAACAGAAGCACAACGTTGCTTCTCTAATATACATATCAACATGCAAGAACGCGTAAAAACGCCAAGTCATTAGCTTCAAGCGCTGCCATTTTTAGAAAGCTTCTCGGAGAGTTCCTCTTCAAAGTCTTCGATCTTGTCAGTTCTGTCTTCGACGGCCTCGTCAGCGAGCCTGATACCGGCACTGACACTGAACTGCCCTCCACAGCCCACGAGCAAGATATCATGACCGTGAGTGGCGGTATTGTCAATTCTGGTGGGGGTCTCAACATCGTCGTCTACGTGTGGTCCCAAACCAACGGCGTATGTCTCTGAAAAACCCCAGGCAAAGACCACACCATCGTTGGTGATGGCCAGAGAGTGATGGGAGCCGGCGGCCACGGCCTTGATGGGTGGCAGGGTGCCCATCTTGGTGGGGATTGGAATTGCCCTCACCTTGCCATGCTCATCTTTGTATGCGCTCTCTGGGATTTCAGACTTTGCAAGGCCAACCTCCTTCATGTCGTATCTACCAAAAGAGTACACCTCGCCAGAAGCACTAAGGGCCAAGGAGTGGTGCTCCCCACCGGTGATGAAGACGATATCCTTACCGGAGAGCGCCTCTACTTCCGTTGGCTTGGCCAACACGGCGCCATCCTGGATGTTGATGGGGACACCACACTGTCCATACTGGTTCAGGCCCCACGCCCAAACACGGCCATCGGTGGTGATGGCGAACGAGTGGAACTCCCCGGAGCCGATGAACTTGACCTTCTTGAGACCAAATCCTCTTGGCTCGAGCGAGTCCATCCGGGTTCTCTCCACAATACGCCTACCGAGCTGGAACTGCTGGCCGTTACCCCACGCGTACACAACGCCTTTGGTGTCGAGGCCCAACAGATGGTCCTTACCGGATGCAAGCTGGACGATGTTCTTGAACTGGGGAATTCTCACGGGAGTTCTCTGAATCAGGGTATCCTTGGAAAATCCCAACAGACCCTCGTTACATCTGAAGGTACCCCAGGCATACACATGGCCGTTGTCATACAGACAGGCAGAAAGGTTATCAGTAGCTGCGAGCTGGACGATCTTTGCATCGCCTCCCTCCGGCAGGCCCTCGACGAGACCAGGAGTGGACTCTGCCTCGTTCAAAGCACCATCCTCATCATCGCTGTCGTCAGCATCCATGTCCCTCAACTGCTCAGTGCCCGGCTGGGAGGTGTCTCTGCCGAGGACGCCGGAGTCGTTACCACCCCACGACCACATCCTGTTGTCTTTATCCAGGGCCAACGTGTGCATTCCACCAACGGCGATGTCAACGATACCCACGGTTTCCCTGGAGAGGAAGGGGTTCAGTCTTGGCCGCTTCACCTCCTTCGTCTTGGCTGCAGGTCCAAGGCCCAGCTCGCACATGGAACCGCTGCCAAACACAAACACATCAAGAGGGGTTGATCTAGGAAGAGGGGCGTTATTGATGCTCTCCAAGCGCGAAGCACGCAGAGAGTCAAAAGTGCCGCTCTTCCTGGTCGACTTGGTCACACGAACAGGCGCCGTCTTGGACGAGCTGTCAATGACTGCACTCTGTGAGGTCTTCCTCTTTTTGATGCTAATAGGGCTGCTGCTGACACTGCTGCCATTAGCAGCGCTTCTCTTTCTAACCAATCCCACCATGTTGATGAAAAGTAAAAACACACACTAGATATCAACAAGAAGATAATACAGAGAAGAAAAAAGCAACTCGTATCAGTTTGTGGCAATGTAAATCATTCAGCATCACTTAACCACCCCTCCAGATCACACTCGCATATACTGTGAAAAAGCTCTTACTAACAACACTCTCGCCTAGTAAATCCACGAACGTTAGGCTGCAGAGAAGGCTCCCATAATAGAAGAGGGTCAGAAGGAGGGGATGAGTAGTGGAAGGAACAAAAAGAGTAGCTCATCGTAATTTTTTTTTTTGTTAATGCAGGCCTTCTACATGCAGTGAAAAATATTAAAAGAGGTATAGTAGAGTAAAGGTGAGGCACGAGAGAGCAAGGAGAAGATACAAGGTTTACTTTTAGCAAGGAGGATATATACTGGAAATAGGTGAATCAAAATTTGACCATGGGAAAGATTACAACGAGTGACTCCAGGCAGAAGGCCCGTCATGTGCCTCTGTACAAAGAGATGACGACAGATGGTGGTCATCTGAGAACCACGCCGAGGACAAACAAGGCACCTTCCAAACAGAGAGTCAACAGAGGGGAGGAAGAGGATGGTGAGGAGACTGTAGTGGATGCCAGTGCCACCAGAAAGATCCTTCAGATGGCCAAGGAGCAGCAGAGAGAGATAGAAGAAGAGGAAGAGAACGCCGAAAATCACAGCCAACAGAGATCAAGATTTGGATTTACATCACAGCAGAGTGACGACGACGACGATGATGATTCAGAGGACGAGCAAGAGTACGAGGAGTTATCCAACCTGGGCTCCGAGGATGAAGAGTATTACGAGGAGGAGGTGGAGGAGGTTGACGAGGATGACCTCAACCTCTTTGAGTCCTACTTCAAACAGTCGAGTAATCCCTTTGAGAGCTTCAACCTCGCAGACAAGGTGATGGCTAAGATTGCAGAGAAGGAGAGTATGATGAAGGCGCAGGCTGAGGGACAGAAAATGGAGAGGCCCCAGGATAGAGTGCTGCTCCCACCAAAGGTCATTGCTGCCTATGAACAGCTGGGACAGCTGCTCGCCAGTTGGAGGCATGGTAAGCTTCCAAAATTGTTCAAGGTGTTGCCATCGGTGAAGAACTGGGAAGATCTTTTGTATGTGACCAACCCAGAGTCTTGGTCGCCACAGGTGTGTTACGAGGCCACCAAGCTTTTCGTCTCCAACCTGAGCGCAGATAAGGCTGAGAAGTTTGTCAACCTCGTACTCCTGCCTCGTTTCAGACAGGACATCGAGGATGACGAAAACCACCAGCTCAACTACCATCTCTACAGATCGCTCAAGAAGTCTCTCTATAAGCCTGCTGCATTTTTCAAGGGGTTCCTGATACCGCTGGTGGAGGAGGAGTGCTCAAACAGAGAAGCCATGATTGTGGGCTCCATCCTTTCCAAAGTTTCTATCCCAGCTATCCACTCATCGGCAGCTCTGAGTTGGCTGCTGGAACGTGATTTCCACCCAGCAACAACGGTGTTCATCCGTGTGCTGGTTGAGAAGAAATATGCCCTTCCATACCAGACCATCGATGACCTCGTCAACTACTTTAACAGATACCGCGTGGTGATACCCGACAGGGCCATGGATTCTATGGATGACAGATACGAAGAGAGGGCCATCCAGAAGGCGGCAGCTCTTCCTCTCGTGTGGCACAAAGCATTCTTGGCCTTTGCCCAGAGATACAAGAATGATATCACTGAAGACCAGAGAGACTTCCTGCTTGAGGTTGTGAGACACAGAGGCCATAGAGAGATTGGTCCTGAAATCCGTAGGGAGCTGCTACAGGGAGAGAACAGGCTGCCACCAGCACAGATGGAGAATGGTGACGAGCAAATGTTGATTATATAAAGGGCACATACACTGTGAGTCTATAACTTTTCATATTCTGATGTAATATCATTCATTTGGTCTCATTTCTTATCCAATTATTTCTGGAAAATGTTGTAGTCAACCTTGACGAATAGAGTAGAAAATATATACTCCTCGCCCTGTAAATCAACCAACGGTAAATGCCTGTATCCCTTCTTGAGATACTCAAGCTTGGTGCAGTATATACCCACAACGATGTCATTACCTCCAGCCACCCTGCACTTTGCTACCAAGCGAACAAAAACCAGGTTATTGCTATTTGCCCTCATATTGATTGAGAAAGAATGGTTCCAGATAGGACTCAACCCATTCTGCAACACTGGTTGCGTGGCAAGAGACAAAGACGGGTAGAGGCTCTCTACTGACTCATCATCCGCTGCGTTAGCTGCATCAATTGGAGGAGAATGAACCAAACTTCCATTAGACACCGAGGAATCAATCTTTGACGAGTAAATCTGAAGCTCAACATATGGATCGAACGACACCTCCGGTTTGAGTTCCTTGGGTCGCGGCAACTGCTGTGCCGATATGACTGTGAGTTCCAACTTGATGCGCGTTTGAAAGCTCTTGAGTGGATCTGTCTTGGCAGTATTCTGAAGGTGCTTGGATGACAGTTGCGGGCCCCTCAGGCTGAGCGGTTTCAAGATATACCCGCTCTGAGTGCCAACTGCAAACATCGCTTCGCTTATCTGCTGGCCAACATCGAACGTTTGCCAATTGGTTGCAACCATTTGGACGCCGAGCTCCCAGTAGGGAAGCGGGTTGAAATTTGAGGAGTTATACCGGTACCCAGAAGGGTAAACCCTCACGAGGTGTCTCTTGTTGTGTTTCAACAGCGCTGTCAGCTTTTCGTCGTCTTTGATCATCTTATTCACACTTTTTTCTGAGAAGGAAAAACAGTGGTTGAATGTCTTCGACTCCGGCAGTGAGAAGTTGCGGAACTTGATGCCCAAAACATATATAGCCAAGCTGGTGAGCTCGTTGGACACTTTGGGGGTCTTCCCTTCCGCATCACCACTGCTGCGACGTAGTGACCTCTTACCAGCAATACGGCCCAATGATGTTGGGACTGTACTGCTTCTCTGTGGAGTCGTACCACCTGGCGGTGCCTCATCAAAACTAGAGGAGGAAGTGAAACTTGAAGTGGAGGAGGCTGAGATAGACATGGAGGGAGACCCAAAGAGTCCAAACGAGCCTGTGTTAAGGTTACGGCCGCTCTTCTTCACCTTTACCAACACCTTATGCTTCAAGTCCATGGGGCTGGGCAAGAAGAGGGTGTTGGACATGATGGGCCGTGATACCAGCATCTCTCCCATGATATCGAACAGCATCTGCCTCAATTTGAGCTGGTTGTCATGCGTGCAATGGATCTCAAAGGATAGGATGACCGGGAACGGGGAGGTGATGAAGGAGTACTTGCGCACTGTTTGAAGGACCTTTGAAAGCTCAACAGGAGTTGAAAATGTCCTGCCATGGTTCACCACGGGACATTTTTCACCCTGCTCGTCCACGCCATCCCATACGTCTATTTCGATACACCTACATCCGCGTTGAAGAGCTCTTATGTAACCTTCAATAGAGGAGATCCCTCCAACCTGCCTGCCGAGAAGATATGTGTTGTGGGATGAGGATATAAGGTATTCGTTCAAGGGCCGGCTGTAATCCTCCGTTATCGACTGTAGGGGTGCCGTATAAGAGGACATAATATAGTTCGTGAACCCCTCGAGGCTGATATATTCGGGAGAACCATCGGTGCCAGCCAACGCAACGGCAAACTTGAGGAAAATCTTTTTCACCGTGCTCTCACTGAACATCTCGCCCTGAACGTGAAGGACGAACTCCTTGAAAGTGGGGAGATCGATCAACCGCTGGTTATCGACAGTGGTTTTCGCCGTAGTGTCAAAAATTGTAGTTATTTCGTCTCTGGTCCGCAGAAGCTTGACAAAGTCTTTGAACTCTCCAAACGAAAGGTATCCTCTCTTGTCATGATCTGCCTTATCGAAAAGGTATTTCAAGTATCTCTCCTCAACATGAATATGAAGTCTTTTTGCCAGTTTGATCACGCCATCGAATGTGAGGGTCTCCTTGACGGGCTCGGCGAGTTTGTTGGGTGTCGATGACTGGGTTGGCACCACGTTATCCCAATGGAACTGCGTGAAGTACTCGTTGTCTGCGGTGCTGGAAAGGCTTTTGTCTAGTTGTCGTTGGAAGACAACCAGTCTTTGAAGCACATCCAAAAACATATCATAGTCCTCCTTGAGGTTGGCAAGTACATGAAGGGCCTTGATGTTATTGGAGATGGAGTCATTATAGTAGATTATGGTTATCCAGAGACCCTCGTACTCCGAAGAAACTTTGAACTCTTCTCTGTAGTTTCTAGCATCGCTACCCGTCCTGATGTACTTGATTTTACTGATACGGAGAAAAGAGGTGGCCTTGTTGTTCCAGATCAATAAGTTCTGGTCTAGGTTTACACGGAAGAAGCGTTTCACTTTCTTTCTGTGTGTTATTCTAAGGAGTTCCAGACCAGGTGATGTCAACACTGGCGGAATGGATGTTTTATCCACAGGCTTCACAGGCTCATCAAAGGAAACCCTTGAAAGATCTTGTGCTTTAGACAGAACTATCTTTCCTTGCGAAGTGGGCGACTGACCTACACCCCCAGACCGTGCGAGCTGCCGCGAGCTCCTATCTTTCTTTTTCCTTGAGCTAGCACTGCTCCTTGTATTTTCGTCATCGTAGTCCTCACGGGGGAGATCGCTATCCATCCCACTACCGGTATCGCTTGCACCCAGCCTGGAAGAAGGAATGCCTGTTAATTGTCGGTTTTGAATGGCAGATGCTGTGAATGCTGAAATATTGTTATTCGGCTTATGGTTAGCGTCAGTCAATGAAAACGACGAGCTTGATCCTGCATCGCCTTGGCTTGTACAGCCATCCGGGACATTTTGATCCAAAAAGTCTCTGGTGGGACTACTGCTGAAGGTGTCGTGTGAACTACGGGTGTCGTTATCGCTTGGACTGGCACTGCCACTGCCGCTATTCGTTCTGGACCTCCGAAGATCAAGGGAGTTGAACTTCCTTAGGAAAGACCGCCCCTGAGAAAGGACCGTATCTCCAAGCGAAGACACAGGTGAGGCTGGGGGCAAAGCAGCACCATCACCCGTACTCCTGATGTTCCCATCAGCGGTGGGTGTGCTCATGCCCAACTCCAAAATAGTTGAAGAGAGTGAGGATGATGCTGTTGGGGATGTGGGCTGGCTGTTACGCAGAAACGACAGCCTCCTCGACAATGCAGAGGAATTTATGGGAGATATCTCTATAGGCATAGGTCCTGCGGTTGAATTTGAAGAACTGCGGCGCACCAAGGGCGAAGGTGTTGCAGAGAGAGCAATAGTAGCGTCATCTCTGCTCTCTTTTAGCCCTTCAGTCATGATGTACTAGAACACAACCAATGGCAACAGATCCTAGCATGCAATGAATATACGCATATGTATATGTAGATGTGACTGTGTGGATGAATGAGAATGTGGGAATGTGGGAATGTGACCCACTTTGTGTTTCATATATGGTGTTTGTGGACCCGCCTTCGTTTGTCTGTGCAGCACTAGCTAAAGAGATAGTCTAAGATTAAGACAGACAGAGAGAGAGAGGGGCACTTCTTCGAGCCACCTCGTTAGCGCCTCCTCACTTTCTTATCTTGCAATTCAAAAACAAAGTGAATTAAAAATATTGTGGGTTGAAAATAATATGAGAGACTTAAAAACAAAACAGCTAATTATCCAAACCCCAGCATTACACATCTTTTGTACGCCTTCACTGAACCTGCGCTTACTGCACGTTGCCTCAACAGAGGCGAAGAGATGAGACAGATGCATATTATACATACAACAGGAGCGTGCATAGCGTCTGTGTTAAGTATCTGCCCCATTGCCTGCTTAGATGCTTGCACAGTTAGCAGCTTGGCTTGCATTGCTTAGATGTCTATGATGAGAGTCTAAGGTGGGGAAGCAGAGAGATGGGCGTGATTACATCCATGATAAAAGTAGAAGCTCGATTCGAAAATTAGGAGACCGTTTATTTATTATTCATCCTGGATAACAGAGAAACAACCTGTTGATGGTGGCAAGTGCAGAGCACAGAGCACAGAGCACAGAACATAGAGCACAGAGCACAGAGCGCATAGTGATGTGAATGAGAGTCGGTGGTGACAATTCAAAAGCACTGCCATGTCGGACCCGAGCTATGAGCTCTAAGTGACTGGCAACAGACTTGCGCTATATTCCATCGGCAAAGATATCGAAATCCAGACGCCTTGCGAAACGAGAGGCAGAGGTATCGCTGAGGGATGACGATCTCTTATGGGATGCAGGGCCGCGGATGTCGGCGTTACTGCCAATATTCATGTCCAAGGAAGTTACATACTTGAGGTCTAATATCCTGTCGAGTTTTGGAGGCGTGACAAACGAGGGAATTCTAACCGAAGGCTTTACCCTCTGCCTGCAGCTGACTCCACCCTTCCGTATTCCGGCAAAGTTGACCATCCAAGAGTTATTGAGCTGGACCTTTGGCTTCAGTATCCCGTCATCCTTCTTTCCCCCGATCGTTTGGCAAAATCCAGGGTACTGTCGTATGTCCAGATCCCCTAGAATCTCTCTCTGGCGTGTCTGTGATTGGCCATACTTGGATAATGTGGCTTGTTCTAGTGATGGGTTGAAGTCTTCTTGGGTGAGAGACTGATCCACGGCCTTTGGTCTTTCATTTTCCTTTTCTCTAACATCCTGCTCATCCCGGGCCACCTCCAGTGTTGTGTGTCTCAAGGCATTCTTTCTGTAATTTGTGTGGTCTTCAAAGATCTGGAAAGGAGGCTGTGGGACCCTCTTTCGTGGTGAGGGCGAGAGTCCACAAGGTGCTATAGGAGAGTCTCTGGATAATGCCCTGGTTGGAGATTCCACAAACGGAGACTTGGAGGGAGATCTCGAGCGTATGTTACCGTCCTTTGACCGCAATGCAAGCCTTTTGGATGGCGACAACGACGTGCTTCTGGAGGACATGGAGGACATTTCTGGAACAACACGATACTAACGGAAACGAGATGGAGTAATTATTCTTGAACAATTTGGTATATCTTTCTTCAAATTTCGCACAGTCCTCTTGAGCACTAACCAACTAGGCAACCAAACACACCACGAGCCTCAAGCCTTCGCCAAAAACCGTTGCCCTTCCCAATCCGTTCACATTTCCATATCTCGTTACCTGCGTGCCTTCGAAGGGACCATCTCATGCAAGACGCCATGCATGGAGAACGATGTGGTGCAAGCACGACGTGTTTGTTTATATCACGGTACACCAGAAGCGGAAGGACAGGAGGACGTGAATGGGATTCGGCACGACCGGACACGGTTTTGGAGAGGGAATACGAGCACCAAGCGGTGCACGATTGAATTGTTCGGATCGGGTGAGCCTCTACGCTGTGTGTGGGTTTCTCTACGCTGCTGAGCGAGTCGTGTCGGATAAGTTGGATGTGTCAATTCCGTCAGAGCATTTAAGGTGAATTAGTGCCGTTGAGCGAATTCATTACCGACAATCCCTGTATGACCGGCTACCTCTGCACATGTGCACCGCTGAGTGAATTCATTATCGGTTACCCCTTTGCGACTGACCGTCTTTCCCACCACGACAGCCCAGTACGGCTACTTCTCTATAAACCCTCCAATGCTTAGACCAGATCATGTCACACACTCGCCAAGGACTACGATAGTGAGACACCAAATCTTTGCTCCGGCACGCAGCGTGGCCGTAGAACTCGCCCGTATTCTCTAGAACGGCCTTATAACCTAGGAAAAAAACAAAAGCAAATTAATCATCGTTTTTTTACTGCCACATTTATAGAGAGACGGCCAGGGATGGATCAATCCGCCTTTTGCATTGTGTTGCCCAAAAAACTTGAACCCTTAACCGAAATTGTGCTCCGCCGAAAAAGCGGGGTTCCCTTCTCATACTAACAGGCAGGCTAGTAGCGCGAGAGGATGACACAGGATTGCGCTTGGCAGCAGCACTAACACTAGTGCGAGATCGCACAACCCTTGCTTCATACGTGCATAAATGGGAGCAGGAAGCTTGAAGAGAGGGGAGGGGGTAGGGGGCGGAAGAAGTACGTCTACAGCGTAATAAAAGCATTTGAAACACAGCAGTGTTTCACTGCTGTGTTTCAAATGTCATTTCTTTCACGGTTTTTCTTGTGCCGTTCGGATCGACCTTCTGATGCCTACGTGCTCCAGTCGCCTTCTTCCGGCCCCTCTCCCGCTACGTGCCGCTCTCTAACCCTCGCCCTTACCCTGACCGTCCCTCCTCCCATCTCCGGGGCCGGCGTGTGCGGGCCTTCTACTCTGAGATGACACATCGAGATCCTCCGCTGCACAGGCCTGCAGCCCATTAGCGGCCGCTGACTGCAGGTCTGAGACTACCCCATACTTTACCACTCACCTGGAACTTGGCGTAGGCCCAATTCACCTGCAGCGCATCACTATTTTTTTTCTCTATGACGCAGGCTGCCGCTGCTGTGTGTGTATTTTTTTTTGTCTTTACCCACACGTCATGACGCGGAGAGGGCTGGGAGGGCGCCTTAAATAAAAAAGCTCATGCCTTTGTGGTGATCCTTGAAACACATGAACGTAGAAGAAGCAAACGAGCACTCGGAGTTGACACCAGTTAACGGGCTTGGTGTGTGTATATGTACGTGGATTCATCATCGATAAGCGATCACACCGTTTGGATCAATCAATGATGGGCCTTCTATCATCGATCAACTCCATCTCCCTCGGGGCTGGGCCCAGGGGGACCCGCCAGCTGCTTCCTTCGGCCCTTAATGCGCACCTTCACCTCATCGACAAGAACGTGTACATCAAAGGCATAAACAGAGCAGAGTCGTCTGCTGAACCCGACAGCCTGGTGAGGGGAACGTTGGTACTGTGCCTCACAAGGACCACAGAGGTCAAATCCCTTGATGTGAAGTTCATGGGGGTCAATGAGTACCCAGCCGTCGACATGTTCACAAACACGAGGCGATCGAAGCAGATGTATCAGGATGTGTTTATGAATCAGGAGTACCATTGGAACCTTGCATTACAGGAGGGAGACGTGCTATTGCCGGGATCATACACTTTCCCCTTTGAGTTTGTGTTGGAATCGACCAACCCTCACAGTATCATGCATCGCCTAGGCTCCATCCAGTATTTTGTTGAAGCGACTGTCCAAACCACCCACAACAACAACAGCAGCAAGATGTCTTCAACGGTGGTACGCGAGACTGTGAACGTGATCCGCTGTAAGGGCAGCCTTCTGGGTTCCCCACAGAATGAAATGGTCATCGCCATGGGCAATTGGAGAGGCCTGCTGTTGTATGAGATGACACTGGCAAACAGAGCACTCGTCATTGGCCAGGACACAGAGCTTGGTTTGAAGATCGTGCCATTGAAAAGAGAAAACTACATCTTCCATGGATTGAAGGTGACACTACAGCAGCGCATCGAATACACCAACAAGAACGCAGGAACTGGAGAAGCATCCACTTTTGCTAGGCTACAGAAGCTACCGCTCAAGAAGGTTGCAGCAACCGCAATGGATGACGACTTCATTAACGTGTCGTATTCTCTGCATATCCCCGAGTTCTGCGCAAAGAGCGGCCCAACTGGCGTCTTCGTGTATCCTTTCATGCCTGATGAGCCGGACCTCTGCAATATTAGGATTTCTCATATACTCAGAGTGGCTATTACGCTCGAAGAAATTGAACCACAGTCAGAGATCTCAAGCTGTGCCAGCAGCACTGGTTTGGACAATACTCTGTCGAGTTCGTCCTCACTCTCCTCTTTTCCGTCAGATTCCACCCATCCAGCTCTCGAGGGTAGCCAACTTCAGCTACTGCCTTCAAATGGCTCCCGTGAACAGAAGTGCACAAGACTGGAAGATGATGACCCTGCAACTTGGATACCCCCCACTGCTAAGGCAGTGAAAGAAAAGCGCCGTGTGCTCAACAAGAGGGTTGAACTCTCCTTGAGCAATGAAGTATATTTAATGCACAAACGTTCTGACGAAGGCAACGACCCACCACCAACTTATGATGAGAAGAATCCGGCTTATCTTGGTGTTCCTGCATCCCCGGGGCGGGCATCAAGACTCCCACCAGCTTATGAATTGCCTTTATTAGCTAGCCACTAGAGTTTATATTTTCTTTCCATCATTTGCTCCGCGAGTTTTAGTTCTATATTGCTTATGGGGACTTTATAGTTCATTTTAATGTTTTTGTTTAAATGATTTTTTTTGCAAGGTGTCTTTTTTTTTAATTTCGTTCTTTTGACATGGGTTTTTACGAATGGCTGATGCTGCTAATGTGATATTTGTTTTTTGCTGTTATTATTGTTGCCCTCCACGATTTTCTGTCTTCAGATATATTCTGTTATATGTAATATATACATTATGCATGATATTTATGGCTAACCTCTCTATCTATACAGCAGCGATGTGTGACTCGTCAATCCAGGAATCCAAGTACACCACTTCCTGGGAGTCTTGCTCCTCACCGCCAGGTGCGACAACCCTATGACTATCAAGAATGGTAAAGGGCACATCATTCTGAACCGCATAGGGGTCAGTGCCAATGGGGATACCACCACCTGCCTCCAATATGCTCTGCCAAGTTGCTTTGAAAGTGTCTCCAGAGGCGATTTTCTCGAGCTTTTCATCGTACACAAGCACATCACACAATGATCTTATATCTGAGATCGAAAGTTCGACATGTGTGATTCCACTCGTAGAAATGAAGTTGGAGATGTCTTCCAACGATGGGTAACTGTTTATGTAGGAAGGAGGGAACGATTCCTGTAGTTTCTGTTTCTGTGTTCTGGCTCCACTCAGGGGACTGGTTGTGCTGTTGTTTTTGTTGGCGTTGTTGAATGCATTGGGGAAACACCTGGATGCCACGAAACGCCATATGACAACCAACAGTGAGTCGATAAACTCGGTGTCGAGCTCGCTATCTGTGAACCACGGGCCTCCAGTGACATCCACAGAGGGCATTAACCCATAGAGCATGTATATTTTTCTTGTAGGGTGTTTTACACTCTTAACAGCTTTGATGAAACTTTGGCTTTCCAATGATTTCAAGCATCGTAGCACCACATGCTGATGTAGATTTGTCCTGGCTTTGATGGTTTTGGTCCAGATACCTTCACGGCCACTGGCTTCGATATATGAGAATACCATCGCCTCGTCCTTTGTCATTCCTCTGATCTTAGAAGCTATGTTCTGGTTCACAGGTTGGAACTTGAGTTGCCCAGACTGCTCCACAGCCTTCAACAACTGGTTGTTGAGCAGGTCTTGGGTGTATTCCATCAGCACTTTGGGAGAATCAGAGCCACAGAGCTGCTGCATCTCTTCTTGGGAGAAGGTGGTGAGGGTTGGGTGAGACACCATGGCCTCATGGAGGCTCTGAGCCTCATGAGATAGAGTCATTTCGTAGTGGGATTTGTGTGTTCAACTGTGGTCTTTCTTATACTCTATACTCTTTCTCTAACCAACGGTGCATGGACCAGTGAGGGCAGTTCAATGGGGTTGGGAGCTTCTTTGATCCTGCGACCTGTAGATACCTCACAATGTAGGTATACGGCGATATTTGGTATTTTACGCTCTTTCTGGTACCCGCAATAAATCTTTGAATGTTTTCAAACAGCTAGAGCTTAAATCACCTATCTGAAAATTACCAGATCCTCCTCTGTCTCGCTCACTGCATAAAAAAAATTATGCAGGGAGTGCACGAACCAGAAGTCTCACCTTAATGAAGCAGAGGGCATCGCGAACATCTCTAAGCGAGTCAAAAGCTCATCAATGAGGTAGATATGGCATGGCATTCATACATGTATCTATATATTAATCGTTCTTTGATGGATTGTCCGATTGATGTATAGTTGATTGCATCTCATGGCTTCATTTCGAAAGCTGCAGCCCAAGGTTGTGCATGTGGATGAGGAAGACTTAAGTGATGAGGGGGAGGTGATGAGGCAGAGTATGGAGAATGCCAAGATATCAACTGAGGGCAAAGTACAGTTCAAGAAGAGAACCACAGGCGATGGTATGCAGCGAAGGAGGAAGATGGTGGCAGCAGCGCACCTGAATATGCCTGATAATGATGTGGATGGTTTCTCGGCATACGATTCAGGCCGTCGTGATGACGGTGACGAGGATGCAGAGTCCGTTATAAATACGATTGGGTTGAAACTGAAGGCCAGAAAGTTTGGTATACAGACCATTTCCTCTAATAATGTATCCATTCGCCGCGGAGGGTCATCCACGACCCCTGAGCCAGGTCTGCATATAACTTCTGAGATTGACGGAATAGAGTCTACAGAATCCGCTGGGCTTCAGGATACGGTTCCCATTGTTCCGGATGAGTCTACTGTGCGAGAGCTGGTGGATAGGAAGTATAGAAACCTGAATGCCGACAAAGCAGAGGAGGCCTTCATCTCTATCCAAGAGGAAGACTACGATGAGGAGTTTGACCATGACCACCAGTTTTCGAAGGATCCAAGGAACAAGCGCGATAAAGTGAGAGATTTCGAGGTGGATCTAGATGAAGATTTTGCTGATTCACGGTTGCCCTTGACAGAGGGAGAGAGGCTAAGACAGGAAAATTCACGGATAGAACAGATACAGGAAGCTATAGATGATGTGCAGATGGATATGGAGGAGGAGGGATCAGACGTACAGGATGAAGAGGTTGCTCAGTGGGAGGCAAATCGCATAGAAATCGGCAAGTCTGCTGGAAACATACCGCATGGTTTAACCCCTGAAACAGAAAATGACCACCCACGCAGCAAGTTAGAAGACCAATTTGCAAAGCTGCGGCAGAAGGTGCCGAAGTTTAGAAAGGTGGTTCCTGCTGAGGAGCAGCTGGAGAGGCTGAGAGTGAACCTTCAGTCATACAAAGAGCTGCAAGAAAAAAATCAAAACAGGATGGCTGAGCTTGAGCAGGAAGCTATCAAACTGGAACAGGAAAAGCAGGAAATCAGAAACCGTCTTGATACACTGGCCAAGTCGTTGAGCACGCAGTAGGCCACGCCCTCAGCCAAGCGTATCAGAGATTGAGAAAGTAATGACCATAATTTATGACATGTATAATGTAACGCAATCAATGTAACACTATTAAACTCTTCAACACTTCATTAGGTGTATGCGGCTCCAGTCGAAGTGTATTGCCTATTGATATGATAGAATGCACCCAAACCCTAAACCCTATATGCGTAGTAATCTATCTATCTGCAGTGCTCTTCCACCCGTAAGGCTCTCTGCGCAGCTCATCCGCCAAGTGACTCACCAACACCGCGCAAAATGGAGCAGAGTTTCCCTTTTGGGACGCCTGATGCAGGTGGACTGGCGATGGATACCGAGTCCAACGGTCCCACGACTGACATCATTGGAGAGACAGTCAATGCCGGAGTCAAAAAAATATAGTCATAGGTACGAAGGAAAACACACAAGCTCTTCTTCCTCCCTCTATATAAGTGTTAGTTTTCTTCAAATTCTCCAGAGACTTGAATTCGGTTATCTTCATCGACGATGCTTTCGTTAGTTTCCTACTCTAGACTCTCCACATTTACGGCAGCAGCATCGACCAAAGCATTCTTCTCCACATCGCACATTGCCATGACATCTGCTAAGCCATCTCCGATCCGTCACTTGGTGTCGATCCTCGACCTGTCTAACGAAGAGTTTGCCTCTTTGGTGAATAGAGCCGGCCATCATAAGGCATTGATGAAGTCTGGTGCTCCACCATCGCCTGCCATCAGTGGGGCCATGGCTGGGAAGGTTGTGGCTCTGGTTTTCAACAAGCGGTCCACCCGTACTAGAATCTCCACAGAGGGTGCAGCCGTATATTTTGGTGGCCACCCCATGTTTTTGGGCAAAGATGATATCCAACTGGGCGTGAATGAGTCCCTCTATGACACCACCAAGGTGATATCCTCAATGACCTCTTGTATATTTGCCAGAGTTGGCCCTCACTCTGACATCCAGGAGCTAGTCAAGCACTCAGATGTTCCTATCATCAATTCGCTCTGTGACACATACCACCCACTTCAAGCCATTGCCGATATACTTACCGTCAAGGAAACCTTTGGAAGAACCAAAGGCTTGAGTCTCGCATGGGTCGGGGACTCCAACAACGTCATAAATGATCTCGCCATTGCATCTCTCAGGTCAGGAATTAATGTCTCCATCGCTACCCCAGAGGGTATAGAGTTCAGCACGGCTCTAGCAGAGGCTGGTAGAAAGATCGGGGAGGAGACGGGGGCAACAATCACACTCACTCATGACCCATTGGTTGCTGTGAAAGGGGCAGATATCCTTGTCACAGACACCTTCGTCTCCATGGGTCAAGAGGCAGAGACCACACAAAAGCTCAAGCAATTCAAGGGATTCCAGATCACCAACGCACTCGCTGAGCAGGGAGGCGCTAACCCCGATTGGAAGTTCATGCACTGTCTCCCTCGTCACAAAGAGGAAGTGGATGATGAAGTGTTCTACTCCGACAGATCAGTTGTATTCCCAGAGGCAGAGAACAGGCTTTATGCCGCTATTGCAGCCATTGAAGGTTTTGTTATCAACAAAGGAAAGCTAGTCTAATCCCAACATAGCTATGCGCTTGGTGTATTTACTATGATTACATATGTGTATATAGGTCGATCAATCTCAAATTACTTCAAAATCACGTCCTTTTTTGCAGCTGATTTACTATGTCCTTCCTGTTGATGGTTCCAGCTGCCTTCCTTTTAACTTTTGGCTCTTGAAGCTTATTTTGTTTGGCTGCTCTATTACTGTCATGTTTTGTCGCTCCATCAACTTTACAAGAAAGGGCCAGTTTGAATGCCTCCTCAATCCTCTCCAGTGGCGGCGGCTCATTCACCAGATCCGGGAACTTTCGGTAAAGTTCGCTCAGTATTGTCGTGATGCATTCCATGGTAGAATCCTGGGTAAGTGCAGAGAGTTCGATCACCTCGTCAAATTGAGAATCTGGCTCATTTGTTATATCTACCTTCTCAAATTTATTTATGAGCCCCTTCATTATCATTTTGGCCTTCCAGGCATTGCTCACAAATTTCCCATTCTTTCCCGGAACCATTTCAACCCGAATGTTTTGGTGGTTCGCTCCACGCTCAACCACACGGTTGAAGGTGGTATCCCATAAGGCATCGCTCTTCTCATCCGTTACGTAGTTGAGGCATACAAATTTCAAGTCCAGTCCCACACCGGCATTCAACTTCCCGAAATCATCAAATAGTTGTTGCCGTGCCTTTAACTGGTGATTATTCCTATCCACAATCACCGCTGAAGACATCCCCAGTAGTCTGAAGCTCTCCTTCACTATCGCCTGCTTGGACCCCCGCAGATTATCACTCTGGACATGCGACCAATGTGGAAAAAGCGATGTGAGGGCATTCGCCGTCGTTGTTTTTCCGCAGCCAATTGTCGCCACCGGCACTAAAATATACTTCACTTCACCGGCCATGATCACGAGTTTCGAAATAAAATAGACACTGGTCTCAATGGAAAGAGCCCACCATTCTTTCTTAACGGCTAGCACCGGTACGCGCTCTGTTCCTCATCGTCTTTCTGTCCAACGGAACGGCCAGGGACACTGCATCATGACATGCATGATATTATGCATTGCAGCGAAAAGTTGAGGAGGACAGTACGGCACCGATGCTAGAGATGATAATCTAGACCCATGAAATTATTAAATTATATTAAATCGTGCTATATATTTGCTAAGGACTCGTGCTGAATTAATGTCACCTAGTTGATGCCATGCGATGTCATAGAAGAGCTCCTTAAACGCAGCGGTGGATATTTCTATGTGGCAGCTTTCTGAAATCTCAGTGTGCTCAATACTCTCAGATTTTAGCCGTCAGCTTTCTAGTATATGATAATCTGACAGCCAACTGCATTGCAGTGCCTACAAGAATGATGATACCGATAAAAATACCCATTTTGTCGAACCCTTTCACTCCTTGCCCAACACTTGCTGCGTCACTAGGAATGAAGGTTCCCGCGATCAGAGGCCCAAACATCGCTCCGATCGCGCTAAATGCAAAAAAGATGGACATCCTCGACTGAACATCCTGAATGCCAAACAAGTGGCCAATGGTTGCTGGATACAGCGACACCATGACACCCGACGCAAATCCCCACAGCACGCAGTATGCCGCTACAGCACCGGTAGAGCGCGCTGGAATCCACAGAGCGATTGGAAGTATACCGGATAACAGTAGGAATGGGAATAGCACATTCAAACGGCCCCACTTGTCCCCCAGATAACCCGGTATGATACGGCCAAACAGACTGGCACCATTTAGAATTGCAATGTTGTATGCCTGAAGCTGAGGGCTTACATCAAGCCTTGAGCAAAATGTGTCGATGTAGAAGAGACCTGGAAATAGTCCAAAATAACATAGCATATTTGATATGCAGAGCACAAGGAGCTTCCAGTCTTTCAACACTGAGAACTTGATCATGAATATACTCTCGTTCTTCTGTCTTTTCACCCTAGGTAACCTGGGCTTCAAGAAGACATATATGGTCACTATGAGAGGTAGATAAATGAAACCAATGATTCTATTAGTCCATGCGAATCCAACCTCTTTGAACAGATGGTTGACCGCAATTGGCCAATAAACACCACCAAGGGATGAACCCGAGGAGGCCAATCCAAGAGCAAGGGCTCTTCTGTTTCTAAACCATTGGAAGAGGACTGTCGTGGCAGGAACGTAGAGCATACCTGTGCCCATGGCAAATAGGACACCCTGCGTCAGGAACAACTGCCAAGATGCGTTCGTGATGGAAAGCATCATGAATGCAAACACCTGTACGATTCCTCCCACCAAAACTGTCAATTGAGGGCCGATATATCCCATGACGGTGACGGCGGGCAGAGCAGAAAGATTAGTGATTGCGGGCTGTAAAGCTCCAATGACAGAAATCTTACCCGAACTCTCGTTGGGATATCTTGCTTCGTAGTATGTCTCGTAAACACCATACGCGTTTATCATACCATACGAACAGCCCATAATGAGCCATGCCGCGAAACACACCATCCACCCGAACCCACCTTCAGGAAATTCCATGTCGGCATCTACTTGAGGAATACCACTGCCTTTATCCATTATAACTGCAATCTGCTCAGTCTCACATTTTTCAGAATCATCCACAACGCCGTTGCCCTCGTATATATCTGTTTCTGCAGTTGTCATGTTGCTGTGACTGCTTGTGTGTTCTTGTGACATCTCTCGTGGATCGAACCATCAAATGCAAACTGACTACCTAAGAAATAATTCTCTCAACACATTTATATATCACCTGAGGCCAGAGAAGAGTCGGAAGATAAACTTTTACCGAATCGACTCGCTGTTATGTATCAATTGGGTAATTCAGCGTCTTCGCGTGGGCTTTTCGTATATTATAGGTGCAGAAGCCGTTGAAAAATAGTAAGAGCGTTACAGCCGCATTGCATCGCCTAGCCTAAACTATCGCCGTTCCGTCATCGGTGATAGCCCGTTTGGGAAATTAGTCCGTCGTGCATACGGCACTCAAGCCCGAATGCTGACACCACAGCACTACAGTGAACGTTATCACCGGATGACAGATTCTGTAGGGTCCTTCGGAACACCGAGAAGTGCGATCGGACTTGGAAAGGAACAGCGGTTCCAAAAGAACAAACCACAGAAACACCATGACACCATCATTAGTGGTCTCATGGAGATGCTTTGTCATCTAAAACTGTGGATGGCAATACGCTTGCCGGTCGGTCTGCCCGATATCGCCGCAAGGAGTCGGTCTTAAGACCACGGACATTTTCCCAGATGCGGGAAGGATGCCCGGAGGTCAGTGACGCTTCAGGGGAACACTATAACCTTATCTGTGTGATATCACGCTAGCACGTGCATTTTCTGGCATAAACTCTGAGCTCCTAGTTAGGACCCCACACTGTACCAGCTCATAGTGTGCAATAATGTTTGGACTCCGAGCCATAACCCTTGGGAACAATCAAGGAGGAAGGGGAATGATTCAGATAGATTGAAGAGAAACTCTGGATGCTTAGACGCGTCCTGGCACATTTCATTTGTAGAGTAGATTGACAAGAGTTTTTTTGTTTATTATCGTTCAAACTGAGCTGGTCTGTTCGGTCACATGCAAGTGGTGCAGTTCAACAGGTTATATTGTTGTGGGGTTAACAGTTCATATTATGGTAAAAAACTTTCTTGAGTAGCTGAGTCGAACGATCAGTTGCAATGTGGCACCTGCCAATATCACCACTCCAATTAGGATACCAGCTTTGTCGAACCCTTCCACGCCTTTGGCAGCATCGTCGCTCGGTATAAAGCTACCGGTACCGATTGGACCCAACATGCATCCGATAGCGCTGAAACTGAAAAACACGCACATACGAGACTGTAAATCTTGAATTCCAAACAATTGACCGATTGTGGCTGGAAAAAGTGAAACCATGACACCAGAAGCAAATCCCCACGTGAGGCAGTAGGCAATCACTGCTCCGTCACTGCGAGCAGGGATCCACAAAGCCATAGGAAGAATGCCCGAGACTAACAGAAAAGGAAACAACACGTTCATTCGACCCCATTTATCGCCCAAATACCCGGGAATGATTCGTCCCAGTAAACTTGCAGCATTCAGGATTGCTATGTTATACTCCTTTATCTGTGGACTGACAGGCAATCGCGAACAGAAGGTGTCGATATAAAAAAGACCCGGGAATAAGCCAAAGTAGCAGCACATATTTGCAAGTGACATGGCGATTAGTCTCCAATCCTTTAACACGGCGAAGTTCATCATGAAGATGTTGTCACCTTTTTGTCTCGTCGCCCTTGGCAGTCTCGGTTTCAGACAAATCGTAATCGTGACTATGAGAGGTATATAGATGAAGCCAATGATTCTGTTTGTCCATGCAAATCCAACTTTTCTGAAAAGATGTGTCACTGCAATTGGCCAATATACTCCACCAAGTGAGGAGCCTGATGAGGCTATCCCCATCGTTAGCGCTCTCTTCTTTTTGAACCACTGGAAGAGGACCGTGGTTGCAGGTACATAGACTAGTCCCATTCCTATAGCAAGAAGGAGACCTTGGGTGAGAAACAACTGCCATGATGCATTTGTGATTGATAGCATCATGAATGCAAAGATCTGAATGATTCCTCCTATCATAACTGTCATTTGAGGGCCGATATAGGCCATTATGCTCACAGCAGGAAGGGCAGCCAGGTTGGTTAACGTCGGTTGTAGAGCTCCAATCACAGATATCTTGCTAGAGGCTTCATTGGGATATCTTGCTTCGTAATAGGTCTGATACACACCGTAGGCATTGATCATACCATATGTACAGCCCATAATGAGGAAGGCGGCGAGACATACGAACCAGCCAAATCCTCCTTCTGGGAACTCCACATGTCTATCAAACTCGTGGAGTTGTTTTGATGAGTTGACGTCGATATCCTGGACCTCTGCTATATCATCTTCATATGCATCGCCTGTTTCTTTGCCTCTACTTTCATCGTTAACTATTGCTATGCCCATTTTTGCTTGTGACTCCATTAGCTTAGTGTTATACTATACTAATCTAGGAAGCAAACAGCAGTATTCGTATCATAATTTATAGGATTTCGGAATAACAAGTATGAGATCTAATTGTCGGGTTTTGCCTGTTTTGCCTGTTTTGCCTGTTTATGAGCAAAACCCCTTTCACCAAAAGACTTCCCCGACACCAGTTTTCAGACAGCAGCGACACCTTATTATTGCCTGCATGCTCGGTTATTATGGTTGAGAGGGTACAACATGGAATAGAATGCGCAATCTAAATCTTGGCACATAATGTGCCAAGGTTCGGCTCGGGTTCGGTCAAAGTTTCCCTGCTTACTAAATCAGACTCAACTCCGAGAAAATAGACGTGCCAACTCAAAAAAACCAAAACTTGTTCTACATTCGGTATATTTCAACTCGGTTATATATCTTTCACTTTTACAATAGCTCTCAAATGTAGAGAACAACCAAACCCCGAATCCATAGAGTCATCCGCGGTGCTGTTGCGCTTCGTCATATCTTGCATTATTCATATCGATCAATGCATATTATCACATAACACATCTGACTGATTAGTCAAGTTCCATTTTTCAACATATCCCTCTTAAACCTCTCCTCCCGTAGCCCGAAAAATGTAGTCTTTGCATTGCCGTTTCTGAGATTGCAAACGCCGCAACTCACCAACTGTAGGGGAACTATGTACGGAGCTGCGGGGCAAAACTAGCGCCGTACGCTGGTGTAATCTTACATATGATAGCTACAATAGACGTTGCAACTAGTCTGCTGCAGTTTTATTTGATAAACAAATGCCAAAAAAAAAGCGGGGTGTCTCTGAAAAGGGGATCAGTATCGATGCATTAGCTGATGTGGTCTCTAACGGGCGCCGCCCCGGCTGAAGGGCCTGTTGATCTACGGCTTTAACGATGGTGCTGTAATCAAATAGTCATCTATCTCTATTACGGTTTTGTCATCTGCATGTACATCATTCAGTAGGATTGACTTAGAAAACCATAGAAAGGGGTAGATCTTTGAGAATCACTTCCTGGTTCCAGTCAAGACACCAAACTTTCTTTGAGTCATCTTTGTGGTCCTCGAAATCCCGGATTCCTTGAAGCAGAGCATTGGAAAGTACTGGAGCAACATCTGACGACATTGTTCCTAGCGTGATATGGGGATACTTATTACCCAATCTGAGTTTCACCGGTTGTCCGTCCTTCTTGGCATCTAAGATGTCAACTTCTATGCACATTAATCTATCGTTCCAGCAAAGAGACTTTAACCTTAGAGAAGCCGTCAGCGAAGGGATCTGGTGTTTTGAGCCGTTCTCAATCTTCACGTCCTTTGTTATTGCTTTGAGATTCTCTGCAAGCAGATCCTCCCAATACCAGTTCCAAGCATTGCGAATATCGATATCATTTCTGGTTTGACCGGTATGGATCACCGTGACATGGAACTCCTCTTGAACTCTGCCTAGTTGTTTCAGCGCCTGCCAAGTTATCATATTTGGCAATGCAGCATGACGTTCAATATACAACTGCTCAACAAGGTCTCTGATGGTATTTGTATCATTCACATCAATTTGCAAATACACCGGGAGGCGTTCCTTCTTCTTCTTTTTCATGCTCTTCATTGACTTTTCAATGGTGGGCTTGTAGTTAAGAGCTTCTTGGAATGCAGCTCTCACAGTAACAGGAGAAGGCACCTCGCTGACGAGTTCCGGAGCAAACACGTGTAGATTTTCAAGTATCGTGTTGACATTTTGCAATGAGGAATCTCCAGGAAACACATCTAGATCGATTACAAGATCAAACGCACTATCTGGATCACGGCTGGCATCCACAGGCTGGAATCTGTTTATGAATCCACGTAGAATTGCCTCTGCAGTATTCACACCATCCCTGTCAACTTTAATGGACTGGTGATTGTCACCTCTGGAGAGAATCCTCTCTCTGGTGATGTTCCACACCTCCTGGTCTGGGCTGTGTTTCAAATAGTTCAAGCAGATATACTTCAAGTGGACATTTGGCAACATGTTTGAGGACTTTTGGAAATCGGTAAATAGCTGCTGTCTCTCTCTGTACTGGTGGTTGTTTCTATCCACTATTACGAGTGGAGAATCCGATAAGAGTTCAAGCGCACCCTTTACCAGTTTGTCCTTTACGGGTCTCGCTATGTTATCGTTCTGTATATGCTTCCATGATGGAAATAAATGGAGTAAAGTGAGGGCTGTCGTGGTCTTACCGCAACCTACTGTGGCAACAGGGAAGACTACATATTTCACCTCCCTGTTGGCCATAGAGAGCGCATCGACCGACTTTGTGAGCTCTCCGAGGCTCTCCTGCTGAACGAGTTCCATTCCCGTCTTGCCACAGTGCTCCAAGAAACGCTTACGTAGTGCAATAATGCCATGGCCTCTTTGATAAGCATCTCCCAGTTCTGGATCAGCAGTTAGGATAGGAATCACAAAGTTTAAATACTTGAGGCATTGGAACTTGTGGGTTTTGAGGCTCATTTCACTAGGTGCTTTTCCAGCCAAGTATTGCTTGGTGATTTCTCTGAACTGGCGGTACAGCAGATACGGTTCTTCAAATTTGTATTTGAAGAAGAATACACTGCCATCCTTCTTGAAGCACCTGATGACAAAGCCTTCCACATCCTGTCCGTTATACGATCCCGTTTTCGAACAGTCATCAAGGAACGACATCATCTTTTCATAGTCATTTTCCACCAGGTAATCGATTTTGTGGAATCCAAACATTTCCGCAAATACTTGAACTGTATGAGAAGGATACGTGTCAAACTGTGGGGTATTGAGATTCAAACCGTGCAAGTATAGTCCGGCCTTCTCCTTGGTGTACTCTAAGACGTGCTCCTCAAAGCTGTCGTCACAGAGCTCTGCAACGGCAGTGACTTTCATGCGAAAGAGCAAGAGCGCCAATTCCTTTGTTGTCTTCCCATGATTGCGCAGTTGTTCTTCGAGAGCAGCCTGTGCCACCTTAGCGTGGTTCTTTGCAACATCATCTCTGTCACCCGTGGAGTGCTTTGAGCACACAATGATCGTGCCGTCTTCGAGGCCAGAGATGAAAACGATGCAGCCATTCTCTTTGACGGTCAGTTCGTATGGGCCCACAGTATCCTGTTTCAGCGTCAAGAGCTTGGTGCTAGCGACCTCATCAACGTTGAAAAACTTGTCGTAGCCTCTAATCACAATTTCATATGTATTGGTCTCTGGCTCGGCCCTGGTGAATAGCCCTCTGGCATTCGACGGCAGCTGTATCGTTGGCTTCCCATAGTCCCATTCGTTGAACCTCCAGCTCGTCACTACAACCTCAGAGTTGAATATCTTATGTTGTGAGTTTCTCACCCACAATGCCTTGGACCTGGCCTGGAGCGTGCGATCCAGTGACTCGATCAGGGCCTTGGTCTCAGTCTTCTCTGCTAAGGACCACTCTTTTTCTTGAAACAACTCTGACATGGCAGGTGATGTTTGCAGGTTATTCCTGGGTGCTCCTTATGTAAGTAGTCCTTTCAAAGAGCAAGATACCCAATCCACCTGTCTTTCTCTCCTCCGCTATGCGCTGCAACACACCTCGCTAGTTATGCCGTTATTTTTCACCTCATCGCTGATTATGCACCTCGCATAACCTTTTCCCTGCTAGTGTCTGGTGTCAAAGGCAGCGAAGCACTACACTACCCATCGCTGTGTAAGCTGGCCGCATATCAGTATTTATATAAGGAGTATGAACTCTGTTTTACCGCTTCACTTGGACATTAGTATTATGACTGTAGATCTTGATATGCCTGCTTATTTTGCATGTCAGTTTGCTTCCATGCACCACTTATTGACCTACCCACTGGTCTGCTCTTCCCTCCCCCATCTCCCTATTGATCCCTACCAACTAGAAAGATTCCCTGCATGCACGTAGGTTGTAGGGAGGAGGGACGCGACGCTCTGTTTAGGACGTGGAGCGTGCGATAGATAATGTAGTGCACTGGACACATTGATCTGTACCTTTCTGGGGAAGCACCTTTTGGTTATAACTGTTATCAAGTTGTATATATCCAGTAGGACTGATTTGAATTGGAGTGTTGTTTGCAGAATTGGAGGAGACTGTGTGTACTTGCTGTTAGTATAAACCATGTCCTCTGCCCATTTGCTCGTTGATATAGACGAGGCTGACGTTACGGTGTTGGACGAAAGCCTCAAGAGTGTGCGTCAATTATCGGGCCTGATCTCGGAAACACTATCACAGATCTCGTCCAAGTCGGCGAGATCAACAAAGCGAATTGCCCCCTTGGCAAAGACCACAAAGATCCTCAACATATACCAGACTAATATACACAACAGCCAGCAAGTGATCAACGACATCAAGAACTATGCGCGCCGTGCCTCTCAGTTGGAGGCCACTTTGACCAACGACCGTTCAATCAACAACATTGGCATAAAGCCATTTATCAAAGCCCTTGGAGATGCACAACAGCTGCTGCGAGAGATGGAGATGGCTCAGATGAGCCATTTCAAAGGCATAGTCAATGGCCTCAAGATGGGGATAAAGAACGGAGAGCTCAACCTCAAGTTGTCGTTTGAGTCTCTGCTGGTGGATCACAGCATGCCGTTTGATCCACAGACGTACCTGAAACAGGGTACCCACTACCCAACGGTGCCAAAGGCCTCGTTGTCAGATATCCTTGCGGTGCTTGTGTACTTCACCACTGTGAGAGCGCCCGTCGATGACTTGTTCATAACTAATAGGTACAAGATGGTGGCTGGCAGCCTGGATATCCTGCAGCCGCTTACGAAGGCGACATCCAAGGGACCCAAAAAGCCCTACGAGAGGGGTGGGAACGGTATTGCCATCTACTCAGAGGCTTTGATCCAGTTTCTCACTTCCGAGTGGCAGCTCCTACAGGCGATGTACCCTGACGATAGCACACGTGCAAAACGACTGTTTGAGAGCATTTTCGAAAAGGCCTTTGTCACATATAGCACCATTGTGCAGGCCCTAGTTGAGTTCGTGGACAAAAACATGTCAACAGATGGGCAACTGTGCATGGAGGTGAGGGCTGCCCTGACCAAAGTTATATCGTATACACGTAGTTACTCCAACTCGATACCTCCGGTTCTTGTGGAGCTGTCGGCTGTTGTGATCGCACAGAATGAGAGGCTCTTCCCAGAAACCCTCAGAGCCATTGAGTCGCGGTTTGCAGAGGGCAGCACACAGACACCCAATGCACCACCTCAGTCGGAGACCTCGATCAATGTTACCGCAGCAGAGTGTGTCACACGCCTGGGCAAGCTATCTGAAATGTCCGATTTGGCACTGGCTACCTTTGAGGGCATCAAAGTTGGTGCCTGGATACCAATTCCCAAGCCCCAGTGGCTACAGGTGTTCACCTCTGTCTCTCCCACTAATCCTATTGATGTGAACGACCCAAGGATGCTTCTCTCCAGTTTCTTCAGCGACTCTCTTGATGCGGTAATCATCAATCTGGAGATTCGCTTCAAGGCCACGATGAAGAAAGCGAGCTTGGGCCTTTTCATGCTCATCAACGTGATGTTTATCGAAGAGTTGGTGGAGAAAACCCAACTGCACCAGGTTCTGGGCCAGGTTGGACTCGAGAGACTTGGGCGGCTGAAGAAGAGAGGGCTTAACTACTTCCTCGATGGGTGGAAGGCATGTGCTGCTACTCTGATGGATGTCACCATCATCAACGCCTCAGGCTCTGCCTCTAAGGAGAGGGACCAGATCAGAGACAAGTTCAAAACCTTCAACCACGAGTTTGACGAGTGCGTCAAGTCCTTCAAGGCATACCGGTTGACGCAGCCTGCCCTTAAGAAGTACCTCGTTGACGAAATCAGTTTCGTGGCCCCTCTCTACCACAGGTTCTATGACAAGTACTCGGGATTGGACAAACATGTGGCGAAGCATATTAAGTACGATAAGAAGGAGTTTGATAAAATACTGCGTGGATTAGGCGCATAGATGGTCAAAAAATGAAATCGCATCCATGTGTTGTATTGTATATGTGTGAATGTTATGCGCATCAATTGTTTATATAACGTACCTTTCCAACAAATCCCAAACTAAAAACACACCCACGTATCGTATAGCATTACAAGCTGACGATTCAAAACATACCATGAGAATAAGATATAAAAGGCACCAGCTAATTTACTGCTTGAGTGCTTGTCTGTAATGGTGATCTCTCCAGGGATGAAACCTCAGCAATCGTCGAAGTACCCGCGCTGGAGTTATCGGGCTTTATTATGCCCCTTATTGCAGTGCCCTCGAAAATGTCCCTTGAGGCAGAAGGAATGCCACTGTTAGTGCTGCTGCTGCTGCCCACAGTTGACGAAAGAGTGGTGGTGCGACTGTTCTCGCTAAGACCGGAAATCATCGACTGCCTATCTGTGGCATTGGAACCCGCAGCAGACGATACATCAGTAAGATCTGCAAACCCCTCACCATCGTTGTTGTTGTTGCCTCTGTCGGGCACCGAACACCTACCATTGGAACCGACAACTCCATTGACGGCCTCGCTGATAGCAGCAGAAACATCATGTGGAGGCTCAAACTGATCCTCCGGACTGGCGATCATCGACAAAACAGGAGCAACACCAAAGCTTCTAGAGAAGGCGCCCGAATCCTTATTTGTATTTGGGGATCCAAACACACCTGTCTGGCTATCTCCTCTGAACCCTGTTATGGCTATGGGCGCGCTGCCAACAGAGGGTTTGCCTCTGGGTGGAGCTCTTGTGCTCACGGTGTTCATCTGTCTTGATCCGGTGCTGTTCACAGGGAAGGAGTGCCAAAACCCATCGCCAATATCACCGCTGAGCCTGTCGAGCTCACTAGCACCAGATGTAGCAACATGAGGCATGTCGCCACCTGCATAGAAGCTGGTGATGTCAATAGACTCTTCTCTCTGGCGCATTGCCTCCGCAGTGACGATTGATCCTCTGTGGATTCCATATGCAGAATCAGGCACATAATAAGAACCGCGGCGACTTTCTGGGTACAGCGGAGTTGCAGACTCTGATGGGTTCTTGAGCAGCGGCACTCCGACTGAATCTGAGAGGCCAGATCCCAGAGAGCCGACAGACCTCGCTGACGAGACAGACGAGTGCCGTGTACGGTAAGGAGAGGCACCGCGTGAACGGCCACGGGCAGGAGAAACCCCCCTCGGTACCTCCAGGCTGCTTCCAGAAGCCAGGGGGGGTGGGATGAATGAGGTAGAGTTCTGCTCTGCCGACTCATTCAGCACACTACTGATGTCTCTGTAGTCTCTACCCCCTCCACCAACAACGGGGGCAATACCGGAAGAGGTACTGTGAGCAAAATTGAGCGATGTTCCAGAAGGCACTCTTCTATCGGGGCTTCGGGCACGCATGGGGCTGGCAGCTCTGACGGGACTGGTGGCCCTCATCACGGAATCTGGCATATCGGGTGAGATACCATCAAAGGAAAAGTTTTTACCCATGTCGCCGTCTGCAGAGTCTTTTGGTTCGCCCACCTCCGAAGACCCGGGCGTCATCGATGGCACCTGCATGGTAATTCCATCTATAGATCCCGACTGGGCAGTTGGAACAACACTGTCATAGGCGGGCGGAGGCTGTTCGTTGAATGCCGGAGGAGAAACATCAGCCTCAAAAGGTGGTGGATTAAAGGAAGGCCTTCTGATCAGATGGATTGGTCTTGGCACACCACCAAAGGGTGGAGATAGTGGATTCGTCAATGTGCGAGCCCTAGGGTGTCTCAATGATGACGATCTATCCCTCGTTGTGATGCTGCTTACTGCCTCAAGCTCGGGGGATAATGCAGCGAGGGCAGGTGAGAGCACCGGTGAAAAGGGCTGTGCCTGTGGCGACAGTAATTCAGGGGCCACACCTTCTGGTCTATATAAGTTTGACTCCAGATGAGCCTGAGGGATGTGTTCTGAGTACCCTTGCAGCATACTCTCCAGGGAGTTGTCCACGGCTTCAACGCCAGGCGACATTGGCACATCGCCCATATAGTCAAATGGCACCTCCTCCGCATTCTGGACGTAGGCCGGCAGCAGCGTGTTGGCATGTACAGCCATTGGGGAAAGAAGGTGGATTGGAGAATCAATGGAGATCTCAAAGTGCTTCCTCTTGTTGGGGTCTCCCTCTTCAGGCATTGGCTTCGAGAGTCTGATGCAAAGCTTGATCCAGTGGTGTGACTGTGCATCCTCAAAGGAGGTGTCTGGGTGGATCTTGTGCCTCTCGTTCAACCTCTCCGGTATATACACCTGGAACTCAAATTCCCTCGCGGTGATCTCATCGTCATCCACTGCTAGCAGCGAGTCCTTCCCATCTGTGGGTTTATGTTCCAACAGGAGGAACTTCTTGGGTGGCTCCATCCTATGCACCCGCTTGTTCCTGCAGTAGTATTCCAGATGCTCTGTGATGTATATCCTTAATCTGTGTACCTTGATCTTTGCCAACGGCGAGAGCTTAAATGCGACAGGTAGATGTGTGTTGAGCACCACCAGTTTCGATGAGATCACGATATCGTATGCGAGTTGGTCCTCCCATGTCCTGCTAATCGGGATTGGCTCGTTCTCCTCGGAAGACGCCTCTGAGGGGGTTCTGACGATCTCCACCTGGCGAGTTGCAGTGAGGTTTGATTTGAATGCACCCGATCTCTCCAGGAATGCCTCCAGCGTGTATGATACCGATCCAAAGGTGAGAGTAGTCGTTTCTGGCATTGATGCCGGAATGGGGTGTTCAAAGTTGTAAATGTAGTCACCGGGCATGAACATCTTGTTGGCATCAGCAGCGTCGCCATTCGACAGCACAGACGTGAGGTCAGAGGTGGAGTCTGAATGCGTCAAGTGTTTTAAGATCCCACTACTCGCAGTCGTCTGTCTTACAGGGGAAGGAGAGGTGGCCCTCTTGAAAACACCGGCCAAGAGATTGGAGGAAATACTGGTTGTCAATGTGGAGCCAACATCATCATACGCAAAGCTGTCGACTGGCGACAGCGTGGAGTCCAAGTTGAGCCTCGACACGTCCTCTCCGTTGGCCCTATCTGTGGGTAGGTGTCTATATATGTCTGCATTATTTCTACTAGTTTCTGTTACTGGATAGCTCATGGCCTGGTTGTAGAAGGGCCAGTTGTGCTGCAGCAGGTTTCGCACCTCCATGTACTCCTGTCTCTTTGGAGGGATGCCTTCTGGCCAATCTGTACGTGACTGGCCCACAAGTTTGAGACTGATAGACTTGATCTTGACCGGTTTGGTGATCCGGATGAACAGACACCCACGGAGCAGCGCAGGTGGTCTCTCCTTGTACTCGGATGCCTCAAACCCTTGCATAAAGAGCGTCTTCTCCGCAAGCACTATGTATAACTTCACAGAGGCAGATTGGGCACTGGGCTTTGGTGGCAGTTTGATGGTGGTGTCTAACGACAGCGCCTGCTGTGGGAACAGCGGTGATAGAGCTGAGTCTATACCCATACTGGAGATCGCGATGTGTGTGTGGATGTGTGTGGATGTGTGTGGATGTGTGTTAATGTAAATATTTATATGGATGTTTGTGTCAACGTGGATCAATACCGAACGATCTGTTTATTATAATTATATCTGGCGGGTGTTTGGTTGTGGTTGTGTGTACGTATGAATGTGTGTCTTTTTTTTCAACTGCCTACAGTTTCTCTTCACACCTCCTTGCGGCCAGAACGTCACCTGCTTACTCCTCACGCACTGGGAAAAATGCTGATAAAGATACACCTCTCCTACCAGGAAGATGCTTCATATAATATCGGTAACAATATACCAGTTCCTTGGTCGTAAACAGAATAGCTATAGCTATAGAATATCTCTGGACAAAATAATAGAAAAGAGCTAAAAGTCCATTCTGATGAGAGAGTCAGTAGGAGTTTTGGATTCCCTCTGCCCCCTCCGTCAGCTCCTATCCTATGGCACTCATCTGATAACGGGAGATTCAATCCAAGCCGTATGCCAGGCCAAGAAGTTGTTAGGGGCAGTACGCATGAGATGGCACTGGCCTGCTGGCCTGCCTGCCGGTGCCATTCGGCCGTTATACTAGTAATTGACAGGGAGGGGGGTAGGCGGGCACAATAGGCAGCACTACTAGCGGGAAGGCATCGGCAGGCTTGTAAAGCCGACAAGACAGCTGCCAAAATTGCCAGCTGAGTGGGGCCTGGATGAGTACCTCATCCACTGATATGAGGGGCCCATCCCTCCTTCTGCTTCCTATCGGCTGCCTTGCGCAGTAGAGTGCAGGCATCAAAAGTGTGGGAAGGTGGTGTTATCTCTAGGCGATGATGTCAGTCCCGTTCCTCCCTCTACGGCCGCAGCACCGTTCTCGATGGGGCGATAGGAGATGACATCCGCGTGAATTCGCGCTTAACTGTTAGGGCAGGCTGTTCCGACGGCATTGAAGAGTACACGCCTTAGGGTGGTGGGTATATGGAGAGAGAGAGAGAAAGAGAGAGAGAGCATAACTGATCAAATGGGGAGTATGAGATTGAAGGTGTCATTACAGGTTGATTTTAGGTTGACGTTCATTTCGGAGCATATATTCATTTTTCATCACATGTCCATTTCACATTGAGGATGTCCTTCAACCTATTAGCTTTCAATGTGGAAATATTTAGCATCCTATTCGGGCCTTCCTCCTTCCCCCTCTTCTTCCTGCTCCTCTTCCTCCTCCTCTTCATCACATGCACTCTGCTCATTCCTATAGCGCCTTCCTCTTTAGCTCGTTCATCTGCAGGATTAATGAGTCCTTCTTGAGACTGGGTAGCACATCCTCGATCTGTTCCACACTCTCCTTGGGTAACTTGTGCGCAGCAATTGCATTACTGATACAGTGGGCGATATCAGCGCCATAGCTTCCTTCGCTTGAGTTGTTGTCTTCACCATCGCCGCCCCCTTTGCCGTTCTGCAATATCCTCATATCCACATCCTTCAACTTGGATATGCTCTCTCGTATCCTGCCAAGGTTCCCAATCACATCCGCACCTGTGGCTTCTGCCCCCTCAAAACCGCTCACCGTGTGTCTTTCCTTCAGGTTCAACAGCACATCGTTGATCTTGATCAGCTCATAGTAGTTGTTATATATGATGGATTTGATCTCAGACTGACTCGAGTTCAGCTCTTCGCTGATGGTGTTTTCCGTCTCAACGAGCTTGATGAAGTCGTTCTCCTTTACGAAACGATCAAAATTGTCCGCAGTGAGTTTGGACGGTCTGCGTTCTTGCTCCTCCTCTTCAGTAATCGTGCTTTCTGTGCCAAGTTCACTGGTTTCAGCCTCCTCTTCCCCATCACCACCATTACTACCACTTCCAGCGTCCTCTGTCTCGGATTTTGCCTCTGCTTTTGCACTGATATCAGAAAGCTCTTGCCTGTGCTTCTCCTGGAGCTTGTAGAATTCCTTCAGTGCCAATCGCCTGTTGTTGGCTATGTTGCTTTGTATCTTGATAGGCCGTTTATGTGATATCGTCTCTGCCATTGTTATAACACTCTATGCAATGCTATATTTAACTGTATCGGATCATAGCCACCTCCTTCATCTATTGATTTACTTTTCCATCCCCACTCTTGAGTTTACTTCTATTACGGCTCGGTCGCCTCGTATGCGTGGTTCTGTTCTCCACACGCTAGCAGTACTCCTGCAGGCCTTCTATCGCCTGTCTGCCGTAGTATAAATACGAGTCATTCAAAACACGAGTTATCACCGAAGGAGCTTATGAAACTCAGCTTAAGAAAATCTATAAATTCTCTACTTCTAAAAACTTCAATCTAAGTTGCTAAAGCGCACACCCACAGAGAACCCAACAGCGCCACAGACCACCCGTTCAATGACTGCCACAGTAGATCAAGGTTGCCTCTTGCTGGGTTCTCGTAACTTGCGTATTGTCTGTCAGTAAACGGTTGTGGGAACAGGCCATACTGCGAAAGTCTCTTGAAATCCCAGTCTATTGTGCTTTCTGTCTTGTAGCACCAAAATATCCATCCTGCCACCTGATCATAGCCATCCAGCTGTCTCTCTATGAAGATTCTCGTGTCTCTCCTCTGGGCCGCAGTCCATTTGGTAATGTCGCCAATGCCCTTGCAACTGCCTATGGCCCCTCCAGGGTTTTCAAAGGTGCCATCGTATCTCGCACCTCTTCCGACTCCATTGAGCCAGGGGGCACAGTCGGTCAATGCAGCAGACCACTCGCCCACTATTGCCGGGTGCTGCTCAGAGGCAATAGCTGATGAATATGAAGCAATGTTGGCCAGTCTGTCTGACATGCTCTGTTGCAGGAGTCCCACCGTAAAGACAAAATAGTTGTGATGATCCACAATTATCCCATGGTAATCATTTCCCAGTTGAGGCGCTGTGATGCTAGCATTGGTGAAATTGGTGTAGTCATGAGTAAAGCCCCTGATGTCTGTAGCAGTGATGGCCCCTTGAAAGAAGGAATTCCAATACCCAACACCCTGAAAGGCATCATGTATGATCATGTTATTCTGGGATCCCAATTCGCGCATAAGGATATATCCATCTCTATAAAACTGTTCGATGCGTTGTACCCCCAATGTTGGACCAAGGGGCTCATTCAACAATTCTATCCCAATGACAGTAGAAGCATAGTTCGGCGTGCCGTACTTATCTATAATGTAAGCTAGCACGTTTAGAGTTATCTCGTAGTTTATGGTTCCCGTAAGCCAGTCCACATGGTCTCTAAGACCTGAGTTGTCAAAGCCATTTTGAGACCCCGGGGCGCCGTGTAAGTCTATCCACACCTTCAGGCCGTATTTTGCACACCATCCAATGGCTAGGTCAAGGTAATGCTCCTGTCCTTGTACATATGGGTCGTGGTCCAAAAGCTCAAATGCCCAATACCCAATTGGAATTCGAACCATGTTGAAACCGTGAGAAGCAATGTCTCGGAAGTCCAGCTCTTCATACCAGGTGGACCAGTGATGTTTCAATCTTTTGAGCGCTTCGCTCTTGCCGAGCTTCTGGCAATAGTGATACTCATCCACCGGAATATCTGCCTCTGGTCCAAAAGCTTTAAACAAAGAGGGCGTGATATAGGGCTCCAGGACAAACCAACCCCCTAAGTCAACACCGTGCAGTTGGTTGCCAGGAGCAGTATAGTTGAATATTCCCCCATTTTGTGTGACGTTCTGCACTCTGTCTTCAATCTCGTCGGCTATATCATAGTCACTATCTCCCAGCTCATAATTATACTCTTTGGCATTGGCAGTGAGCAAAAGCACCATAAACATGACCAAAACCCTCCACAAAGACGGAAGCGAGACAATCCGTCCTGAAATTGGTGAACTCTTTATATGCCTAGTCATCCTTTCATGCCATATTACTCACTAATTGTTGATTCAGCTCGCCGCCTCTGTCTCTGATATTCCTCTACTGATGGCATTGTTTAAAATACAACAGTTCAACATCCTGTGCCCTTTTTTGCCGGCAAGAATTAAAACAATACAAATAGGAAAGTAGTTTGGTCAGGCTCAAAAGGGCAGGGCCACATGCGCAGCCCTGCATGGAATGCAGCTAAGCCCCTGCATCTCATATGTCACAGAAGGGCACTAAATAGATAAGCAGGCCTTTATCATAATGTCCCCCACTGCTTTAGATCCGTTTCGGTTGGTGGATAGGCCTATGCATTAGGTTTAATTTATCCGGGTAGGTTCCTCAGTTGTGTACAGAAGTAGTATGTTTGTTGAGTTAATATCTTTAGTTTGATGATGTTCATGTTTGTATATGGTTGCCGAGGAGCCATGCTCAGTAAAACATCGCAGCTAGTCGGCTTCTGCAAATAATAAGCTAATATTGTCTATATCATTAAGTCATTATTATATACAGGTCATATCTCCAAATGCATGGTATACAGTCTGCAGAATTAGCGGTCAATACCGATGCTCTCGTAATTGATGCCATAGTCTATGTTCCACCCGAACCATTGTGCAATTTCTTTGTGTATTATGAACGGTGTCACCGAACTGCTCTTATGGTCTAACCGTTTGCCCGATTCGACAGCACTAGTCAGTGGCCTAAATGCCTCAGTAACCATTGCCTTGTTCAGCTCATTCGCATCATCGTCGAATGTCAGTTCGAAACTTGTTATCTGACATTTTTCAATACCCAAACATACTGAAAAGCCCAAGTCAGTGTTCTTGAAGGAGTTGGTAAACTTGGGTGTTCTCCCAAACAGCCACTTCCATTCCTTAAACTCTTGCATATACCTATGGATCTCGGTGGGGAGATCTGCAAGGCTTTCGATAATAATAAGTTTGCACTCCTTTTTGTCGGCATTGACTACCATCTCGTTATCGCTATTCAGAGAATTGGACATATCATTTATGTCTGTTCCATATTTTCCTGTGAAAGCTACCACATTCTGCCATAAAAAGAGATCGTGCTGCAGATATAGATTCTCCACTTTGCTCCTCACAGAGTCAGTGCCACTCGTCTGGATCTGCTCAAATCTTTCTGGGGTCAGTTTCAAGAGTTTACCCAAGGTGACCAGATCGGAATTCAATAGCATTGTACCATGGTGAAGCGATTTCCCTTTTGATAACTTGTAAGCAGATCCACTAATCTTATGCATATTTTCAGAGTTTATGATATCGCCCTTCGGATTGGTGGTTAGTTCAATGGGCGACCCTCTTAGTTCCTCTGACATTCTCATGTTGAGATCCGGAGCATCAATTGTTAACTGCGTTGCCTCACTTCCTCTCAGCTGATTTATCTGGGATATCATCATTTGTGAGTACCCTTCCCTGTGAAACTCATCTTTGCTAGCTATGAATCCGAAGTTGATATTCCCCAGATCGTGGACGACTGCACCACCTCCAGAGTGCCTTCTCAGGACAGGGACCTTCAATAGTGCCGCAAGAGCAAGGTTCACCTCCTTAAAGGGATTCTGATTTTTGCCTATCACTATGCATCTATTATTCTTATACAAGAAGAGTCTCTTGGAGTTTTCACCGCTGACTGGGTGCTGATGTGGTAGATCGTTCTGTGGAGTGACCTTCCCCTTTGCAGGCATATTGTCGTAAATGTACATCTCAATGGCAAGGTTAATGTAGGGATCGTTCGACTTTGAAATGAAAACCAGGGGCTCTGAACTTGCAGATACTTCAGACAGAGATGGGTATTCAGATATAGCTCTAGGCGATGGTGAGTAATCTGTTCCATGCAAGAGTTTGACAAATTGGGTAAACTGGGTCATATCGATCATCTGTCTGATGCTATTAGCTGTCTCTGACGGTGTTGCTTCTTGGGTTAGCTCTGCGTTTACACCAGAATCACGAAAAAGAAAACTAGCCGGCATCAACTCATTCATCGAGTCCTGTGTTGGGTTCTGGTTAGCCAAAATGGATTGAAGCTCCTCTACGGAGTAGTGTTTGCCTGGAATGAACTCGGATTTTTGTTGGATCTCACCAGCCAGTGGTGGCTGCTCTATTCCACCCCGGTTTGTGCTCGTTGTGTGTTCACTAAATACATCTGTTTGGTTTTGGGTCTGAGTGAAGAATTGATCATCAAAAAGAACGTCAAATGGATCTGGCTCTTCTGTCTCTTGGTGCGGGGTGTGATGTACTGTCTGTTCCTTCTCTCCAAGAAAACCCTCCAGGTTGGGAAAATTCTCCAGTGTTTGCTGTAAAGACTCATTTTCAGAAAGGCCATCTCCAAATGGTGTGTTTACTCCGAGGAATCCATCTGTATCGTGAGAAGAGCCCCTATCGTGAATGCCTCTAGAGGGTCCAAGCTGTGCTTTGGAGGCAAGGCTTTGGAGTACAACAAAGTCTAGGGGCAACGCCCTCTTCGTCGACAACCTGAGTGCCCTCCCTACCAAACTATATAACATCAAATGAATCCAAAAAAGTGTTGCCTATAGGGGTCAGAGATTGTATAGGTATGGTCCTTTACATCTATATACCAAGCTGAAATTTAGTTCAGCATGATGCTCATCGGCATGCACCAGCAGCTCCTGCACTGAGAAAATGATGTAAGCACATGGTTTTTTTAGTTGTATGCATCTTCCAGGTGAAAAATGTCACATCACACGGCTTAAACACAGAAGACAGAGTAAGAGAGAGGGATAATAACACTTTCCCTAGTTTTTGGATTGTATTATTTGGCTATTCAGAATATGCTGGGAAGGTAGGAGCACCGAACGCCAAACATCCAACACACTCACTACAATGGATCGCAAAAACATAATAGAGCGCAAGCTGCTTTCGCGAAGCGATAAATTCCACGATGATAACGAAATAGAGAAATTGCTTGAGAGCCGTTATTCTGTCACGGGCGACCAGAAGAATTATTTGATACTGAAACCCACAAATGGAGGAGTAACAAATGAGGCGAAGGAAGTGGATAGCAAAAAGAAGCAGAAGAGTCTTCTACATCATATCAGTGGTGGAACCGTGGAGACCAAGGCCAGAACTCACAATAACAACAATATACCCGCCAAGGGGCAGACAAACAAATTTAGTGCTTCGAGCACAAGGAACGAGTTCAAGCGATTCATACGGGACAACCTCTCGTACCAGAGCAAGCTTGCCAAGAGACTGAAATCACTCTTGTCGAAGCACCCTGAGATGGACTATGATGATGTGACGCAGCTGAGGGGTTTCGAGAGGCTGATCAAGTTCGAAGACTTTATGCCTTTGAACGAGTTGTGGAATGGATACATATATGATCTACTGCAGATATCGCAGAATAAAGGGAACCAAAGCATCCAGAACCTCACCTCCAAGTTGAGTTCTGCAGATTACATTGGGGCATACATTCAAGTGCGAGAGAGCAAAGCCATCAACAACATAGGCATGGCCGGCATAGTTATATGGGAGAGCCAGTACAACTTCATAATTGTGGTTCCCAGAAACGATGGTTGGAAGGGAGACATTCGGTTTCCTGGGAGGAACGGTGATGTCGTTGTAAGACCCCCCAACCTGATGTCCAGCAGGGACAGAATAGGCGGAATACGTGTTATACCAAAAAAAGATACAGTATTCACCTTCACTCTGCAGACGGAGGAGGATGCCGAGGAGGGGGCCGAGCATTTGGAGTTCCATATCCTCGGTAACCGTATACAGTACAAGAGCTACGAGCGCACAAACAGGAAACTGAAGAACCACAACGTTGCTGACCTGGTGTATTAAGTTCCGCCACCACAGTCATGATTGTTCTTGTTTGTTTTGTGTGTGTGTGTTGACAGGATTGCTTCATAAACATCATAATCCATCTAATTTGCCCTGCATGTGGGAGGAGAACTACATATGGCACCCCGAAAGAATGATGTCCTTCCCAGAGGAGTGACTGACCACTAAATGCAAGCAAACAGTAAGGGCAAGCACAAGTGCATAGAGAAGCTGGCGATCGCAGATGACAGAGGGCCAGCGGGTGATCATACCCTGTCTGGCATGCACCTGCATACGTCTACACACCTACCTGGCTGGGCACTACATGCGGTGCTTTCGGACGCGCGCGCGTTATCAGCCTGTAACTTCCCTGCAATAGTGCGTGGCTCAATGATCACAACGGGAAGAGGTCTGGGGGCGGATGCATAAGGAGGAGCCTCTGGTGCGCCCTCGAGGGAGCGCTACGGTTGATTACGGTGAGGTTGGATGTATGGGGGCATGCACCCCCCTCTCTCTTTCTTCTGTAACCTTTTTAGATTTGTTTATATATATATCCGTCCAGCCGGATGGTTCTGACATAATGTATATACATATATAGAAGGAATCAATTCCTCTTTGTTCATATACATTTAACTGCACCTTCTGTCTTCGATATTCTTGAAGACACTCCCATCTCATCCAGCCCGTCTCTACTACACCAGTCATGTTTAGCTTCTTTAGACAGTCCCCCAAGATCCAACCCCAAGATGACACGCACCCAGTTGTCGATATCACCAAGATCGGCAAATTGTCAATTGACGTCAGCAAGGACCAAGACAATGGTCAGGTGACCAAAGATGAGGGGGCCCCCTCCAGATTCTGGCTTTTTAGAGGATTCTCAGAGCCAAAGCCGGCAGAGAGCGTAGCACAACATGCTGCATCCACAAAGACCTCCGTCGACAACAAAGTCATTGCCATGAAGGTTATCAATGACAACGAAAGTGACGAAGAATTGATTGATATCCAAGTGAGAAATCTCTCCTATGCGGAGGTGGCCTCGCTCAAGGTGCAGAAAAACACAGCCAAACCACTTAATCGCACCACCACCACCTACTCCTCCTCCTCCAAGACACCGGGCTCGTCTGGGTCTGAGGAGCTCGTGGTTGACCACGACAAGGAATTAGAGAACTCAATCACTGATCTCGACTTTGCCAACAACTACAAAAGCAAGCCATCGTTTAACGCAGACTTGTTGTCTTACGAAGAGCTCACCGCACTCCACGCCTCGCTGGCCGATATCATTGAGGAAGGTGATGAGCTGAAGAAGAAGAGCAAGAAGAGCAGAAAGAGAAGGGCCTCCAACAAGAAATAGGCGGTGTGTTAATTTCCCATTTCTATTCTGTTGGTGTTTTTTTCTTTCTAGTTGAGTGCCGCCGATATGGCGTGAGCCAAGGTTCCTCCAATGAGCTTTACGATAGATGATTGTGTTTTTTTCTTTTAACATTCGTATTTATAGTTTGTTTAATACTGTGATCACATAGATAATGCTAATATCAAACAACCTCCACCCCAAAACGTCCTACCGCTTTATCTGTAAGTCATACGTGTTTATTGTTGTGGTTATCACAAACCGTGTCGATATGCAGAATGACACATCCGGAATAGCCCGTGCATCGGGGTGCACGTTGCAAGCAACTAATAACCCCAAAAATGACAGCAACAAGCACAAATGGTAAAGCTGCATTACCAATGCAGACAACCCCAATCCGTATTAATGCTAAGTTTGCACGCCCCTCGATATTGTTAGACTATAACGTGGCACATGTATGTTTCCTGGCGGTATCATTCTAACACACTGCTTTTAGTTGGGTGAAGATCATTAAAAAACAACTGCTCTCTCAATGTATACAGAATACAGACGAAGCAGTTCTCAATCATAAGCCGAAGGCTATCGCCCCTCCCGAGGGGGGCATCTCTCTAGTATTCCCTATCGCGTCGCATGTGTGCGTCTGTAGCTGCAGCCTGGTGTTATCTGGCCCCCGATAAGAGATGAGGCAAGTAAACAACAGCAAACGCGCGCCTCGGACGTTGTGGCCTTATGAAGAGGAAGCCCAGTAGTGTAAGCCCGGTAGTGTACTGATGATAAGAGAGTCTCAGGTGGGGAGTGGACCGGAAATCGAGGGTTGCAGGGTACAACTACACCTGGGATAACCAACTAGATTTCTGATCTACCAGCAACATTAGCTATATCCCTCGCTGTTGGCCAAAATCATCAAAATGTCTAGTATTCACTCCAGCGCTTATCCTAAAGTCCACCCCTATCTCTTTGGAATATCTGCAGAGAATATGTTGTTGCACTGAATCTCTGTGGGGAAGTCGTGCGGCCCCCAGAAATACCTTGCTGCATTGAGATTTTTCCAAGCTGGGTGATGCGATGAGATGAGCTGTGGATGGCTATAATAGCTTAAGAGATTCAACCATCATGGGGTGTTCTGTCCTAACGCCCCACCAAGAGATATTGGCTAGACAATACAAAATGACACCTGCCAACTCTAATCTTGAGTCCCTGATATCATGGGGTGAGCGGAATGGCGTGGCCATTGACCCGAGGATCACGTTTACTCATAGTTCTTCTAAGGGCGTCACTGCAATCTTCGAGCCCTCTGCCATTGCTGAGGATCAAGAACCAAGTATCTCGCTGCCTTCACACCTGATCATAACGCCAACACTCGCAAAGGATTTTTTCATTGCTTCCTCTGTCGAACAAGCAGCTATCAAGTTTTTGGAAACCGCAAATCCAAATGCTCTCACAAAATTGTATCTTGCTCATCAGAGATACACCATTGCGCAGTCGGAGAGTCCAGCACCCTCAAAATGGGCACCATACATCGAATGCCTTCCACAGAGCGGACGTGAAATTGGCTCACCGCTTTTCTGGACACCTGAGGAAGTTCAACTTTGGCTGAAGGGCACCAATCTGGGGTCGAGCCTGAAGGAGAAATTAGCAGCTGTGGTTGAGGAATGGTACTCTGTGGTGTCTCAACTGGGAAATCTCAAGCAGAAATCAGGCGATGATGTCTCTTGGAATATCGTTCCAGCAAAATACTATACGGAGCTCAATTTCTATAATCTTTTCAAGCATGATCTTCTGTCACCAGAACAGTTGTATGCTGCAACGGTGATTGAGCCAGATGCTTCATGGACTAGTTTCTCCATCTATCTCTGGTCGCATGCAATTTTCACCTCCAGAGCATTCCCATTTGCACTCTTGCCTGAATCAGCCAGTGTGGATCATGATGACCAGGCCATGTTGTTGCCCATTGTAGACCTCTGCAATCATGAGCCTAAATCCAAAGTCACTTGGGGCACAGGTAACGATTCGTTCACTTTGAGCTTTGCCACCCCTGAAGGTAGCGGAGAGGTTGAGCTGAATAACAATTACGGCCCGAAGGGTAATGAGGAATTGCTCTATGGATACGGGTTTGCCATCCCCGATAACGAAACAGACTCTGTGGCTCTCAGGATCAAACTTCCAAACCACGAAAAGACAATCAAGGAGCTCGTGAACGATTTCGGTGTCACCTTGCCAAAGTTGGAGGATTACACTTCATTTGCCTTTGAAACCACCAAGAAACAACGCACACCCTCTACACTGCAGCAACTTGACCAGTATGCAAATGGCTTGCTGTTCTACTGCAATCCGTCCAATCTCATCCCAGATAACTTATTAGCTGTGTTTAGTATATTGTTCAAGAATGGGTACGAGGATAAGCTCACTCTCCGTATGAGACTGGATGGCATCACAAAGTTGAGGCACGCTCTGGAGCAGAAAAAGCAGCTTCTCTGCAAGCATGAAAAGTTGGAAGGCGAGCAGGAGGTGTTGAAGAGCTGTTTGTCCAAATATGTGTCCATTGACGACGAGAAGCAGGAGTTCGAGTCAGCCTTCTATAGGAACAAAAATGTGTCGGCAATCTATGTGCAAGGACAAGTGACGATCTTTAGCCAGATGCTGCAATCTCTCAAGAACACCGAGAAGGAGCTCCTCAAGGAATACAAGTCCAACCTGATTGCCCTCAAGAATATCCTAAAGAAGGATACCAGGTTTGCAAATGCCCTGCTCTTGACTACAGGTCTGGCGTCTGTCGAAGATATTGAGGCTGCCAACTTTGAAGATACCGTTTTCTTACTCTGGGTCATGAGATGTGCCAACAAGAACAGTTACGAGGAAGCTCTCAAAGATCGCGCCGCTGATGAGTTTTTGGAATTTCTGCCAGATTGGATTGGGGCTGTTGTGTCGAAAGTCAAGGCTGAACAGCAGACTTCAGCAGAGACAGTGGAGGAGTACAAACCATTGTATTCACATCTGTTCCCTGCACTGTCAGCAGGAGTGCCTGAGGTGTTCAATGTGGGCGATTGGGGTCTCATAGACATGGCAATTGCCGGTAAAGTCGTATCCCTTATCAGTTATGCAAGGGGTTCTAAGGGCGAAACTATCCTTGTAGAGCCAGTGGAGCTGTAGGTATTACTAATGTTAATGAAATACATCGTGAGTTCATCTATTTTGTATATGCAGAGGCGGTTCTCCCATGTTTCATCGAGCTGGGAGAAGCCTTATTATGAACAAGGTAAATGCAAACGCAAAAAACAGCATTGCCGAGAGACTTATGTAGAACCATATGCTTAACTTGCCGCTTTTATGATACTGGTTCAAGAGCTGGCCAACCTTCCCCAGCTTGCCCTGAGACTTCTCCAACTCCCTACTTGCCTCTCTGAGAACGTTGGCATCAGACCGCAATGCCTCTTGAAACTGGAGTGCAGATTGTTTAGCCTGTGCTACAAACGAAGAGATATCACGCAAGTAGTCCTCCTGTATGTCCTCATGATAGGCATTCTGATCTGACGCGGACTGTGATTGGAGGCTCTCCAACTGCGAGGGTCTGTTGCTCGACAACAATCTCTTTCTGAGCACGGCCAAAGAGTCACCACTAGTCTCCTCATGTGCATGGATAGCCTGGGCCGGCTCAACACCGCCAGCACCTTTGGCGAGCTCCTCTTCCTTGAGTTGTTTCTGGTCCAGGTCAAACCGCTCTTTTGTGCTTGTTAATATTCCATCCACCTCAAATGACAGGTGGGAAATCGCTCTTGACACCGAGTGCATGTGCTCGGTGATCCCTTCATCGTTGTGTTTATGTTGGCTGGGGCCACGCCTTATATGCTTTGCGGTGGATATGTGGGCAGCCTTCTGCTCTACCTGTTGTGATAGCAATTGTCCACGTACGAATTCCGCATTTTTTTCTAATATGTTGAGTTGAATTTTCTTCAGAAAGGAATGGGCATCATCGGAATCTCTGCTTCGGTTGAGCACTTCACTTGTAGAGAGCTGTCTGTCTATGCTGTTGAGAACATCATTCATGTGCCTCTCGTTGTACTCCATCATAGTGCACGGCCAGACTCAACTGCGATTGGTGATTATATCTATATGTATATATGTCTGAGCAAAAAAATATGATAATTGCAACTTTCAAGCCAGTTACATATGTAGATCACTCAATTAAACCATTAGATTATATGCGTGAAGAGATAGATGCATAATACACAACTCCACACACACTACATAGCATATGCAGTGGCAGAGAGAGGGAGAGAGACCTGCAGAAGCAAAGGCAGAGGAGAGAGACGAGGAGGGCAGGTAATAGTGCTAAATAGTGCGAACGGAGAAATGAGATGTTCCATCACAGGTTCATCAGCTATCTTTCAGCTAAAGAGCAGCTTGATACCTCCCACGCACTGCACAATGGGCTACGGAATATGAGGCTAAATCTCCTAAGAACTACTCGCTATATACAGTGGGATGTACGCCCGCCTACTATCAAACAACGACCTATTGACTGAGGATTCGTGGTTAGCGAAAGGGGCGAATAATGGTTCTGGGCTCTAATAGTGAGCTAATCATCATGGAGTAAAACATGACCATCTCAAAGCAATATAGAGCCATAAGGAAAGAAAGCATAAGTACCTGTGATGGTGGTGAGAGGAAAATATTTTTATAGGTGGTGAGAGAAGAGTCCGGGTAATAGACCAAGCACACGCTCATCTGGGGTTATAACCGCACTGACTACTTAAGTATGGCATGGAGTACCATCAAAGTCTACTTACTAATGGTCTAATTCTGCCCTGGAGGTTGATATCTACAAACAAGCACCGTGTTTAAATAACCTAAAGACCATCATTCATGCTATGACATAATATAATGCAAAAAAGTAGTGTGGGTGTGGGTGTGTATATATGTATGTCCTGAATATACATTCAGAGAAGCTCTGCTGCAATCGAACCCGTCTTCTTCTTCTGGAGAGCCTTCTTGTTCTTCTTGTTGTGTTTCTTTCCAGATGTCTCGTTTTGCACCTTGTGGAAAGGGGTGGAGTAGGTACCCTTGACGCCGTTCATCTTGAAAAATTCTCTATCCAGCTCGTCACCTGTGCTAATCAGAGCAGCCTGTCTACCACCGTAGTTGGTTCCTGTACGGGCATTTGCACCATTCTCACCACCAACGTGGCCGGAGAATGTGAGTTTCGACAGATCTTTCTCAAGATCCACCACGTCGAGCCCCTTTTCCCTGGCAGCAGAAAGCAGCTGCTCCCTTCTAGTTTCCGATAGCTGGTTGATGGTGTACATCTCCCTGTTGAAGTGAAGTGACTCTTCTCTGGTTGCTGGCGTGCCGTCCTCGTGAGGAGGTGGCTGTACGAACAACAGTTTCCCGTTCACGTAATCCTTGAGAATGTATCTGGCAGCCCTGGGTTCATCTGCCGAACCGTAACCTTGGGTCATGTAACCTCTTGCACGGGCATAAGCAGTGAGCAGTTCCTGTGACGTGGGTATTCCATTACCACCTTCATCAATAGATTTGATGGGGATAGCAATACCATAGACAGCCTCAAGAAAGTACTTGGGGATTCTCTGTGCTACGAGCTGACATGGGCCTGTGAACTCCCTCAGCTGGTCTATAGGAAGCACACCGTTACAAACGAGCTCACCGTTTGTGTAGGCAAAGTTAGGGAACACAAGACCGGGACAATCACACAGTATCACCTTGTCGGAGAGCAGAATGGTCTGGAAATGCTTTGTCTTACCTGGGGTGGAAGACACCGACACCTTCTTGGAGCCTACAAGGGCGTTGATAGTAGACGATTTACCAACGTTGGGGTATCCTACAAGACCAATCTGGAGTCTCTGCGGTTGTCCGGGAGGAGGGACCGTGAGTGGCTCGGGTGCGGTTCTCAAGAACAATTCCTCCAGTTCCTCAATCTTCAGAATTCTAATTCTCTCTTCGACCTGCTCCTCCTCTTTTCCCTCAGCAAGCAGCTGCTCTCCCTCCAACTCCTCCTTCTCCAATAGCTCGTTTGCCTTTGCGGCGGAGAAAAATGTGTATTTGATGTCGTGGGCATCAAAGTAGTCTGCCCAAGCAAGTCTCTGCTCTGCTGTCAACAGATCGGCCTTATTCACCAACAAAAGGTTCTGTTTCCTCGAGTCAAGCTCCTTGACGTAGTTTCCAAGATCACTTGATCTGAACAGCAAAGGGTTTCTTGCATCCACAATCTGCACCACCAGGTCTGATCTCTCACACACTCTCCAGAGCTGTTTCCACACCTCCAGGTTTCTCTCAAAAGGTGTGAGTAAAAGGTCGTTGTTCTCCTGTAGCGAGGCCAGTTGTCTTCTCCACTCGAGGAAAGCCTCCTTCTCCTGTCTCTCTAGCTGTGTTCTCGTTGTGTTCTCATCCCACTGTGGTCTGCGGGGCACCACCAGCTCGTATTCGTGTTCCTTCTGTAACTCGTGCTTCTTGCGCTCCTCCTCTACCGACAGCAAGTATGGGTTTTTAAGCGAACTGCCGTTGTCTACTCTGATGATCCTAACAGTGGAGGACTTCTCAGCTGTGAAGTCTGTGTCTGCAAGCTCTGCAGTGTTGAGGAACTCGTCCAAGGCGTTCTCCTGTGTCACCGAACGAAGCTTCACCCATCCGGCCTCGTGTTTGTCTGTGGTGAATCTCATCTCACCATCTGGGAGGTACTCCACACGGTTCTCCTGTGCCCTCTGATTCTGGATAGAACGACCCAGACCAATGGTGTTCTTATTCTTATGATGCACGGGCTTGGGGCCCTTGGGGGGCTTCCATTTCACTGGGGCGGTCTTCTGTGGTGGCATGGTTTGGTTTATGAGACGAAATGTGGTAGGTAAGATGAGGGGGGCAAATTTTTCTCCTCTACCAGAAGCAGTTCATATATGTATATGTATAAATATATGTATATACCTCTCTATACCTCTCCTCTCTATGCGATGAGGCCTGGAGAAAAAAAATATATTACTAACATTTCCAGAGAGGGTAACATCTCATCGCAGCTTGAGATGCACACTACACATTTCCCCATACAATTCCTCTGCTCTCCCAAAATATACCATGCACTCCAAACTCCTTCCATTTGAACCTCTCTCTCTCTCCCCTTGGCCTTGTGCTGCCTCCTTACCTACTTACACCTGTTATCTCCTAGCTATTCCCTTCCTCTATCATTCTCTAGCAATCCTGTTGTTCCCTAGTATCTCCGCCATTTCCTGATGCCTCCCTCATTTCCTGATATCTCCCCTGGTTTCTCTACCATTTGCTGGTTCCTCTGCCACTCCATAGCACCTCCCCCGGCCTTCCCCCTCTGCAGTGATGAGCTGGACCCCCCTCTCCTTCGACGCTGCCCTTACATCACCTGCGTAGGTTTGGCAGGGCATCGCTTAGCTGCTGCTAGCTGCATTCCCCTTTGCCTGCCAGAGCAACTATTGTGCTGCATTTGGAATGCTTGGTATATGCCGAACCTGTGCAACTGAGAGGATAGAGGTGCCTCGTTTGCGTCGTGAAAAGTTTGGTGTTTCAAGAAAACGGGTATCCCGTGGAAATTTGGTCCCAGGGTTGTATGACTTCTATAAATGGAAGTTGTGTAGTCATCGGGTTGGTGAAACGTAGACACTTGGTTGTGCTTTCATTGACGTGTGTCCCCTCTTGATCCTGCATTAGCGTGGACCGTGGCTTTCCAACGCATCGGTGAATTATAGAGTGAGTCTCAGAGGCTTGGCAGATCTACCCGGTGACTAAGGGCAAGGTTATATGTATATATATATATGAAACCTTATCCTTTTGCCGGAGATTGAACCTTCATTTGCGTAAACATCGTCCACAATGTCACAGCAGCCAACGTCACAGAGAAACCGTGCACCCTCTGTGACTGATACCATAGTGACAGAATCCGACATTGATTCGGCACTGTTCACAGACGCATTGTCTCACATTGGAACTAATCAAAGTGTGCAAGGTGATTCAGTCACACATACCCATGGCGAGCCCAGCAGCACGGATCACCAACTTCCCCGCACCTATTCTCCACGGCCTGAAGGGCATGGTAACGACTCGCATGATATCATCACCGTTCAATCGTCGAGGACATCGGTTGGATCACATGGCACGCTCACAGGAACCCATACAACGCCTCAAGGGGGAAGCCCGCCTGCCGATGGCGGACTTCAAGAAAAGGACGAAGAACAGCGGAAAAGGGAGCAGGAGGAGGCTGAACGGCTGAGAAAAAAGAGAATACAAAGAAAGAAACGCAGGAGGCAGCAGAAGCTTAAACGTGAGAGAGAGCTAGAGAGGCAACGGTTGGAGGCAGAGGGCAAAGCGCCAGTCAAACCGGCCGTGTGTACTCAGCCCATGGCCCGAGAAGATCCACAACTCAAACGAACAAAGTCAAACGGGAAGGAATACAAGCAGCAGCAGCAGGAATCTGAAATGCACGAGTGTACTCATAGGATCTTGTCGCCAGCTCTGTGTTTCGAGGGCTCGCTATCGAGTTTTGCTACTCTCGAGGGAATCCTCACCACCTGTTTTGGAATATGTTGTGGGTTTTGCACCGGAACAGCTGTCATCACCGCTTGTTTTGAGTGTGCTGGGACGCCTTAAAACGTGCATTTTAGTTTGATTTGTTCGCTTGGATACAACACTAGAAAAGTTAACATCATACATCAGTGCTCAGTATACGCAACGCCCGTCCTTCTATTAAATGAATGCGTAGAAGAAACTTAAGTTTCAGGGAAATAATAATTAAGGGAAAAAAAACTAATCTATGCACTATACAGCCCCAAACGCGGGTATGGTGAACTAGGCCCCGTATCCATTGTTTAACAACCATTGTCCAATCTCTAGACCAAAGAAATCAGCAACAACACAATGATCATACTCCGTCAGCTTCTTCACAACCTCACACAGATCATAGTTGATCTGCTCCGTCACCATGCTGTCCTTTGCGTATTGTGGGTGCTTCATGACGAAGTCTCTGATATACCTTGCGGTGGTTCTGATTTCTCCAGAGGCACGCTTTGAGATGAAAGCCAGGTAAACCTCGATCTTCGTCAACGCACTATATGGAGCGTTCGAGGAGAACTCCTTCTCTATAAACCTCTGAACCAGAGGTATCAACCCAACGAACTCATCTGTACCGTTGAAGATCTCATCCAGCGACAGCTTGGACACCACGGGAAGCTCCTTGGATGGCTCTATATTAGTTCTAAAGTAAAATTTATCCTTGATGGCAGAATCCCTTCTGTGTGCTATCTTCATGTTCTCGTCGATATACGATATGGGGATGTATAAGTTGGGTTTCAGCGAAAGGATGGCTCTTGACAGGAGGGCTGCAAAGACCGAGAATGCTGCGTTTTCAAAGTCCGTTACTGAGATCTCCATTGACCTCAATTCCACACGCCAGCCGGGAGCACTTTTGTTCTCAGGTACTGCCTTCTGCGTCGGTGGTTTGAAACGCAGCGTCTGCCAGTTGGTGGATTGAATGTTCTCAAAGTGGTCTGTCTCTTCGTCGTTGTCCTGGTTGACTCTCTCGTTGAAAATGACAATTGGGTCCCTGATAAAGAGGTGCGCAAAGTGGTGGGCCAGAACTGGATCAAAATGCTCTTTGTTCTTCAACTCCTCGAACACCTTTTCGTTGATTGGTGAGGTAATGTCGTTGTAGGAGTCATCAAAGTATCCAAATGAACCATCACTATCAATGTCTCCGAGGTACTGGTCTATGGAGTCGTATCTACTCTTTGGAATCCTCTGCTGCTTAACGCCTTCTCTGACATTACCGATCAGAGAGTGGTTGGGTAGAGCGTCCACAGATCTCTCGTAAGGGGTTCTGTCATCCACGGCACCGGCGATCACGTTCCATCTCACGTCTTGGTCTGCTAAGAACCCACGGAAGATCGGTGCTGCCGCAGTCAGCGACAAAAGCACTGGCGCTATATTTGCAAGAGAGTCGTACAAGAATCGGCTTCTGTTCACGTCTGGGGCCTGCATGGTCACCTGTAAGCAGGACGAACCCATACCGAACCCCATGGAGTCCATGTAGATGTGGCCTGGCTTTGCAGCACCAACGAAGGCCTCCTCATCATAGTGAGGATACAGGTTTCGCCTTGGGATGGTTGGGTCCACCTCGGTGTCAAGACGGGTATTCACATCTTTGAAGAGAGGCACATTGATGGCCACCTTAGCTCCCCTGCGCCTTCTGATGTTCGCAGTGAGCGTGGGAAACCTCACGTGTCTATTAATGATCTCATCAGGCAAGAAAAGCGATTTGGATGCCGGGCCATTGGCCTTGGCCTCAGGGAACGTGAAGGTATCCACACCCATGCGTGGGAACGTGGTCAACGTGAGGGGTACCACCGCTGAGTCTTTCACCTCCTCTGTTGCAACGACTCTTCTTCTGTTCATGTTCTCCTCCACCTCTTCATACTCTAAAAGGGAGTTGCCGTTGTATGGCTGCAGTGGTGTTGCCTCTATCATGTACCTGCCGTACTCAGGGTGGAATAGAACGCCATTGTCCACTGACTTGTGGAACGACTCACCTTCTTCTCCGAGCCTCCTGAGCATGTCATCCTCGTCGATGGCCAGTCGTGCCGTCTTCTCTTCATCGTCCAGCTTGACAAGCATGTACTCGATCTCGTCTCCCCATAGGAAGGGGTCATCATGCCTGTCCTTGGCAGCTTTGAACATCTTGCCAAGCTGAATGATGCCGTTAGTTCTGACATGCTCACAGTAGTCGCGGGACTCCTGCCAGCGGAAAGGAGTACCAAGAGATCTGTGGGGTGTTAGTATGTGTCATTTCATGATGAAGCTGTCGTCCTGGGGTGGATGCAAAGTGCAAAGTCACTGTGAAATTCACTGCGATTCACCAGTATACCTACAGAAGACCCATGCTGGGGGATGCGATGTCTCAACCCGAAGACACAATAAATATATAAACCAACAGTTGCAACTATGGCCACAGTGGATATGCAAAAAAAAACAAAGAAGCCTGCTGGTGTAGGGGCAATGGCCTGCTTTGCGTATGGAGTCTGAGGTGTTGTGTTTGTTGGCTTTCCGTTAACAAAGTGCTGTGCCGCGAACGCAGTGTTACTCACACAGCAACAATCCACTACAACTACACTTGAACAGTAGGCCTTTTTTTCAGTTTCTCCCCTATGTCTGCCAGGCACCAAAGGGGTCTGAAGTTGGTCAAAACCAAAAAATTAACGGTCACTACACATCGTCTCTCTACTCCAAGGCGGGGATATCGAAGCTATGTATTGAACCCTCTCTTCTCCTACTCAACTCGCCCTCCCACTGTGTCTATGCTCTCTACACTGAGGTTTATCGGGACCGTCCTGTCGACTTTTTCGCTTTGCGTCTGCATACAGCTACAATTAGTAATTGTGTTGTGTTGCATGCACGACACGGTGATCTGTGATGGAGGCACCCTTGTTGCCGTTGGGAGAGGTACCAAAAGAAGGCGGAGAAAGAGCTGGGGCTGGCTTAGTAGGCAGTAATGGTTTGCTTTAAGTTGGCCCCAATTATGGTTTGACTTGAGGGTGAGAAAATCGAAGTGTGTAAGGTGGTCAAGTGAGGTGTCGTTCTAGGAGTACGATTTGTCGATATACATAGCGT